>CM034153.1:92313892-92803892 GCA_019776745.2 Taxus chinensis
TATTTTTTCATTGCTCCAACGCATGAAATTCATGAGTATATGATTTTTTTTTTAGATTAGTTGTTTTTAAAGATTAGTCTCTAAAAGTTTCTAATTAGGTTTGTGTTAATATTGGTGTGAATAAGAGGCATACAAAGTGTGATTAAAGTTTGTGTCAAGCCCGATGCTTATTTTATGGGACTAAAATGTATTTGAAAAATTAACTGAACTCATTTACAAAACAAGTCATAAATATATTTTTACGACGTGGGTTTTTGAAAAATTTATTGGGTTTGAAACTATTGCTATAAAAAAAATATCAAGATTTTAGAACCACCCATAACACTTTTTTTTTTTTTTTTAAGAAAAATTGAAAACAAAACAAGGTTTATGAACAACTTTGGAAGAGCCAAATGCATTCTAACAACATCTATTCTTCTTAATCGGTTGTGTTTTTGTTCTCATGATTTTTGTGGTCATGTGTATGTCTCTACTGGAGATTTAGATGTTTGTATGTTAACATCTACATTTTGATGAACGTTTGAATAAGTATCCTCTTCATAATTTCACATTGCAACATAGTCCTGCAGTATTGCATTCGGTTTTGTCTTCACTAGCATTGATTGACCAACTTTGCAACCACCATTGTTTTGCATCGCCCTTGAATAATTGGCTCTGAATTTGCATCAGAATTCGAGTTTCTCCCATTGGTTCGAGTTTTCTCTCGCCATATATCTTCACTCGGTCATGCAAATTTAAGATTAAGATTTGGTTTTTTAATGGAAGCATACAAGCGATCAAAGCTTAAGATTTGGTTTTTTAATAAATTTGAATTTTATTAGGTGACAAGTGGATAATTAGTTGTTTGTGTCATTTATGAAAAGAGGTACTAGAATGAGAAATATGAGGCTTAAAGTGCTCCTTCTTCTCCTTCGGCGTTGGGTGACTTTGTTTTTGGTGTTCCTCAAATCTATAGGTAGCTTGGCATTGTTTTCTTTTGTTTTCCTAGGCATGGCCTAGTGGCTTGTGGCTTTGGGGCGTGCTCTCATACTACCTATTTATTTATTGAGAGAATCTTGTATCGTGTTTCATTTAATATAATATAAGATCCTTTTCATCCAAAAAAAGGGAGGTATTTTTTCTTTTAGTTGTTATTAAAAGAATTTAATAGTCTTTTAAATTTATTTTAACATTTGTGTGAAGTATTTCAATTGTTTAGTGATATTTGTTAAGTTGTCGAAGGTATCTTAATGTTTTACCTTATGTCAAGAGTCAACAAAGCTTATAAATTTTTTTAGGTCTAGTAATGTGTTTTTCAATTTGTAATTGATATAACTTCTAATAAATATATTTTGGCTATATTAGAAATCGAGATTAAATTTATAGTGTCAAAAGTTTCTATAGTGGTTTAGATGTTTTTTAATAGTCTAAAGTCAATTTGTTTGTAAATGACACATTATCGCTAGAATGCATCATCCATATTAAGGGGGGAGAGGGCTAGGGGGTTCTATTACTGAGCCACAAAGCCTATTTTTCTAAGTAGAAAAATCATTGGAAGATGGAGGCATTGGAAGTTATAGGAAATTCAATGTCCTCTTGCAAGTCGCTAGCAACAAGGCCACACAACGAAGTAGCGGTGAATAAAATTCACGAAAACAAAAAATGTCAATGTTAGAATCCAGAAGTAATGAAAACTACTTATGCTACGTGAGATCAAGTACGAAGGATAAAAGAGATTACGATGACTTAATCCTTGTTTTTTATTTTTCAGTTTGATTTCTTCTATGGTGTGGTAGTGAACAAGAACAAAAGCAATATTCTTGTTTGTATTTGTAATTAGTGAGCATCATTTCCTTATGTGACCTATTTATGTAAAAATGTTGTAGAAAACAAAAGCACAAGTGTAATAAAGATCACAGATCTTGAAAAGGTTAGTGGTAATCCAACAAACTATATGAGGTGAACAATTGAGTGTGTTCCTATTCATGTCTAGGTTTGTGGTAAATTTGTGGAAAACCATGGGAATTATGATGAGAGATACATTTCTTTTGGATCAAGATCACGATCCATAAGAGTCAGGCATGTCATAAGATTTGGGCATATTGCAGTCGAGAGTGAATACATTTTTCTACCATGTTTGTACTAAGGGGGGGAATGTTAGGAATATTATGTTTAGTGCTCACATTATTTAGATGTGTTTATTATATTTACATATTGGTGAATATAATAATGTGGAGTAAATGAGTTGTAATAACAACTCATATAGTTATTTGAATGTGATTTGGTTGTTAAACCAAATTCACATAAATAAGAAATGTGAGGAGTGTTGTTAGAACAACCTCTTAGAAAATAGGATAAAGTACTCCTATATATATTTGTAATATCCCGGATGATTTTTATGCAGTGAAGAATATTATATTAAAGAAGATTATTGTGTAAATCTGTTTTAGAGCTTTCATTTTCATATAGTAGACTTGTTTTTCCCATTTTTCCATATTTTATGAGGTCATGAATCCCCATTTTTAGGAATGTTATCAGTCAAATCCACCTCCATATTACCCATATCCTCTGATAGATCAATGTTATAGCGTTTATCAAAATGAATATCCCCATAACCCGAACCTTGATAATCAATATGGTAATCAATATAATCATTATGTTATTCAGGACCAAGGTTATGCAAGGAATATGTAGATTATACACAGGAGTAAGATTTTGAAAACAAGCTTCATAGAATGGAGCAGACATATCTGGCTATCAAAGAATGAGTTGAATAATTACAAGCATTAGAGGATGTTAGGCATTAGGTTTCAGAACCCTATCAAAGGGATGTTTCCACTTACCTTCCTCATCAAAATTCAATGCCCATGCCTTATCAACCAATGTAACCCATTTTTTTGATTCCAAGTTTTCAGACTACTACAATTTCTTCCTCGTCTATTCCAAAATCATATTCTGAGCCCAATTTTTCAGATTCCAAGATTTGTTGTTGTTGTTGTTCGCACCCCTCTTTCCCTGCATGCAGCTTTTGAAGCCCATCCCTTTGTCTAAAAATTATAAAATTAGGTTGATACCTAACCCACCTATTCTCCTTCATCATTAAGCCTAGAAAAGGAAGGTGACGATCAGAAAATTAGTTAGGAGGGAAAACTGATTTAAGAAAACAATTGACTAGAATTCATGCAGAATTTGTGGGGATGGATTTCGAAATTTTAGTTCAGTCATATTCTATAGTTAGAGAAGTATTGCATGCAAGAAGGGTAAATATCATAGCAATAGCAGCATCATGGTCATCAAGTGAATGATGTTATACTATCTCCAAGTGCACTTTATGATTTTCATAATGCTAATTTAAATGTGTCTGATTTAGAGAATGAAAATTTGCTAATCATGCAAGAAAATATGCCCATAAGTGCTAAGAAAGAAAAATATTTGAAATAAGAGGGTTTTCAGAACCAATCTGAAAAGAAATTAGTAGATTTAGTATTATCATACGACAACGAACATCATGTTTTTAGGTTGACAGAATTCTTGCTAGACGAGTATGAGGATATAAAGGAAAAAGAAAAATTACAGAATGCTCAAGATGATGTAGTAGAATGCGAAGATCCTTACTGTGTAATATGTTTAGAAATTGTTGTACTCTTAAAAGGTTACATAAATCCATCCATGAAATCATTAACAACATATCAAGAGGTACATCAAGATTGCAAGAAGAATGAATTTGAGTTTTCAAGTTGCATGGAGGATCAAAATGAGGAAGAAAATCTTGGAATCATACTAGAACCATATGCCATGAATGAGATAGAGAAACTTGTAGAGACAAAATAATGTTCTTATCAACCTCCTTATATGTTCAATCAAGAAGAAGAAAGTAGTGAAATAGTGCAAATAAGAAAATTCAGCTTACCAGTTGTGAGAAATCCATGTTCCATCTGGTACTTGACTGGTTTGAATTCAGTTTCAGTAGTACCAACATTTGTGCTTGATTTAGAGCATAAAGATGAGCTCCACGTTCTTGAAATCCAACCCCTAAACCTCCTATAATAGCTTGTAGATACAATCAAGGTATTATTCATCTTTTGGAATGATCTTTTGAGTGAATTAAAGGTACAAATATTGTTTCTAGATTTGCCATGTGATCTGATTGATGAGTTGGTCTCATTGCCTCATTTTTTGAGTAAAGGAAGCTAATTTTCTCAACTTGTATCAATATTTCTTTAGCTTCACCTTTCAGCTGGTTAGAGTAGGGTAGGTAGGATTTCAAATCAATAACTGATTCCATACACTTGCAAAGGTTTTCATTTTCAATAAGTGCATTTCATGTAAAAAATCTTGTTCCTTCCCATAACTATTTCATGTTATGTTTGTTCGCAAAGGAAAAAAATGGTTGTTTCTAAGCACAAATTTTGTTTCAAGGAAAGTTTTGTTTTGGGTTTTGACTCCATTCCCAATAGATGCATTAAGGAACTAGTGTTTTCAACTAGCAGGAAGATGACCCCACAAAATCGCTAGAAATGTTGACATTTCTCACACATCAGCCATGATGTGCAAGAGGTCAACTCGAAACTTTTGTTTCTCATATTAGAGGGGTAAGTGTTGAACATGTTTGGTTGATCAAGGAGGAAATGGGTATAAGAAACTTTCAGGTTACTCATTTTCAGTGGAAGATTGGGCAACACACAAGTAGAAAACAGTGCGGAAATTTTTTTCCACAATGTTTATTCCTCACATAAGATGTTATTCCAACATTCGTATTCATCATGATCATGTAGCATCCTCTCTATACTTTTTTTGGGTCGTGAAAGAGATGAGAATAACATCAAACATCAGAAAAGAACACACTGGGACAACATGAATTTAGGTTGTAGTTTCCAAGTATCAAAGGAAATTATAGTTACAGAGGTGATAGTTTGTTCGGTTATCAATTTTAGATCAAGAAAAGGTACAATTGATTCATTTTATTCCTTTATGATTAAGTGAAATTGCATTAGTGTGTTGATTTGTTTAGTTTCATACCACATTATGTTACTGAAAAGAAATGTAAAAGAACATACACAACTTATTACATAAAGGTAATTTTCATTTATTCATAAGGAATAATTATACATTTTCTCACACAAGCCGTGAGAAATAAGTGGAAAGAAAAGAATGCATATGTATGAAAAACTGAAAATGAAAGAGAGAGAGAAGGGAACCCTCATTGATTGATCACTGGATCCCCTCTCATTCAACTGTTGTTCCATTTTCACCCACTGATGCTCCATGTACCTAAAAAGGAGGAATGAAAATCATGTTAGAGCTCGGGGTTCATTCACTCCATTTTATTTCTAGTTTATAATGTATATGCATTCACATTTAAGGAGTTGTAGAAATAAAATAGTGTAGTTTCAGGAATACAACTTTAAGAATGGAAACAAAGTTAAAATTTTCAAAGTACAGGTACAACCTTTATTATGCAATGAACATCAATCAAGAATGACGAATGAAATCCAAGTACGTCTATGTTAAGCTATAGTAGAGGTCCAAACACATATGAGAAAGAAATCAAGGTTTACAACATGGAATACAAATCTATTTGAGAAAGTAATGTGCTTCAAGTCTCACTCTCAGATGTATTGATCCAAGAAGATACAAAATTCAGTTTTCCTAGATATATAGCAAAATAAATTCATACAAAATTGCAACCTTCTACATATATAGTTTTTCATGACGTGCAAACGAAAGAAATGACAACTTTTTTTTTTTAAGATATAAGTTTGTAGGGGTTTTAGAGTTATATCAATGATCAAACAAAACTTTCCAGAATCAACAAGGAATGGAGAAATTCATAGCCATATGGAAAGCTTCCATTATATGCATTGCAAAAAGGAATATAGATGTCTTTTTCAAAAATTTGAACGATGAATTCAAGAGTAATATATAAGTCACAAATCTGAATGAGCAGATCCAGAATTTGAGGTAATTTCTTTTCTCATGCACAAAATAATCAAATCCATAAAATAAGAGCCAAATGCTCTCTGGAAATGTAATGTTTTCAGATACAGAAGCCATGGTCCAATGCTACATAGATTTCTATGATGTGCTAGACAAAATAATTATTCAATACTGGAGCTCATTAGCAAGCCATGCAAATTTTGTACAATATAAACTTTCACAACAATATATTTTTGGAAATACAATGCACTGACAAGCCTACCATCAAGAGAGTGTTCCAGGTATGGATTTTTAAAGCACACAGTTACAAAATTTTATGAGTAACCAAAAAAATGAAAGTTTTCAATAGTAGTGTTCCAAGTTTTCGAAAGCATATGATTTCCAATAGTACAAATTATGGGTCCTCAAAGTCTATATTTTACAAAGGAAAGAAGATCCATGCCAAATCAAAATGGGGATGACACCATAAGTTATGAAATATGCACAATAAGACAACCCAGATCAACATAATTTTTCCTTCAAAATACATCATAAATTTAAAAGGGAACTTACCCGGTATAACTAACCCATAATGGTTTTACAAACAAGCCATCTCCAAGCTTAAATATATAATTCAAACAAGTAGTGTCAATGGCACCCAAATTTTTCAAATACAAATTTATAATTCAATTTTCAAGAGAAGAAATAACCCAAGTTTATAGCCACTAAGCTTCCAAACAACACTGAATTTACAAAAGCAACACAATGCAATAAACATTATCTACTCCAAACCATGAATATATTTTAGATCTATGCAAGCACCAGGATGAAAAGCTAAAATCATGAGACAAAGTTGGGCATTGTAAAAGGAAAATCTTACAAGATGAAAATGGTGTTCCAACTCGCCATGCCAGTACAAAGCCACATGAAGAAAAATCCCTATCTTTTTGCATTGACAAGAATTAGAGGGAAAAATGATGAAATCCATGGTCTCCACTCATGATGTCAAAAGCTCCAATAGTAGTCTCAATTTCGAGCTGTGAAATGATAAGAAATGAAGAGTAGCAAGGGGGAGGTATGAAATGATGGCCAGGGTATAGATAAAAGCATGATGCCATGTAAAAACAAAAGCTCGAATCACCAACAACAAGGTTCAAAACCCAAAAAATAAGCTCAAAATCAAACACAGGAACCACACCCATTAGAAGGTTGTAGTTAACAAAAATGAGTTCAAAGAGAAGAATACAGAAATGCATACCCAGATTTGGAAAAATATAGAATAAGTGTAAACCCCAATAATAATGGAAATAAAGGGAAGATATTTTAGAGCACAACAATGACATGAATGGGAAGAAATGCAAAAACCCATGGCAACCAAAATATCCCACTATGCACGGGTCATTATAATGGTGAAATGGGTCAAAATGAAACCCCCACAATCAGATAAATGCACATTATGTATTGTAAATTGAATGCAAATACAAAGGCTGAGATTTTAAAAGGCTTACCAGTATTCAAATGGAGAGCTATGCACAATTTGAGATAAGGAACAATGACCTCCGAAGAGCAGTGAATACCCATCTTGTTCTCACATAAAATCGAGCATCAGGAAGATGCCTTTCCATTGAGCAATACACAGTACACAACTTGGGGTCACCCACGAGCTCTAATACTTGGCGAATAAACAACTGTAAGGATAACCTAACTCGTAGAAGAACCATGGTGGCCATGATAATTTTTTTGACAGAGTTTCCTTGGCAAAAGATAACCTTCCGAATGCAAATTGATATCCATTTAGGGTTTTCACCCTAATCCATGCCAACTTGGGGTTAAAACTCATCATAGTTATTTTTACCATGGTAAAATTTAGGGGATTCAATGATTTTATGCCCACGTATAAAAGGGTGGTGATTATACTTGCATGCCAAGGTATAAATTTCTTTTTCTAATAAGATAAAACATACCAATTATACCATGAGGTGTCATGTTTGTGCTAAAAATCCAAAATTAGCCTTTTGGAGATGGAGTGGAGAAGGGACTTTCCTTTTTTTTTTTTTTTTTTTCAAATTAGCTTAACTTATGCAAATGGTCCATACCCATCCCTTAAATTTTGCAAAGGGTGAGTTAATAGCATTCAAAAAGAGCTTTAACTAAGGAGGTGCATGAGCCATGTGGGCCCTTTTAGCCTTAAATTTTTCCATATGCATGTAAATCTAATTTTGGATTTATTTCCAAATTAGCTAGGTGTTAAAGTGAAGTTGGGTGGGCTATTTTTGGAGGGCTTTGGGGGTGATGTTCGTATATATTCATGATTTTTCATGTATTAGAGGGAGGAATTTTGATGTAATAGGGTGCTGAAAAAATTTCTTAGCAAGTACCTTGTTGATAATAAAGCTTTTTGCCTTTCCAGAGATTATTTACAATTTTTTGCATTAATATAGTTTATTCTTATGTTCTCCCTAAGTCTTTTAAGTTAAGTTCTGATGTTATCTGCCCTTGTCACAAGAAATTAGTCATTGTGTGTTATTTTAGTGTGTATGCCTGTTGAAGTCTATATATTGTGATTTATCCCTTAGCAGATTTCTATTACTTTGCCTTGAAATTTCACCCAATATACTTCTTATCTGTGTCAGTGTTCTTTCATTATCAGTTTGCACACATCTCTATGTCAGTATTCTCTAACAATCCATGGTGTATCACCCCCATTTTCAAGCTTTTATTTCTAACCGATACCCCTTGATGCAGTCTAGAATTTGCAAGTTAAAACTCTAGTCGCGCTATCACATCACTCAGCCTAGACTGAACGCTCACCCGAAGTGCGCAAAGGTACTAGGTCCCTCTGTAGGGTTGCTATAACAGGATGTTTAACATGATGAAGGAAGGAACCTATAGATTCATAACTAATCCATCATTTTATAATGCATGATACCCACAAAAGAACAAGTTTAAAAAATAATCATGATTTAATCATTAACATGCACTTCTCAATTACACAGAATAACACTTAGATTCAACCAATATCTTCCATCTATTTGTAAATATAGAAGCTCCTTACAGTATCGTCAATCTACATCAATGCACGTATGGGTCTGATACACACATTCATACGTCCAGAATCATACATACACCGCTCTTTGTGATCTCTCTTATCTACTATGCCACTAACATCATATATATATATAGGGTGGGGACTTGCCATTCACCGCTTAACTAGTCTAGAAATAGGTCGCATGCAAGTGTGCTATCTATAGTCCTATTGTAGTTAACTGAAATGTCAATTCTATTATTAGCTTGTTCTCCATACATAGACGCTTTGAACCGATTCTCCAAATATAGATAATGCATGGCGCGCGTGTCTCTGCATTGTTGATGTGGTCTGCACGCCATCTTCCAAAAATAGATCTCTATGCCCAAAATCGGCTAAGTCCTAAATTTCAAACTTTAGTTCCACGCATGGGTCCTTCCTATCCTTTTGTGCCCTTGGTTCTGGGCCTTCTATCCCGCGCGGTCTCATTATGTGATATAGACATGTATTCTTTGATCAACATTACCCCACACTAATCTCATTATCGTCCCGACAATGTGTATCTCCAAAAGTCTGAAGGAAGGAATAACAATGAAAGAATAAGAATGAAATAATATGGATAAATAAAGAATTTTTATGAGGTTATTAGGAAACCTCCTCTATGTCAGTTTGTAGTATCATCTTTGGATACTCCTCTTTTATTATGGCCTCCAAAACCTACCATTTAGTGAGTGTTTGTTCCACTTTGTCTGGGATTTCCACAGCAATGGATTCCAACTCATCCCTCACAATTTCTCCTTTCTCATTCTGCAGAACTAATATGACATTGGACATGATGTCATTCTTCCTTCCAAAAGGTCCATCTTCTGTGCAATCAACTTTCCAAGTTCTTCCAACCAAGTCTTGTGCGGCTCTTGTGCTGCTGCCAGGGCCTCATGCTTCTATTTAACCATTGACAACCTTTCTACATGGCCCAATGTCTCATCTTTCATCACCTTCTAGACCTCATTATTCTCTCCCAAGTTCTTAATGTTGATGAGTGCCTCTGGAGCTGTGCATATATTTAAAGTCTGGTCCGCTTTCTTCAATACTTCTTGTAATGCCTGCAACAACCCTTCATAAGATGTGATTTTTCTCATCACAGATGCTTTCTCCTGTTCGACATCTTTTTCTGATCTTTCTGGCACTTCCATACCCAGAGTTTCATCTCCAAGCACCAAGTCCACAAATTTTCCCACATAGTGTATCGTGAAGAAAATGTTTGTGGTACCATGGCCTCCAAGTGTGGCCTTGTTTTAATTACGTTGTCCCCAATCTCCTTTGCGATGCTTATGAACACTTCTTCTTCTTCTGCATGAAATCCCTTTCCTATGTTATGCACGCTATCTCTACGTCCTTTTTCTTCAACTCCTCATGCATTGCTTTAATTGTGGCGGATTTGTCCATGTTTCTTCTTACCACCTTAGCAGAGACTTTCACCAGTGCATTACTGACATGCTCATCTGACATGACAGTAGGCTTTATTATCATGTGTCTAACCTGAGGTGCCTTCTTCATTCACCTCAAAACACATGACTCTTCGCACACATCAAAGTTAGGCTCATCCATGTGGGTATGCATCGACCACGATAATTGCTTTTGTGTGCACATAGTTGCCATATCCTCATCCATCAACTCCTAGCCAAATAAATCTTTTTGCGTGATCATGCTTTGGAAGCAGGCATGAACAATATTTCATGCATCCTATACATACCCATGGCCGGTGGAATCTGCTCCCCACTTGTCCTTGTAGACATTTACTGCTTAAGAACTCTAGCCTCCAAATTTGGGACTTGCATCTCCATGTCCTAAATATCCTCTACAGCTGTTTCCTCGGGTCTTTTCTCTTTTTCTTCCTTCTCCTTTGATGCCTCACCCTGTTCTTATGTGTGCTTTGGAAGTGTAGGATATGTAGGCGTACTCTCCTCTGACTCTTCTGCCTCCTTGTTCAACTTCAGCTTCCTCCTTCTCTGCATGGTCACTTCCTTTTGTGGGGAGAGTCAGGGTGATTTACACACAATGGTTGGGGTAGCACCTTGGGTCCTTGTTGTCTTGAATACTCTTTTAAACCTGTGCTCCCCTTGGACCACATTTAAGTCCTCTTCATCCCCCTCATGTGGCTGAGGTGGGGTAACAACACACTCAACTTCACTCTGACTTGTAGGATGTCTCCTACCCCTATGCTCCAAACCACCACTATCTTCGTGCTCCTCCTCCTCATCTTGCACTTCAATTGGCTCTGTGGGCTTAGGTGCTAGGATATTTTCCATTGTATGCTTCCCCTTTGGTGGTGCTGGAAGTGTGAACTCACCCTCCACATATGTGTTATTCTCCATTTTTGGCTTTAGCTGGAGATACACCAATGTTGCCCCCACGTCTGCTACAACCAAGCTCATTGGTTTGATATTCAGAACATTTGAAATTATTATTTTTGTATAGGTGCTTACGTCAGGATATACATACTTCTTCCTCAATGTATGGTAGTCGTAGTCTACCTTATCTGCATTGAAGATCAGTCTACGCGTGTCTATAAATTTATGAATAGATTCTTGAAAATACCTTGCAGTGAATGCGTAAGGTAACTTTCACCATGGGCTCCAGACTCCATCTTTCATTGGAAAGCGTGTAATGCAGAAATGTTGATATACAACAAACTAAACTTGTTTCCCCACCACTGCTGGTAGGTCCTTTGGGATGTGCCACTCTTTCCCAAATGCCGCGTGGATCCTATCATACTACTTCTCTGCCCTTTTCTTTACTTCATCTATCATGGTCCCCTTCAATAGGTATTTGTTGAATCTTTCAGTTGGGGACTTATTGTCCATGGGGTATTCCCATATTTTATCCTTTGGTCCATCTGGTACTCTAATCTCCATGAAGACCAATGATATTAGAACAACCCCAAAGCTGATCTTCCCTCTTGTGCATGCTTCTTTGACTATTTTCTCTGCAATATAGCCTAAAATGTTGTAGATTGTCCCTTCCGACATCTTTCGTGCCACATGTAACCACATAGTGTTTACCTGCGACCACCACTTTTGATCATTTAACTTGGTAACAAGGTGTGCTGCAGCTTGTACAATTAGACAATTCTTCAATTTATCTATGTCCACTCTGCGCGGACCCTTTAGGTATCCCAACTCCTGTTTGGTCTTCACAATTGTGACTTTATCTGCAAGGTCACCCCTTATATCTTCCCCTATGACCTTCAGGCCTATAACTAATGAGACTAGTACAGATGAAATTCTAACTCCGCATCCTACAAAGTAGAAGAAGTCTTCGTGTACCCTGCTCATGAACCACTGATATAAGGGCTCATACTTCCCAAAATATGGAAGCTCATACAACTGATAGACCCCAATTCTCTTTAAAAACTTTTCACCCACATCGTCATATACGAGCATGTCATCTATCGTGCACTTGTTTGTTCTAGCCACGAGGAAGAAATCAAGCTCCTTCTTGTTCTCCGAAGTCATGTGATTATATTCAATTAATTTTCTCTTTCTAATGGGTGAATCCCACTCTTGGCCGACAATGACTCAGGTTCTGGGTATTACATTTCTAAAAAATGGATTTTGAGTGCCATCTCTTCTTCCTCAACGACTACCTTCTTCTTTCCTTTTACCACTGCTATAGATGCCTTCTTTGGTGCCATTTCTATGTTGTAAGTTTCTCCCCTTTAACTCTGTAACTCTGCGAATCAAACCCTAGCTCGATTCAATTATTCCCTAGGTGAAAACGTTGTAACCTAACCCTTTTCTGTCAAACCCTTCACCACCAGGGACACAAGCTTCTTATCACACAGATATGGTTGTTACTCTTGGTGTCACGCCCTTCATACCTTAACTCGATCACTTGGCTCTTTGCACTTGGCTCTTCTCTCAAGTACTCTTAGTTGCAACGGTAAAAATGAATCCACATCCCATCCTTATATAAATTTTTCAAATTTTGGTTCATTTATTGCTCCTCACCTACCAAATATCCCCTCATTCATTGACCAAATTCATTCATTCCGTGTAGTACATCTTCACACCCAGCTATAAACTTCTAGCACACCTTCCTACCCTCTAGTCACAAACTTCTCTTCAGCGAGTGCTCCTAGGCCCAAGTACCTCATCACTGTACCTTCTCCTGGTAGCTATCATGGCCTCCACTTTCCTCGCATTATACTATTCTTTCATCCATCTCCATCCTTGGTCACTTTCATGAAGCAATCTTCTTTTGACTTAAAGCACACCCGTAGCAGCTTATCCCTTTCACCTTTCAAATCCCACAGTCTTTTTCTTGGAAAACTACAACCACCCCACACTAAAAGTATGTGCAGTCCTCTACACATAAACATTCTTCATATAATAATTAGCTTCATGTGCGCAAGTGTGCTTATTACACAAACAACAACTAAATTGACAAAGCATATGGAAAATGAAGGAAATACATTAAGGAAATACATAATTGAAAATCTAAACTAAATGGCAATACTGCCTTATTACAAACACCAAGAAGACTTATTTATATTAGGGCTTCATCCTACTCCCGTTAAAGTAACCGGGTAGTCATGTTCTATCAAGCACTTCTAGCTGGCATGTGCCTGAGTCAAGTATAGAAGTGATAACATACGGCCCCAACCAATGTACTTTGAGCTTTCCTAGATGGCACAAGAACTTGGAGCCATAAAGAAGTACCATTTGCCCAATCTCAAACTTCTTAACTTTTATGTTTCTGTCATGTCATGCCTTTTGTTTGGCCTTTTACTACTTCTGACTCCATCGTGCTATGGCTCGGCACTCACCCAATTGAATCATATTTTTGATACGTGCTTCTAAAGCATGTTCATCAGCTAGATCTCCAGCGTGTGCAATGTGCAAAGAAGGTAACATAAATTTTATAGGAAGAACAACTTCCACACCAAACACCAACTAAAATAGTGTGGCCTTGTTCAATCTCTTGTAAGTTGTATAGTTGAAACTTTTTCATCCCAATCCTTTCTTCCAACATCAAAATTTTTTGTTAAAGTCTGGCCCAAAATTTTGTTGAAAGCCTTAACAATTCCATTTTCCTGAGGATGGTAAGGTGTAGTTTTATGATGTGCAACCATAAACTCATCTAATAGGATCTTGTTTGTCTCATTCAGAAAGTGTGTACCTCTACCATTTGTCAAGATTAAAGGACATCCATATCATGTAAGCACATTCTCCCACATAAATCTAGCTGTTGTAGCTATCGTACAATCTTTTGTAGGTGCTGCTTCTGCCCACCGTGTGAGATAGTCTGTGCAAGTAATGATATAGCGCAATCCATTCCTACGCGTGGCTGGTTAAATAGGTCCTACAAAATCAATGGCCCATTTCTCAAATGGTTCTGTAATAATAATTGGTCTCAAAGGCATCTTATCTCTTTGCCTTGGCTTTCCTAGGTGCTGACAATGATCACACGCCTTACAATAATATTTACAGTATTTATACAGTGTCTCCCACCATAATCCAAAAAATAAGATCTTCTAGGTAATTACATCACCTGCATAATGGCCTCTTGCAATACCACCATGAGCTTCTTCCATGATATCCTTGCACTCATTCTCTAACACACAATGGCATAATACTTCATCTCTGCCTAGCTTGTAAAGGTCACCACTGATTAACATAAATGGTGTCGCGCGTATAGCAAGCTGATTATTTTCTAATGATTTCATTCCTTCTGGTGTCATACCTATTCGTAGAAAGACAACAATGTCTTCTAATTCCGTTGGCATGCGTTGTAACCTATATAACTGTGCATCTGACATTATTTCTTCAATTGTCTGTGCATCCTCTCTTGAATTGATTCTTGATAAATGGTCTGGTCTAGAATTGCTTTTCCTTAGCTTCACCATAGTTGTGAAGTCAAACTCTTGAAATAGAAGTACCCATCTACATATGTGCCCCTATAAGACGGGATTGTTTACCAAGTACTTCAATGCCATGTGATCTGTATAAAATACAAATGGTTTTGCTAACAAGTATTGTCGAAACTTTTACAATGCATAGATCATTGACAAAGCTTCATGCTCCATAGTTGTATAGTTCCTTTTAGCAAGAGTCAACTTCCTACTAGCAAAAAAATTGAATGATCTATAATACCTTCACTAGGTTGTGCTAACACAACACCAATGGCCATACCAGAAGCATCCACATGCACATAAAATGGTCTACCCCATGAGGGAAAGCACAAAATTGGCATAAGTTTCTATTTTAATATCTCAAACGCGTGCTACTGCGGTTCTCCCCAATAAAACTTATCTTTCCCCTTTAGCAATTCTTCTAAGGGTGCAACAATTTTGGTATACCCTTTTATGAATTTTCTATAATATCATGTATGACCTAAAAATCTGCGCAACTCACTCTGACTGGTAGGCGCTTCTAGGCCTAAAATGATTGCAACCTTGGTTGGATCAACTAGCAAACCTTCCTTACATATTATATGTCCTAACAGTATCCCAAATGGCATAGAAAATATGCACTTCTTGATGTTCAAAGAGATACTCAATTGTCTGCATCATTCAAACATTAAGCACAAATTGTCACAATGATCTTTCACTAGCCCATATACTGTCCAATCATCTAGGTAGACCTATAAGAATTTGTGAATAAAATATTTGAATGCCTGAACAACTATCCATGAGAATATAGTAGGCACATTTTTTAATCCAAAGGGCATCACAGTATAGGAAAAACTACCCCATTCAGTAGTAAATGTTGTCTTTTCTTGATCCTCCTGAGTGATCCTAACCTGATGATACCTGGAAAATCCATATGTGAAAGAATATATTTCGCGCCCTGCAACTCCTATTATTTCCTCAGTGAATGGCATAGGGAATGGATCGGTGATGCATGTAGCATTCAGATCCCTGTAGTCCACACATATCCTAATCCGTCCTTTTTTCTTGATACATATCACCATTGGGATCACCCATTCTGACTCATCAAGGGGCTTGATTATTCCAGATTTCAACATTTTATCAATTTCGTCCTTTACATTTTCACACAAGTTAGGATTCATTCTATAAGGCCTCTTTCTAACTGGTCATGCACCATCCTTAAGTTTGATATTCATTTCCCTAACTGATTCATACACACCCTTAAGTTCATGATATCCTCGAGGGAATAATTCTTGATAATATCTGAGTAACTCAATGATTTTTTCTACCTCCGAGTCTGACCAGTAATCTCCAATTATGGCCTCCTTAGGCTCAACCTCTAAACCTATGTTCACCTTCTTTGTCTTCATGGGTTCGTGGTAGGCACGTGCACCCCTTGTGAAATTTCAATATCTAGGTTCTCAACTTCCTCGTCATCCACGACGTAGACCACCTTTCCTTTCTCTTTCTCAAGGCAAGCGCGTTCAAGTAGTTTGGAGTCTACTTCTTCTTCTTTTTCAAAACATGCTCTGAACTTTGTCTCATCAAATAATTCCTAAATATGCTCTTCTTCTTTTGCACTATCCCCCATAGTTAAGCGCTTGACAAATTTTAATGCCTCTACCACAAGAGGTTTAGTCGAGAAGTAATCAAACGTCTGGATCATACTTGCAGTCAAATTCTATCAGTTCCCTATTTCTCTATGTAGTTTTGTATATACATACCAAACACGTGCACATCCTTGGAGTGTGGAATAAAATCTATGCACCCAGAGTGAAGATGGTAATGCTTTATGTCCTGCTGTCTAGAGTCTCTCACATTGTTGAATGTGATGCTGAATAGGTAGATCACCATGATAAGTGCAGATTTGCGTAGGTGCATTGTTCCTTATAAACCTAGTAGGCAAAGTTATTCCAATCTCTTCCCACTATATAAGGTTATCTCTGTGGACTACCCACAAATGGGTTGTTGTCCCACACAATGTATATACTAACATATCCCTCCGTGTAACTTGTTCTACCCACTGTGTTTCCATAGCCTTCAAAAATGCAGGGATATCTTCTCTCCTTGTATACCAAGTTATTGTGTTGCCTATCCGTCAAATTGAACAAAATCCATTCTTGCCTGCAACCACGCTTTTCACCTCGCGTCCTACTAACTCATATGTACCATGAGCCCAATTGTCACAAGCAATACTCGTAGTATCACTAATAGAATGAGAATCCTCCCACTGTAGGATGCCTTCTTTTGATGGCTCACTGACCTCTGGGTCCTGAATAATGCATACATAGACTCTGTTTAAGTCCTCCTCACTTAGAGGTTCAACATAGGGTGTAGACTTCCAATCTGTCAAAGGTATCACAACTCTTTCCTCCTTGTTTTCAAAGCTGATATACCCCTTATTGAATCTCAATTCAGCGTTATTTTCATTACACTAAGGGCATCCAAACAAGGCTAGAAAATTTTCTGCTTCCACAAGTGCTAATACCTCAAAATCCCAAGTGAACTTGGCCCCTTGTATAGTGATAGATGCATCTTTCAAAACTCCTATGGGCGTGGCCTTAGTCCAGTTTTCCATAAATAACACATTAGATGATGGCTGCAATGGAGGCCTTCCTATTTGCACCCATGCATCTAATGTAAGCACATTTACTTCCGCACCTGTATCGATCAATATGTTGTTCAAAAGCCACCCATCCACAACAAAATTCAAAGTAATTTCTTTATCATAGTCAATGCTATCAAGGGGAATATTTGCATGTAGAATCTGTCGTCTGGTCTCAAGACTTGCGCTCAGAGTGTTCCCTTTTAACCAACTCCCTAATAGTGGAATAATGTTCTCCTGGCACAACATCTTGCATACCTCCCGCAAATCATCAATATCAGTCTGGACTATCTCCGAGGCTTTCTTCTACTCCTTTAGGTACTATATCTCACCTTGAAGATTCCTTAGCAATTCCATGGTATCCTGTTAAACTTCCTTCTGATGGGCAGGATCTGGGTACCTCACAAGCAAAACCTCCTTCTTAATAATCGTAGGCTTTTGGTGTAAGGCCTCTCTCGCACATGCTACTTCAGCGCTTGTAGTAATCTTCCATGTCAATGCCTCAGGTCTTTCACTTATCTTGGGCATCCACTATATTCTACCACACGTTGGATTCTAACCATCCCGACGCCTTTGTTTTCTTGCTTATGTTGCTTACTTAAATGCTCATATAAGTCTGGGAACTCTTCATAACTATGGTTCTTCCTATAGAAAGAACATGCATTATTATAAGGACATCTGCACCTGTAGTGATCAGAAGACCCACACGTATAACATGTTCCACGAGGGAACTCTCCTCTTCCTCCACCATGGCCTCTTTTGCCATAGCCACCATGATATACATGTCCCCTTATGCGTCCTCCTTTGAAATGCCCCTCATTCTTGTCATAGCGTGTTTGATTATGATCCTGATCCTGGTGCTCATTCCTACCCTTAGAATTATCAGTTATACTTGTCTATCATACTCCAATGTCTATACCATCTTGGATCTGACCAATCAACCGAAAATCCTTAGTATCATGGGTCGTGGACCTGAAAATATTGCAAAAGCAAGATACATTTTTCCTTATCGCATGCTGTAACAAAGGATAGTGACTAGCATCATGATTCAAATAGAAAATCTCACAGTCTAACAATAGCGAGTGTACATATTTGTGAGGGAAACTATCCTTGGTGTGACCTTCCACTTCAAAATTTGTACACCAAATTCCTTAGCACGTTTCATGGGCTGAATTTGTTGATAACTTCTCTAACTATTTTTCCATAGCTACAATATGTTCCTCTAGAAATGTACTAACGCTGGTGTCAATGCTCCTAACTGCCTCAGCATGCAAAGCTACTTCCAGTGCTTTACACTGATCAGTGTATGTCTTATGTGACAACACCCTTCTAAAAGGTGTAATCAATCCTCCAACGAACCATTGTGCATGTTGGCTAGTGTGAATATCATAAGATAGTTTAGACAGAAGTGTTTTAAAATGAGCATCATACTCACGTACAATCTCGGTAGTGCCTTGTTTGATATCCTTGAGTGCACTTATACTCTTCTACTCAAACTCAGGGATATGGAACTCTTTCAAGAAAGCATCTCTCAGTGCTGCATAATCCACACAAGTTTGATTAGGGTCAAACTTCCTATACTAGCTATGCACGCGCCCCTGTAATGTAGTAGCAAATTGACTCACCTTTCACTCAGCAGCTGTAATCCCTTTAGTGCACCACAATATTTCACACATATGCACATGTTCAGTAGCATCCTCTATACCTTTATACTCTGGGAGATGAAGAGACATCTCCATATAGATATTTTGTGGTTGCTGCAGACCTTGACCACCTGATCAGGAACCTCCTGGGTTCCCTCTGCCTCCAGATCCACCAGAACTAGAACCACATATACCTCTCGATCCTCCACCTTTAGCTAGAGTAGGACCTATAGATGTACTCCCCTGTGCTCTGACAGTAGTACTATACTGAACCCCTACAGTCTGTGAGGTAGCTCCACTTCCAGAGGTGAATCCGACATTCTACATGCTCACATTCTAGGTGGATGATGCACCTAAGAATGCTCCTCCATATAACATTGAATTTGTTTGTCTTACCATTGATGTACTGGATCCCTGACTTACTCCTGCTCTCCTACTTCCTAAGTTAGCTTGCTGGTTACTTGTCGTACTAGATACTGAGAAACCAAGTGCAAAGGCTAGGTCACCTAGTGGATTAAGATGCGCGCCTATGGCCCAAGTAGTCTCTGCTGGCGCACTTTTGTGTGAGGTTGAGAGGAATCTCTATCATGTTTTCCAAGATGGGAGAGTTCCTAATGCTCTAGCTCCACATCTCCTCTATGAGCTGTAAATCCTTCACTAGTCATCTCTCTCCTTAACGCCATACTTTCTACAATAGAACGTTACTTCTCTATCTCCCTCTCGCGCACCTCATTATACTTAAGCTACCTTTCCTCTCTCTGCTTTTCTTCCACTTGGTCTGCCATCTTAATACCAAACCTGTTCGTACCCTTGCACGTGGTGAAGTTTAGTTAGCCATCAGTTTACTCTCCAGGTTCAAAGTTACCATCAAGATCTTGACCGCCAGTAGAATAACTTGCAAATATGTTCATCTTGGATACCTCAAAAACTAAAATTTAGCTATCTCTGGGCAAGATTATGTCAAAATTTAATATTCCAAAATATAACTATTTAGAACGCCACAAATCCACGTATCCACCACATGAGTCTAGATCAAATCAGCATCATAAAGGGCCTGAAATTCTTCATGTGTCCAGATAAGTGCGCGATACCCCCAATTCCACTGAGATGCATAAGTAGTAAGCCACTCGTATAGTTCTACTGGAAAGATAGTGAAAAATCTCTCATATAAGTTGTTGTACAGGTTCTATTCTACCCAAGTGCATGTGTTAAACTCAAATCCACTGCTGAACTGTCGTGTATATTCTTCCTCCAGATCGCATATCCATTCCTCAATACTTGCTAGAGTTAACTGATACATCTTCATCATGAACCATCCTAAAAAAAACTCAAAAAGAGGTCCCGGAAATGGAACCAATGATGCAGCCTAGATTTTACAAGTTAAAACCCTAGTCGTGTTGGCACATCACTCAGCCTAGACTAAACGCTCACTCGAAGTGCGCAAATATACTAGGTCCCTCTTTAGGGTTGCTATAATAGGATGTTTAACATGATGAAGGAAGGAACATATATATTCATAACTAATCCATCATTTTATAATACATGCTACCCACAGAACTATGAAAGAACAAGTTTAAATAGTAATCATGATTTAATCATTAACATGCACTGCTCAATTACATAGAATAACACTTATATTCAACCAATATCTTCCATTTATTAGTAAATACAGAAGCTCATTACAATATCATCAATCTACATCAATGCATGTATGGGTCTGATACACACATTCATATGTCTAGAATCATACATACACCACTCTTTGTGATCTCTCTTATATACTATGCCACTAACATCATATATATATATATATATATATATATATATAGGGTGGGGACTTGCCCTTCACCGCTTAACTAGTCCAAAAATAGGTCGCATGCTATTAATAGCCATACGCCATTTACAATCATAGCCACACATGTAAGTGTGATATCTATAGTCCTCTTGTAGTTAACTAAAGTGTCAATTCTATTCTTAGCTTGTTCTCCATGCATAGACGCTTTGAACTACTTCTCCAAATATAGACAATGCATGGTGCACATGTCTTTGCATCGTTGATGTGGTCCACACGTCATCTTCCAAAAATAGATCTCTATGCTCAAAATTGGCTAAGTCCTTAATTCTGAACTTTCATTCCACGCCCGGGTCCTTCCTATCCTTCCACGCCCTTGGTTCTGGGCCTTCTATCCCACGCGGTCTCCTTATGTGATTTAGATAATTATTATTTGATCAACACCCCCACTAGCTTAGTTTATGGATACACTAAAAGGGAATCATCCCTTTAAATCTGGAGACTCACCTCAACCATAGGTTACCCATAGCCTTAAGGTGTTTCCATTGTCTATCTTCTGAAGTGAGGAGAGAGAGAGAGAACCAAATCTGTCATTCCTCACATAGGGTTCACTTCTACTAGATAGAATTTCCCTTGTAAAAGGGGGATTGTAAACTTGCATTATTAGGTGTATTGTCATTTTCTAAAGTTGAATCTTTACATTCATTATGTATTATGAAAATAAAGTTTCAATGGAATTATTACTATTGAGATTTTATTGGAACATTTTAAAAAACCTTGTGTATTGGAAAGTTGTTAAATGTTATAGGAAAAAGCTTTTGTTTACTTTGGAATCTAAGTAACTTATCATATATTGTAAAGCTTTGGCTCATTTTTTATGATTTACTCAAAAGTTTGAAGATAGTAGACCTTGTTGGTTTTTAAAATATGTATATAATAAAGAATTATCTTTATTATATATGTGCATTTCTTTCTAAGTGAAGATTAAATTTGTTTGAGAAATATTGTTTCTTTCCAACTTGTATCTCAAATGTATTTGAAAATTAATGTTTAATGGAAGGCATGATAGTTGTAAACATATTGATATTGTAAATTAATTCGATGTTGGAATATGGATCTTTCCTTTCTCTTGTTCTAATGTTTTTATAAATGCATAGATAAATTACTATCTAATCATATATATAAATATACATACATATATTTATTCAAGTATAAATAAATTTCTTAGTCATACATATAAGCCTTTGCTTTCGTATTTATAAATTATTGCTTCAGGGTACATTTTTAATATATGTCTTTGATTAGGAAAATACTATATAGAAATATATCCCTTGATATATTTTGATTATTAACCTTAATTATAGTTGCATATAAATTACATAAATGTGAACATCCTAATAAATCTTGACAATATAAAGAAGTCTTCCCTATTGTTTGTGTGTGTGTGTGGGGGGGGGAAGGCGAATGGAGATGGGGGACAAAACATATGTCAAAAATATGCTTTGTGGCTATTTTTTCCATAACCCACTAGCATTATGGCTTGGTCATGTTATAACATGAGCACATTACGGTTCGTATTTACAAAGCCAAAAAAAGTGCTCGACTTTTAACGCTAATGCACTATAACGTGAGCGTGTTATAATGAGCTCGTGTTCCTATTTGTAATGTTATATATGTGCATTTAGGAGGTATACATTCATTTTATTAAATAGGAGAAATTAGGGTCACTCTTCACCTTATAGGACTAGTCTCACACCCCCATAAGTCACGGTTTAGAAGATAGTTTTTCATATTCCAATATGGTCATTACATAGGTATTTTTTCAGGATTTCAGCATTCGGCCTAAAGCTTTTAGGGTTTAAATTCGACAATTCATTTCTTCTTAGGGAAATAATATTGTCATTTTTTTGGTTTTTGGGTCTTCTTGATTGGTTAGTGACATTTGTAGGAGTTTTAGACATGTCAAAACTATATTTTATAAACCTTACGACTCCCAAAGGTAACAATAATTTCTTGAATATATGGATGCATGCATTTATTTATAACACATAACAAATAAAAACACATACGTATGTTTCTATCAATTCAAATAATGAATGGAATGGTCATAATAAAGTCTATGAAGGATGTAACACATCATGAGGAAAATGGTTGCAATCAGAAAAATCATGAGGTCTGTGAAGGATCTGAAACATCTAGAGCTTCATCGAGATTCAAATCATCAAGGGAACTTTCATCAAGAGCATGATAAGATATTTTCATCATGAGTGATGGTGGATTTAATCTTAGGCTTACAAATAATGCATATTCTATAATATTTTTTCTTAACACTTAATCAATGATTGGTAATGAATTCATATCTTACAAGTTAGGAAAGTGGAATTTGCATTGTTTTAGTGTAGCGTGGAGATAAGAAAATGGAATTCATTCTCAAACATTCCCCAAGTTTCATTCAGGGATCAATACTTCTATCAAGAGGAGGAAACCTATATCGATGAGGAGAAATTGAGAAATATGGTGTCCAGACATTATAAACATGCTTCCAGTCAGGTAACACCTTAGTCATGCAGATGAATTATGAGATTAAGAATTCATCATCATATCAAAAGGTAAAATGTGAGGGTCAAGGAGTTAATTATGATCATCATATCCTGACTCTACTATTATGTCCAAATATCTTCAAGAAATAAGACCAAAATTATCTAGTTAGGATAACAAGGCATCTAGGTGGTTTAATCTAAATTGAATTAAGTATTAATCCAGAGTGACTATTATAGCTAATGTTATAGAGATGATGTCGATGGGTTGGGAGTGGTATAGTTAAGTCACATGCTTATTTTCTTTTGCACCAGTGTTCAAATCCCCCAGAGGTATGATCGTCTATGAGGTGGTTTCGTCATTAGATGCGACATCTCTATTTGTTGTAGTTACATCATGTTGGTTTCTTCACTCACTACAGTTGTAGCATATTGGTTCTTGTTTCACTCATTGTAGTCACTGCATTCCCTTTTTATTCACTCTAGAGATTACTTCACTTGCTATGGATGTTGCATCTTCATTTCTAGTTACTAATGTTGCTTCCTTTGGGTTCCTTGTGTCGGTTCCCTTCATTGTAACTAGGTTGTGGATCCTCTAAAAATCCTCAAATGTACAAATATGTGGGTCCTTTCAAAACCCTATATCTAAAAAATGGCATAGATATGATAACATACAATAATAGATAAGCAACAAGCATACAAATATATGAAACCCTAAGAAAGAGAGAAGGTGACTTAGTTGATACCCGAGTAATATGGAAGTGATATTGACTAGGAAGAGTGTTGTCGAGGCTCACCAAGGGTTTTGGGACAAATAAATGCACAGGATAGAAGTGCCCATGGGAGGACAAGAGTTCGTGGATGCTAGTGACTAATCTGGGCACTAGTGTTTACTCAAATGCCCAGGTTTTGATATTTTCTTGGTTGTATGAGCTTCCCTATTTAACCTCTTTTATCACTCTAGTTTTGCTTCAATGTCATCGTTTATACTTATAACCTGTAAAATAGATACATAGATACACATGTTATAAGAACTATCTATCATCATTAAAGGTGAATTAGATAATTCTTGAGTAATAAGTTCCAAACACTATAAGCACTATCTATCATCCTCTATGTCTGTTATCTTCTATTACATTCTTTCTGTTCATTTTTTTGAATCTATATATCTTTCCTTAACAAATCCTTAGCAAAAGGGAAAACTACTTAACCCTTACATTCATGTTGAGGCTTAAGGTCAACAAAGAAGATACGGAAAGGGGAAGCTAACTAACCTCGGTGATAACCCAAAGAGTGATATTATGTCTCAGATATACACTACATCTTAGAATCCATGTATTTCTATTTGTATGTTTGTGTAATGATCCCATAGGTCTCCCTTGTGCAAGTTGCACTATGATAACATGCTAGATCTATATTTCTCTAAGAATGCAAATGTGTGAGATGGAATAGAATTAACTTCCCCTCCTATGTTATATATGTAGAGTTATGTAAAGTGATTATCAAATTCGGTCATTGGTTTCAAAACCCTATGGGTAGATGAAGGAAACTCGGTGTGCATAAAGACCCAAATCAACCACTACAGGTGATGAGCATAAGAATGAAGGGTTCAAGTAGACGGGTTCACCAAATGAATTAATAAAAAATGAATTAAATCCTATTACAAAGTAACTACTATGATAAATTATGTATAAATGCTAGTATAAATTAATACTCAATCAAACAAGTATGTAAAGTATGAAACACTAAGCAAAGAGGGAGATAAGAAGACTTAGTCGATATACGTGCAATCTAGAAGTGATTTGAGTATGGTAAATTTTTGGACATATTGAGAAGAGTGTTATAAATGCCCTTTATAGATTTCTTCTATAACGGGGAAAGCACGCTTGAGCATTGGAGATTGCTTCTGGGTGTCAGTGAGTGTGAAAATGCTTAAATTTTGGTTTTTGCTATTTCACAAGGGTTTTATAGTTGGTCTCTATTGGTAACCTAATACTTTCTCCTTGATCGGTTATGGTACTTGTAACCTAAAATAAAGAGATTCAACTACATTAACCATAAAACACATCAAACCTAAAAAGGGTAAATACATAATAGGGAGTCATACTAACCCTAACGATCACCTCGAGAGTGAACTTATGACCAAGCGTTGCACTACATCTAAGACTCCATATAGTTCTTATGTGTGTGTGTAGAAATGATTCCTTAGGAAGACCTTGTGCAAGATGTACTAGATAGCATGATAGAGTTTCTTAATGAAGCAAATCTACAGATGGAATAAAATAAACTTCTCCTTCTTATGTTGTGTATATAGAGTATACATCCCATATCCCTTAGATGTATGCTAGATGGATGCCTTAGAGTGCTTTTGTTCCTTTTGAATGCAATATTAGGTGATAATAGTAATGTTTAGGGATCAGTCCTCTATTTTGAACACATAACTATGTATTTATGTGATGACCATGTTTGAATTTTGTAATTGACAACTGGAAGGTTGGCCCATAAGTTACAAAGATGCCTAAAATATAAAAGAGACCCAAAAGGAGTTAGTAAGATAAGAAAGGGTCGAGAGCACCTAGAAGGGGCAACAACAATTAGACACTATTGTCATGGCTAGGCGCTAGTGTCTGAAGCCCTAAAAGGTAAACTGGTTAAGTTTTGACTGGGTTGTAGTGTGTGAAAGACCAAAGAGAAAGAAATGCAAAGAATACTTGTCAAAGATCACAAAAGGAGTCCACGCGGGATAGAAGGCCCAGAACCAAGGATGTGGAAGGACAAGAAGGACCCATGCACGGAAGGCAAGTTCAGCTTTCAGGACTTAGCTGATTTTGAGCATGAAGACCTATTTTTAGAAGATGGCACACGGAACACACCAACGATGTAGAGACATGCGTGCCATGCATTGTCTATCTTTGGAGGAGTGGATCGAAGCATTTTTCATGGAGATGAGCTAAGAATAGGATTGACACTTTAGTTAACTGCAAGAGGACTATAGATAGCACACTTGCATGTGTGGCTATGCCTGTAAATGGCGTGTGGCTATCAATAGCATGCGGCCTATTTCTGGAATAGATAAGTGGTGAAGGGCAAGTCCCCACCATATATATATGATGTTAGGTACATATTAGAGTGTGTGTGTAAGTGTAATAGATAATATACAGAGTGTGTGTATGTATGTTTGATATACACATATGACTGAATTACTGTATCAGATCCATACGCACATTGGTATAGATTGACAATACTGTAAGGAGCTTTTGTATTTATTAATAGATGGAAGATATTGGCTGAATCTAAGTGTCATTCTGTGTGTAGTTGAGTAGTGCATGTTATTAATTCAATCATGATTACTGTTTAAGCTTGTTCTTTCATAGATCTGAGGGTAGCATGCATTATAGAATGATGGATTAGTTATGAATCTATATGTTTCTTCCTTCATCATGCTAACATCCTGCTACAGCAACCCTAAAGAGGGACCTGGTACCTTTGCGTGCTTCAGGTGAGTGCTCAGTCAAGGCTGAGTGATGTGCCAATGTGACTAGGGTGTTATCTGGTAAATTCTAGGCTACATCATTGGTTCCATTGTCGGGAACTCTTTTTCAGTTGTTTTTAGGATGGTTCGTGATGAAGATGTAACGGTTAACTCTAGCAAGTATTGAGGAATGGATACATGATCTGGAGGAAGAATATGCACGGTGGTTCAATAGTGGATCTGAGTTTAACACACGCACTTGGGTAGAACAGAATCTGTATGATAGCTTATATGAGAGATTTTTCACTATCTTTCCAGTAGAACTATACGAGTGGCTTACTACTTATGCATCTCAATGGAATTGGAGGTATCGCGCACTTGTCTGGACACAGGAAGAATTTCAGACCCTTTATGATGCTGATTTGATCTAGACTCGTGCTGTGGATACGTGGTTTCATGGTGTTCTAAACAGTTATATTATGGAATATTCAATTTCGATGTACTCTTGCCCGGAGGTAGCTGAATTCCAGTTTTTTTGATATCCAAGAGGAACATATTTGCAAGGTATTCTGCTGGCAATCAAGATCTTGATGGTAACTTTGAACCTGGAGAGTAAACCGATGGCTAACTAAACTTCACCACACACGAGGGTAGGAATAGGTTTGGTTTAAGATGGCAGACCTAGTGGTAGAGAGGCAGAGAGAGGAAAGGTGGCTTAAGTATAATGAGGTGTGCGAGAGGGAGATAGAGAAGCATCGTTCCATTGCAGAAAGTATGGCATAGAGGAGAGAGATGGATCGTGAAGGATTTACTGCTCACGTAGAAGACATGGAGCCAGAGCATCAGGAACTCCCCCATCTTAGAAAGCATGTAGAAATCCCCCCTCACCTTACACAGAAGTGCACCAGCAGAGACTACCTGAATCGTGAAGGTGCATCTTAATCCACCTGGTGACCTAGCCCTTGTGCTTAGTTTTTCAGTATCTAGTACGATAAGTAACCAACAAGCTAACTTGGGAAGTAGGAGAGCAAGAGTAAGTCAGGGATCAAGTACATCAATGGAAGGACAGACAGCTTCAATGTTATTTGGAGGAACATTCTTAGGCGCATCATCTGCACAGAATGTTGGATTCACCTCTGGAAGTGGAACTACCTCACAGACTGTAGGGGTTCAGTATAGTACTACTGTCGGAGCACAGGGGAGTACATCTACAGGTCCTATTCCAACTACAGGTGGAGGATCAGGAGGTATAGGTGGTTCTAGTTCCAGTGGATCTGGTGGTTCTGGAGGTAGAGGGAACACAGGAAGTTCTAGATCAGGTGGTCAAGGTCCGCAGCAACCACATAATATCTATATGGAGATGTCTCTTCGTCTCCCAGAATATAGAGGTATAGAGGATGTTGTCGAACATGTGCATATGTGTGAAATCTTGTGGCGCACTAAAGGGATCATGGCTTATGAGCGTAAGGCAAGTCAATTTTCCACTATGTTACAGCAACGTGCACATAGCTGGTATAGGAAGTTTGACCCTAATCAAACTTGTGTGGATTATGCAGCATTGAGGGATGCTTTCTTGAAAGAGTTCCATATCCCTGAGTTTGAGTAGAAGAGTATAAGTGCACTCAAGGATATCAAGCAAGGAACTACTGAGAGTTTACGTGAGTATGATGCTTTCTTTAAGACACTTCTATCTAAGCTATCTTATGATATTCACGCTAGCCAACATGCACAGTGGTTCGTTGGAGGATTGATTACACCTTTTAGAAGGGTGGTGTCACATAAGACATACACTGATCCGCGCGAAGCACTGGAAGTAGCTTTGCGTGCTGAGGCAGTTGGGAGCATTGACACTGGTGTTAGTCCATTCCTAGAGGCACAGATTGCAGCTATGGCAAAGTAGTTAGAGAAGCTATCAGCAAATTCAGCCCATGAAATGTGCTCAGGAATTTGGTGTACAGATTGTGAAGTGGAAGGTCACACCAAGGATAGTTTCCCTTGCAGATCTGTACACTCATTACTTTTGGACTGTGAGATCTATCATTTGAATCATGATGCTAGTCACTGTCCTTTGTTACAACATGCGATAAGGAAGAATGTATCTTGCTTTTGTAAAATTTACAGGTCCATGACCCATGATACTGAGGATTGTCAGTTGATTGGTCAGATCCAGGATGCTATAGACCTTGGGGTATGACAGACAAGTATAACAGATAATTCTAAGGGTAAGAATGAGCACCAGGATCGAGATCATAATCAAATGCACTATGACAAGAATGAGGGGGGTTTTGAAGGAGGTCATGGAAGGGGACGTGGATATTGTGATGGGTATGGAGGACGAGGCCGTGGTGGAGGAAGAGGTGAGTTCCCTCATGGAACATGTTATACGTGTGGATCTCCTGACCACTATAGGTGTGAATGTCCTCATAATATTGCATGTTCTTTTTGTGGAAAGAACCATAGCTATGAAGAGTGCCCAGACTTATATGAGCATCTGAGTAAGCAACATAAGCAAGAAAACAAAGGCACAGGGATGGTTAGAATCCAGTGCATGGTAGAAGATTAGTGGATGCCCAAGATATCAGAAGGACCTATGGCATTGATAATGAATATTACTACAGTCGCTAAAGCAGCACGAGTAAGAGAGGCATTGCACCAGAAGCCTACGATCACCAAGGAGGAGGTTTTGCATGCAAGGTACCTAGATCCTGCTCATCAGAAGGAAGTTTACCAAGATACCATGGAAGTGCTAAGGAATCTTCAGGGTGAGATACAATACCTAAAGGAGTAGAAGAAAGCATCAGAGACAGTCCAAACTGATATCGATGATCTGCGAGAGGTGTGTAAGATGTTGCGCCAGGAGAACATTATTCCACTATTAGGAAGTTGGTTAAAAGGGAACACTCCACGAGTAAGTCTTGAGACTGGACGATAGATTCTACATGAAAATCTTCCCCCTGATAGCATTGACTATGACAAAGAAATTACTCTAAATGTTGTTGTAGATGGGTGGCTGTTGAGTAACATATTGATTGATACAGGTGCGGAAGTAAATGTGCTTACATTAGATGCATGGGTATAAATGGGGAGGCCTCCATTGCAGCCATCATCTAATGTGTTATTTATGGAAAATCAGACTAAGGCCACTCCCATAGGAGTTTTGAAAGATGCATCTATAACTATACAAGGGGCCAAGTTCACTGGGGATTTTGAGGTATTAGCACTTGCAGAAGCAGACAATTTTCCAGCCCTGCTTGGACTGCCCTTGGTGTTATGTCGAATAATTCTGACTTGAGATTCAATAAGGGGTATATCAGCTTTGAAAACAAGGAGGAAAGGGTTGTGATACCTTTGACAGATGGAAAGTCTACACCATATGTTGAGCCTCTAAGTGAGGAGGACTTAAACAGAGTTTATGTACACTATTCAGGACCCAAAGGTCAATGAGCCATCAAAAGAAGGCATCCTACAGTGGGAGGATTCTCATTCTATTAGTGATACTATGAGTATTGCTTGCGAAAATTGGGCTCATGGTACATATGAATTAGTAGGACACGAGGTGAAAAGCATGGTTGTGTGCAAGAATGGACTTCATTTGATTTGATGGATAGGTAGCACAATACCTTGGTATACAGGGGTAGAAGATCTTCCTGCATTTTTGAAGGCCATGGAAACACAGTGGACATATCAAATTAAGAGAAGAGATATGTTAGTATATACACTGCATGGGACAACAACGCGCTGGTGGGTAGTCCACAGAGATAATCTTATAAACTGGGAAGAGATTGGAGTCACTTTGTCTACTAGGTTTATAAGGAACAATGCACCTACGCAGATCTGCACTTATCATGGTGATCAACCTGTTCAGCATCACATTCAGCAGTGTGAGAGACTCTGGACAACAGGACAAGAAGCATTACCACCTTCACTCTGGGTGCATCGACTGTATTCTACGCTACAAGGATGCACACGTGCCTGGTATGTATATGTAGAACTACATCGAGAGACTGGAAACTGGAAATATTTGACTGCAGGAATGATCCATACTTTTGACTACTTCTCGACTAAACCTCCTGTAGAAGAGGCATTAAAATTTGTCAAACACTTAACTATGGGAGATAGTGCAAAAGCAAAAGAGCATATTTGGGAATTATTCAGTGAGGTAGAGTTCGGAGCATGTTTTGAAAAGGAAGAAGAAATGGACTCCATACTACTTGAACGCGCTTGCCTTGAGAAAGAGAAAGGAAAGATGGTTTACGTCGTGGATGATGAGGAAGTTGAGAACCTAGATATTGAACATTCACAAGGGGTGCGTGAGGTCTTGGACAGTGCAGACAAGGATACGCGCACCTACCATGAACCCATGAAGACAAAGAAGGTGAATATAGGTTCAGAGGCTGAGCCTAAGGAGGCCATAATTGGAGACTACTGGTTAGACTCAGAGGTAGTAAAGATCATCGAGTTACTCAGGGATTATCAGGACTTATTCCCTCGAGGGTATCATGAACTTAAAGGCGTGCATGAATCCCTTGGGGAAATGAAGATAAAACTTAAGGATAGTGCATGACCAGTTAGAAAGAGACCTTACAGAATGAATCCTAATTTACGTGAAAAGGTAAAAGAAGAAATTGATAAAATGTTGAAATCTGGAATTATCAAGCCCCTTGATGAGTCAGAATGGGTTAGCCCAATGGTGATCAGTATCAAGAAGGACGGACGAATTAGAATATGTGTGGACTACAGGGAGATGAATGTTGCATGTGTCACAGATCCATTCCCTACGCCATTCACTGAGGAAATACTAGAAGGAGTTGCAGGGCACGAAATATATTCCTTCACAGATGGGTTTTCTAGGTATCATCAGGTTAGGATTACTTAGGAGGATCAAGAAAAGACAACATTTACTACTGAATGGGGTAGTTTTACCTATATTGTGATGCCTTTTTGATTTAAAAACATGCCTATTGTATTCTCGCACATAGTTGTTCATGAATTTAAAGATTTTATTCACAACTTCTTACAGGTCTACCTAGATGATTGGACAGTATATGGGCTTGTGAATGATCATTGTGACAATCCACGCTTAATGTTTGAATGGTGCAGAAAATTGAGTATCTCATTAAACATCAAGAAGTTCATATTTCCTATGCCATTTGGGATATTGTTAGGACATATAATCTGTAAGGAAGGTTTGTTGGTTGATCCAGCCAAGGTTGCAGTCATTTTAGGCCTAGAAGCGCCTACCAATCAAAATGAGGTGCACAAATTTTTAGATCATACAGGATATTATAGAAAATTTATCAAAGGGTATGCCAAAATTGTTGCACCCTTAGAAGAGTTACTAAAGGGGAAAGGTACATTTTATTGGGGAGAACCAATGTAGTGCGCGTTTGAGATATTAAAAGAGAAACTTACTACCACACCCATTCTGCACTTCCCCTCATGAGATAAACCATTTCATGTGCATGTGGACGCTTCTGGCATGGCCATTAGCACTGTGTTAGCTCAACCTGGCTAAGGTATTGTAGATCATCCAATCTGTTTTGCTAGTAGGAAGCTGACTCCTGCTGAATGAAATTATACAACTACAGAGCGCAAAGCTTTGTCAATGATCTATGCATTGCACAAGTTTCGACAGTACTTGTTAGCAACACCATTTGTGTTTTATACAGATCACATGGCATTGAAGTACTTGGTAAACAATCCTGTCTTATAGGGGTGCATATGCAGATGGGTGCTCCTATTTCAAGAGTTTGACTTCACAGTTGTGGTGAAGCCAGGGAAAAGCAATTCTGGACCAGACCATTTATCTAGAATCAATTCAGGAGAGGATGCACAAACAATTAAAGAAACCATGCCAGATACATAGTTATATAGGTTACAATGCGTGCCCATGGAATTAGAAGACATTGTTGTCTTTCTACGAACAGGTATGGCACCAGAAGGAATGAAAGCATTAGAAAAGAAGTAGCTTGCTATACACGTGGCACCATTTATGTTAATCAGTGGTGACCTTTACAAGTTAGGCAGAGATGAAGTATTACACCATTGTGTATTAGAGTATGAGCATAAGGATATCATAGAAGAAGCTCATTTTGGTATTGCAGGAGGCCATTATGCAGGTGATGTGACTGCCTGGAAGATCCTACTTGCTGGATTATGGTGGGAGACATTGTATAAGGACTGTAAAGAATATTGTAAGGCATGTGATCATTGTTAGTGCCTAGGAAAACTAGGGCAAAGAGATGAGATGCCTTTGAGACCAATTACTAGTTCCGAACCATTTGAGAAATGGGCCATTGACTTTGTAGGACCTATTTCGCCAGATGCACACAGGACTGGATCATGCTATATCATTACTTACATAGATTATCTCACACGGTGGGTAGAAGCAACACCTACCAAGGACTGTACAGCAGCTACAGTAGCTAGGTTTCTATGGGAGAATGTTCTTACAAGATATGGATGTCCCTTAAGCTTGACAAGTGATAAAGGTACACACTTTTTGAATGAGACAATTAGGATCCTATTAGATGAGTTTATGGTTGCACACCATAAAACTACACCCTACCATCCTCAGGAAAATGGAACTACTGAGGCCTTCAACAAGATTTTGAGCTAGACTTTGAAAAAAATTGTGATGTTGGAAGAAAGGATTGGGATGAAAAAGTGTCAGCTGTTCTTTGGGCATATAGAACAACTTACAAGAGATTGAACAAAGCCACACCGTTTCAGTTGGTGTTTGGTGCGGAAGTTGTTCTCCCTATAGAATTTATGTTACCTTCTTTGCGCATTGTGCGCACTAGAGGTCTCGTTGATTGATAAGATTTAGAAGAGTGTATCGAAAAGATGATTCAACTATATGAGTGCCAAGCCATAGCATGATGGAGTCAGAAGCAGGAAAAGGCCAGGCAGAAGGCATGGCATGACAGAAACATAAGGGATAAGAAGTTTGAGATTGGACAAATGGTACTTCTTTATGACTCAAAGTTCTTGTGCCATCCAGGAAAGCTCAAAGTACATTGGTTGGGGCCGTATGTCATCACTTCTATACTTGAATCAGGTGCTTTCCAGTTAGAAGCACTTGATGGAACATGGCTACCCTAGTTACTTTAATGGGAGTAGGCTGAAGCCCTACTATAAATAAGTCTTCTTGGTGTTTGTAATAAGGCAGTATTGCCATTTAGCTTAGGTTTTCAATTCTATATTTCCTTAATGTATTTCCTTCATTGTCGCTATGCTTTGTCAATTTAGTTGTTGTTTTTGTGTAATAAGTGTGCTTGTGCGCATGAAGCTAATTACTATATGAAGAATGTCTATGCACAGAGGACTGCACATACCTTTTGTGTGGGGTGGTTGTAGTTATCCAAGTAAAAGACTGTGGGAATTGAAATGTGAAAGGAATAAGCTGCTACGGGTGTGCTTTAAGTCAAAAGAAGATTGCTTCTCAAAAGTGACCAAGGATGGAGATGAATGAAAGAACAGTATAACGTGAGGTAAGCAGAGGCCATGATAACTACCAGGAGAAGGTACAGTGACGAGGTACTCAGGCACAAGGGTGCACGCTGAAGAGAAGTTTATGACCAGAGGGTAGGAAGGTGCGCTAGAAGGTTATAGCTGGGGCACGAAGATGTACCGCACGGGATGAATGAATTTGGTCAATGAATGAGGGGATATTTGGTAGGTGAAGGAGTAATAAATGCATCAAAATTTGAAAAAATTATATAAGGATGGAATGTAGATTCATTTTTACCATTGCGACTAAGAGTATTTGAGGAAAGAGCCAAGTGTGAAGAGCTGAGTGATCGAGTTAAGGTGCGAAGGGTGTGAAACCAAGCGTGACAACCAGATCTGTGTGAAAAGAAGCTTGCATCCCCAATGGTGAAGGGTTTGAGTGAAGTAGGGAGACAAAAAAGAGTTAGGTTACAAAGTTTCCACCTAGGGTTTGATTCGCAAAGTTACAAAGTTAAAGAGGAGACATTTGTAAGGTAAAAATGGCACCTAAGAAGGCATCTGTAGTAGCAGTAAAAGGAAAGAAGAAGGTGGATGTCGAGGAGGAAGAGATGGCACCCAAAAGCCATTTTTTAGAAATGCAATATCTAGAAGGAGTCATCGTCGGCCAGGAATGGGATTCACCCATCAGAAAGAGAAAAGTAAGTGAATACAATCACAGGACTTCAGAGAACAAGAAGGAGCTTGATTCCTTGCTCACTGCTAGGACAAACAAGTGTATGGCGGATGACATGCCAGTTTATGACGATGCAGGTGAGAAGCTTTTGAAGAGAATTGGGGTCTACCAATTATATGAGCTTCCATATTTTGGGAAGTATGAGCCCTTGTATCAGTGGCTCATGAGCAGGGTGCACGAGGACTTCTTCTACTTTGCAAGACATAGAGTTAGAATCTCATCTTTTCTTATCTCATCAGTTACAGGTTTGAAGGCCACAGGAGAGGACATAAAAAGTGATCTCACAGATAAAGCCATGATTTTAAAGACCAGACAGGAGTTGGGGTACCTGAAGGGTCTGTGCGGAATGGATATAGACAAATTGAAGAACTATCCAGTTGTGCAAGCTGCATCACACCTTGTTACAAAGTTGAATGATCAGGAGTGGTGGTCACAGGTAAATACTATGTGGTTACACGTGGTGCATAAGATATCAGAAGGGGAAATCTACAACATTGTAGGCTATATTGCAGAGAAAATAGTCAAAGAAGCGCGCACAGGAGGGAAGATCAACTTTGGGGCTATTCTACTATCACTGGTATTCATGGAGATTGGAGTACCATACGGATCAAAGGAAAAAGTATGGGAATACCCCATGGAGAACAAGTCACCAGCTGAAAGATTCAGCAAGTACCTATACAAAGGGGCCATGACAGATGACGTAAAGCAAAGGGTAGAGAAATGGTATGACAGGCTCTGTGCAGCATTTGGAGAAGAGTGGTGCATCCCAAAGGACCTACCAGTAGTGGTAGGGAAACAAGTCCAGTTTGTTGTATATCAGCATTTCTACATCACACGCTTCCCAATAAAAGATGGAGTCTGGAGCCCTTGGTGTAAATTTCCTTACGCATTCACTGCAAGGTATTTCCAAGCATTTGTTCACAGATTTATAGACATGCACCGACTGGTATTCAATGCAGATAAGGTAGACTGCGACTACCATATGTTGAGGAAGAAGTATGTGTATCTTGGAAGAAGTGCTTATACATAGAGGATCATTTCAGAGGTGCTGAATATTAAGCCAATAAGTCTGGCTATAGCAGATGTGGGGGCAACATTGGTGTATCTCCAGCTAAAGCCAAATATGGAGAATAACAAGTATGTGGAAGGTGATTTCACACTTCCAACACCACCAAAGGGAAAGCATACAATGGAGAACATCCCAACGCTTAAGCCCACAGAGCAAATTGAAGTGGAAGATGAGGAGGAGGAGCGCGAAGATAGTGGTGGTTTAGAGCATAGAGGTAGGAGACATCCTATAAATAAGGGTGAAGCTGAACACACCATTACACCACCTCAACCACAAGAGGGGGATGATGAGGACTTGAATGTAGTCCAAGGGGAGCACAGGTTTAAGAGGGTGTTTAGGAGAAAAAGGACCCAAGGTGTTACTCCAACCACTGTGCGCAAATCAACCAGAATCTCCCGATAAAAGGAGGCAATTGTGTAAAGAAGGAGGAAACTAAAGTTAAATGAGGAGGTGGAAGAGTCAAAGGAAAGTGCACCTAATTCTCCTACACTTCTAGAGAACATAGAAGAACAGGGTGAGGAATCAAAGGAAAAAGAAGAGGATGAGAAAATACCAAAGGAGACAGCTGCAGAGAATGTTTAGGACATGGAGACACAAGTCCCAAATTTGGAAGCTAAAGTTCCTAAGCAACAACGGTCTAGAAGAACAAGTGGAGAGCACATTCCACTAGCCATGGGGTATGCAGAGGATGCAGGAAAAATTGTCTGCACCTGCTTCCAAAGCACGATAGCACAGAAGGATTTATTTAGCTGGGAGCTAATGGATGAGGATATGGTGACTGTGCACACTCGAAAGTAACTATCGTGGTCAATATACACCCATATGGAAGAGCCTAACTTTGATGTGTGCGAAGAGTCGTGCATTTTGAGATGACTGAAGAAGGCCCCCCAAGCTAGACACATAACAGTAAATCCTACTGGCATGTCAGATGATTAGCTCAACAATGCATTGGTGAAGGTTTTTGCTGAGGTGGAAAGAATAAACATGGACGAAGCTGCAACGATCAGAGTGTTACGTGAGGAGTTGAAGACAAAGGATGTAGAGATAGCACACATAAGGCAGGAGAGGGACTTTGCATAGAAGAAAAACAAGGTATTTATCAACATCACAAAAGAGATTGGGGATAATGTCATCAGATCAAGGCCACACTTGGAGGCCAAGGTACCACAGACGTTTCCTTCAGTGATACACTATGTAGGAAAGTTGGTGGACTTGTTACTTGAAGATGAACCTCTGCGCATGTCAGTGCTAAGAATCTTAGAGCAAGATGCTGAACGAGAGAAAGCATAAGTGATGTGAAATATTACATCTTATGAAGGGGTGTTGCAAGCATTATAGGAAGTATTGAAGAAAGCAAACCAGGATTTAAAAATATGCACAACTCTAGAGGTTCTTATCAACATAAATACCCTAGAAGAAAACAATGAGGTCCACAAAGTGATGAAGGATGAGACATTGGGCTGCGTAGAAAGAATGTCAATGGTTAAACAAGAGCGTGATGCCCTGACAACAGCATAAGAGCCACATAAGACCTGACTGCAAGAGCTTGGGAAGCTAATTACGTAGAAGATGGATCTTTTGGAAGGGAGAATGACATCAATGTATATCATTGTGTTAGTTTTGTAGAATGAGAAAGGAGAGATTGTGAGGGATGAGTTGGAATCCATTTTTGTGGAAATCCTATAAAAAGTAGAGCAATGCACTCACTGAATGACAGGTTTTGGAGGCCAAAATAAAGGAGGAGTAACCAAAGTTGATACTGCAAACTGATATACAGAGAAGGCTTGCCTCATAACCTCAAAGAAATTATTTATTTATATACCCTCTTTTATTCTTATTCTTTCCATTCTTCTATTCTTTACTTCAAATTTTAGAGATACCCATTGTCGGGATGACAATGAGATTAGTGTGGGGTAATGTTGATCAAATAATACTTGTCAAAGATCACACAAGGAGTTCGTGTGGGATAGAAGGCCCGAAACCAAGGGCGCGGAAGGACAGGAAGGACCCGCGCATGGAAGGCAAGTTCAAATTGTAGGACTTAGCTGATTTTGAGCATGAAGACCTATTTTTATAAGATGGCGTGTGGAAAACATCAATGATGCAAAGACATGTGCACCGTGCATTGTCTATCTTTGGAGGAGTGGATTAAAGCATTCTTCATGGAGACGAGATAAGAATAGGATTGAAACTTTAATTTAACTACAAGAGGATTATAGATAGCATACTTGCATGTTTGTTTATGCCTGTAAACGGCATGTGACTATCAATAGCATGTGGCCTATTTTTGGAATGGATAAGCAATGAAGGGAAAGTCCCCGCCCTATATATATGATGTTAGGTACATAGTAGAGTGTGTGTGTAAGTGTAATAGAGAATATACAGAGTGTGTGTATGTATGTGTGATATACGCATATGACTAAATTACTATATTAGATCCATACCCATAGTGGTATAGATTGATAATATTTTAAGGAGATTCTGTATTTATTAATAGATGGAAGATATTGGTTGAATCTAAGTGTCATTTTGTGTGTAGTTGAGTAGTGCATGTTATTAATTCAATCATCATTATTGTTTAAGCTTGTTCTTTCATAGATCTGAGGGTAGCATGCATTGCAGAATGATGGATTAGTTATGAATCTATATGTTTCTTCCTTTTGTAGACACTAAAATTAGGTCACACTCTCCTTTTGTCCCTTGACATATAAGCACCCTTTATTACATTTACCTAGCCATGACCCCCTTCACCCCACTAATATTAATTTAATTATTTTATTAAATTAATCCATTATCCTCACAATATTTATTATTTAAATATCTTAATTTAAATAATATCCACACATACAGTTCACTTAGACACCTCACCAAGCCAACTCAACCTAAGACCTATTCTTAGCAAGTTACCATAACTAACTAAGACTTACCCAAACCCTAAAAATCAATGCCTACATTCCCTCTAACCACATTCCTGCATGCTCACAAGAAGCTCCTAGTCTAATCCATGGGATAATGACACAAGATCCAAGGAAATTAGAAGGATCTCCCCTAAGTTTAGTAAACCTAGAAAATCCCACCTTGACCGACGTCGGTTACCCCTAACCATCACTGGTTAAGCCGGACCGCCATCAATTACCCCTTTTAACCCCAAAACAACCTTATTTCACAAGGTTGGAAGTTGGAACATGGAAGTTAAAAGCAAGAAAGTTGACGAGCAAGAACAAGATCTCAGAAAGATAATGCATCTTCAGAGAGCCAATTCCAGCAAGAACTCACATCTAAGGAAGGAGATTGAGCATCTTCTCCTGCACAGCCATCCTAGCCACATTCGGATCTATCTAAGCAAAGAGGAGTGTGAAAGTAGCCCATGCAGAAGCTTTTCTTCAGTTGGTGATCACTTACAGCCTCCAAACCCATCATCAACACCTCCATCCTTCACACACAGACTTTAGAAATGAAATCCAAGTAAGTACAACATCATACTTTCCTGGTTATTTCATTTCATCATTATTTTATCTATCCATTGTTTATCTTGCTCCCTATTGACCATCTCCAACACTTTTCACCTCCATAGACCCATCAAAACCTCACCAAAATCCTACTCTAGTCACCCATTACCTCATCCCAGACCAACCAAAATCCTTTGTACAATCACAAAGAAGACCAAAAACCCCATTCTGTGACATTCTCAGATCTCACAGTAACTGGTGCCGGTTATACCTAACCGCGGTCGGTCACCCCTGACCGACGCCGGTCTCTGTGTTTTCCCACACAGCCTTAAACAGAGACCTATCCACCTAATTTTACCTCACCCTCACTCACCTGTGACCTACCCAAGACCTTTATTAGACCTGCAGAACCCAAAACCAACCATTTGACCTGTGGATTCTATTCTAGCTTAGCCTGTTAGATTAGATCTATTTCTTATTGTGTTTTAAGTGAGATACCTAAATCATTTTAAAATAACAATAGGATTTACTTTGTTTACAACATTAATTTTTTTAAAATAGTGGACTGACAGCCATCTAGGAAGTATCATACTTCCTGGATCTAGCTTACGCTAGGCAGTTCACTGCCCATATTGTTTAATTCTTTCTGGTGGTCTTGCTTTCATTACAGGTAGTTCCTCCTAGCCAAAAGGAAGCTCTCACAATCAGCTGTGGATTCAGAAGTCATACATGCATGCAACAACCCATCAACCAACATTTGAACAGGTATTCCTCCTATGCCCATTACCCTATCTGTTTCGTCAACAATTCAAAGAAACAATCTAAGAAAAAGGTGAAACATTTTGGCACGCCCAGTGGGACCCATCCGGGGTTCCTTGCATTTCATTCATTCCTAGGAAAAAATTGTGTGTTTGTTTCCCTTCTAAAAGTGTACACACTAATTTTCTTCCCTGGTAATCCACTCCTTCTTTCTATTTGCTCTAAAGGAAACTTTTCTTTTGGTGTATTTAAAAAGAATCATTTCTTCATGTTTTCTACATTTTAGTGAAAGAGCATCCCTCTTCCTTTTCATCTTATTGTGTCATCCAATTTCACATTTTTGATTTGGGTTTTAAAATCATTGCATTTCATTCTAATTTTCTGCATTAGCTCACATTAATTGAGGGCAACCTATACGCTGGAAGTCATTACCAACTGATGGTTGACAAACGAATCATAGAAAAGCACTTCTATCCTTTTCTCTTTCTTTGAGTCTTACCAAACCACACAAAAAATTCAAATACATACATTCTTAAACAACATCTTACCTGGAAGAAGTTGTAGGTGATCACACGATCACGACACAGTGGGCACCCAGCTCGCTGCTCTGTCGAGTCATACTTCAGAGAAGCCCGCCCCCACCATAACAAACCTGAAACCTCACCCTTTAGATCTCCTTCTTTGTAGGAAGCCATCCTCACCAAAAAACTCTATTTCACAATTCATGTGTCAGTCCCTAAATAGCATAAGCTGAACAAACGTAATAGAATAGGCACTCTAGGAACGTTCTTTCTTAGTGTTTTGTTTGATTTGTGTTTTGAGGTGAGAGCTTTTGATCATTATTTTTGTCTTTCCTTGCACACTCCCAATCATAGTCGGTGTATTCTAACTTCGTCTGAGTGTGTCTGGACCACATCTACATCATTCCTAGAATTCTGGGTTTGATTCCACATCAAATTCTAATTCACAACCACTTTTTCTCATCACTGTTTCAATCTCACAGTAACCGTCATCGGTTACCTCTGACCGCCATCGGTTAAACTCAACCGACATCGGTTCCAGGTCCTTTTGCTAACCTATTCAAAAGGACATTTTCACTTCACTTTCTTCCACTTTCCACAGTCTCTGTCACTGTCACTTTTTTCCATTAACGTTTTACACATCCTCAGATTTCACATACTTGTTAGATTTTTCCTTCTGCCTCACTGTTTACTCACTGTCCATTTTCCACAGTGACCAGCAGCGGTTACCCCTGACTGACGTCGGTTTTCCTTAACTGGCATTGGTTAGCCTATTTCACATTCCACCCACCATTTGTTACTTCATCCATTTTTTTATCACCAGATTCACCTGTTCCTGCTATTCTCTGTATTATTTATAGAGAAGCAGCCCCACCTGATCAGTACTAGTTCACATGGTACTGACCCGAAGACAAGTGAACACCCTCATGTTCCATGCCAGTTGCCAACCACTCCCACCTAGTCCTTCACCACCCTCTATTTTATCACTGGCCATGGATCCTATCCAGCCCACTAATATTGCTACCAGAGATGAGGAGTTCACACGACTCCTTGACCAGAACCCTGCTTGCCTTGCAGTTTTACCTCTCCCATTCATCCACTCGAGATGCCTCGGGTCAGTTGATATACGGCATGCCCATATCTATCCCCCTGACACTCACACCCACTTCTGCATCAGCCCCATCTGGCTCCGTGCTACCTGCATCCACTTTACCCCCAGTCGTTTCGCAGTTAGGTCCTATACCCGCTATGACTGCCACGTCTGTTACCTCTGTGGCACCCATTACATCCACCATACCCTCGACAATTACCCCAAACACAACCTCATCCATTCCTCATGTCTCACACATACCTGTAGCTACATTCCCACCTCCAGTGTTGGTGACCCCTACCCCATTTTAGAACGTAGTTCTTTCCATTCCACAATATTTAGCCCCTATTGCCACTAGGGTTACCACGACCCTTCCTCCCCCATATACATACTACCAACAACCACCTGTTTCATCTATATTCATTCAAGGTACGTACCCCCTATTTCATTGCCTTCTTCTCCACCACCTTACATGGCAGCCCCATACACTGGAATGCCACACCCATTATACACCCAAAACCAACCTCCTCACGTTATAGGAGGCATCCAATCATCACAACCCACTAATGACCTAATTAGATTGATGATGGATAAGATGCAAACACTGGAGGCATCGGTCTCTGGCTCCCACAACTCTCTTACCTATGATGAGATTTACAACGAGCCTATTCACCCATCCATTCCCATCCGTTCATACCCTGTGCATTGGGAAATGCCTAAATTCAACCGCTTCAATAGTAAGGAAGACCCACAACAACATTTGTGCTCATTTAAACATGGATGTTATTTGATTGCTCATGATGATGCCTTACTTTTGAGAACTTTTCCCATGTCCCTCACTGGACCTGCATTAGACTGGTATAGTGGGTTACCCAAACACTCCATATTTTCATTCAATCAGGTAGCCCAAGCTTTTTTGGATCATTTTTCTATCAATATCACCAAGAAAGTTACCATGACGATCTATATTCCACACGTCAGTACGAGGATGAATCTGTCATAGATTTTGTCGCTCACTGGTGCAGCCTGATCAATCAACTTACCTTTCAATTGCCACAAACTGAACTCATCGAGCTCTTCACATGAGCTTGCGCCAGACATATCTCCCCGACCTTGCAGGTCCAAACTTTCAGAACATTCGATGAGGCATTCACTATGGCACGAAAGTTAGAAATTCAGGCTATCGAAGAGAAGAAAATCCAATTACGAAATAAGAATTTGACATTCAAGTCAATGAAACCTCTTCTTCTTCTAAACCACCAACCAATTATTAAAAGGCTAAAGGTACCGCTAATAGTGGTACTCAAGGCCGGCCCAGCTCATCCATCCAATCAAGCTACACCCTCATCTAATCTATCACCTGTTCAGGCTTTTCGATTCAGACAAGAGCAATGAAAATATACCCCAATTGGGGAACCTTACTCTTCTGTTTTAGAAAATCTGATCAAAGCTGGTGCCATCACCCTTCCACCCATAAAACCACACACTGGTTTTGACGTTGCTCGCCCCATGCCCACATGGTATAAGGAAAGAGATTTATGTAACTATCACCAACTGAAAGGTCATAGTGACAGTAATTGCATCACTTTTAAGAATATTGTCTAAGAAATGCTCGAGAAAGGTGAGCTAACTGTGGATAATCCCAATGCCACCCCCAACCAAAATCTACAAATCTTTAAAAAACCATTTCCCAATCATGCCCCTTCATCCAATCAAATAGGTGAGACATCCACTCACGATACCCATACTCGTGAGGTTCATGCAATCTTTAACGAGGTACCTGTTGCATCTCAATTACCTCACATCCCTTCCATAGAGGAAATCCTAGCCTGAAATCCTCCTTCCACATCTGAACCAACCATCATTGTTCCTTCACCAATAGAAGAACACCCTTCATCTCCTGCATCACCTACAGAGGAGTCTTCTACTGACATTGAGACCATCTCACCCCTAGCTTCTCCACTTAGTGAACCTTTACCTACCATACCTCCTCCACCCGTAGAGGAGCACCCATTACCTCCTCCACCCACAGAGGAGCACCTATCCATTCCTTCACTCATAGAGGAACTCCCATCATCCCTTCCACCCATCATAGACCCGGTGGGAGATACCTCTGCCTCTTGGCGAGCATTCTCCATTAGCTACCCAACATCCAATAGACCTACTTTCAGCTCTCTTACCCACAGAAGCTGAAGCTGGCCAATTCCCCATCTCTAAGATGCATTTTATGGGAATTCCCATTAGGTCCTCACCAACTTCACCCACAGACGTGCCATTCTCACATTTGGCTGATCACTTAGAGTATGTGGATAGAGCTTTGTTATGGGGGCGCCTCTTACTCCCTGTCTCAACACAGATGCAGAGATCCCTCGATGACACCTCCACTATCTACCCAAGCACATTTCCACCCATCAAACCACATACAACCACTGCTGTCGCAACCCCTTCCATGATATTTGTTAATAATCACACCACACCCTTACCCATAACCTAACCTATGCCTAAACCCAAACCCATACCCACAACATTTACCTCCACTAAACCTATTACCACTTTAGGGGTCACCCCGACCACCAGCCTTACTCATCCACCTATTAAACTAGATTTAGCTACATCCTCCAACGTTAAAACCACACCTACTCTGACACCCAAACTAAAGAAACAAACTCATCAACCTCATACCCCTACCACACCAATCACACCTGCACTTGTCCCATCTGCCTTAAGACCTCAGCTACCCAATAGGGTCAAGCACCCTTCACCCATTCATAAACCAATAACACAACCACCCATTCCTGCCTCACAAATCTCTAACCTACCCCGTCACACAACATGACTCATACCCACACCTGCAGTCTCTTTACCACCAATACCTCTGATACCTTTAGCCATTGCTTCACTACCTACTACACTTTAGTCATTGTCCCTCACACCCCAAGCACGACCTGCATCATCTACCTTCATAGCACCCCCATTATCCCCATGGGTAACTCACCCTCTTCCTCCATCTACTTTTCCTTCTAGACCTCATACACCCACATCACCTTTACCCAAGAAGGTGCACCCCAAAAACAAAACCCCACTACCCCACAACAAGGTAGTCAAAACAAAACCACACCCTCCTACCCTTCCATCTACTATACCCCTACCCAAACAAACCCAACCGATACCTCAAACCACACCGGCACCTAAACCCATAGCTTGACCCCTTCCTACAATTCCAAAAATAATTCCATGACAACCAACCACACCTACACCCAAACCCACATTCACTTCCCATTGTGATCCACTAGCAGGGTCTTATGCCAAAATTTTAACCAACCTCCTCGAGACTTCTGTTATCACATTACCGCCACTCCGACCTTACGACCCCCTCAAACCCAAGCCAAAAGGGTTTGATGATACCAAAATTTGTGCATACCATCATGTGCTAGGGCACGATGTGGAGAACTGAAAGGCCTTGAAGACCATCCTTATCCAATTGTGTCCACCCGAAACCAACTTTGATGATGATGACCTTCTTGATGAGGACCCTGCTTCACCTACACCCATTCCCACACTACCCACTCAACAACCACAACCTCCACCCTCACAGCTCCTAGAACCACACACAAAATTTGAAATTAACATGGTTCGCATTAGAGAACTTGCCACGCCACCACCCAAATGTCGCTGCACCCAACTAACCTCACAGGGATTTTCTCCTCCCGTAGGTTTTTTGCCCTTCATGTCATTATACCACTTACCCTACACCCTCTCCATTTGAAAAATTCCCTCAAATCAACATGGTACACGTCACTACATGTGTGCAGAAGGGTAAAGAAAAGGCAGCTGACCCACCAACCAATCCTATACCCAACATACCATCTGCACCCATACCTAAGATAACTATCTGCGGCCCCACATACCCCATTTCTAATGGCGTCACACATCACACCATGCTCAAAAAATTACACCAATATCCACTCAAAATGTCCTTATATGACCTCATCCAAACCTCGAAATCCCATCGTCAAGCCCTCATGGAGGTTCTTCAATCTATCAAGGTTTTACCCAATGACCCTACACCCGTAGCCTCCATTATCACACCCCATCATGTAGCTTCCCTCACCAAATTACCACCTTCATCTTCACCTCACCTTGTTCACCAAGTGGCCTCCCTTAGCTTCTCAGAGATAGAGATCGCTGCCATACCAAAATGATGACCCAGACCCAGCCCTCTTCATCTCTGTACACATTGATGACATACGGGTACACCATGTGATGATTGATGGAGGTGCTAGCATTAACATCATTTCATCCCATGCATTTTCTCAAATGTGCATACCTGAAAATTACATGCACAAACATCCGGTCATGTTGCATTCATTCAATGACGCTATCACCTCCACACTAGGCACTGTCATCCTACATGTTCGTGTGGGCCCCCACACTGTTCCAGAATTGTTTTATGTTTTGGAGGGGGAATTCCAATATAACTTGTTGCTTGGTAGACCCTGGATCCATGTCATGGGTTGTGTTCCTTCCACTTTGCATCGTTGTGTAAAGTTTGAACATGAAGGACACACTTATACCATTCCAGCTGACCCATCACCTTTCAAAACATGCAACATGCTTTACCGACCCAACGATGTACTCATACCGGTCAAGCTGTCTACTTCCGCAACCAATACCGCTTCACCTACACCTACACCCACACCTACCAGTACAGCTGTTGCTTTCACCACACATACCTCCTCCATGCCTACCACTGCTATAACCTCCATGGCTGACCCATTAGCTTCCTAATCCATTAACACCACCTCTGCATCGACCTCTGACACATCGTCCATACCAGCTACCCACATACCAACCACTGATCCCTTGGAAGGTGTTTTTCAACACCTCACTCTGGGGGAGTACCGCCTATATAGTGTCAACACCTTCCTTACTCCACACGAGTATGGAAGCCTTCACCAACACCCTCGCTATGATCACCGTATAGGAGAACGCCTCCTTTATGGTCCTCCTCATCTTCATACTAGTCTCACCTATGGGGGACTTGATACTACCACCTACACACCTGAACCACCATCACAACCCCGCCCATTTTCTGCTGACTTCCAATCACTTACCAATCACCATTTCACCCACACCTTCCTGCACCACTGTGCGTGGAAGGGTTTTGGTTTTGGCTTCTATGAGCAAGGTCACCATACTATTATTCCATGTACCACCCACAAACATAATGACCGTAGTGGTATCGGCTTCCCTGAACCCTCCTACCAAAACAGGCCCACATTGAACTCATTGCAGACCCTAGCCCTTCTCCACCTTCATCACCACCCTCACTGACGGAGTCAATGGATCTTGAATCTATCCCTCCTAACTTTTTTTTTTCATAAACACCATTTCCTTGGGGCCTTTGACTTATCAACACGAAGGCGAGGCCCCTTCCACTCTTCCATTCCTGTATCCTGAGATGATCGACGATGACACACTGACCATTAATGTCATTCAATGTCAGGATGATGAATCCATACTCACCTACCTTGGTGCAAAAGACTCATATATTCATCGGTCGTTACCCTCTGAGACGTAAACCATGTTGAATGAATCGACTATTGAGATCAACATTCATACTCAGGATGACCCACACATCCTAAAGATCAGACAATCTTTAGATGCTGCTGAACAGGAAGCCATCACTTCCTTTCTCTGAGATCATAACCATGCTTTCACTTGGTCTTATGTAGACATGCTCGGTATTGACCCCACCATAGTGGTCCACAATATCGTAACCATTCCTGATGCCAAACCTATCAAACAAAAGCTAAGGAAAATGCACCCTCGCATTGCCCTTCTTGTCAAAGAAGAAATTCAACGTCTTCTTTCCATTTCCTTCATCTTACCCATTGATTATCCTCGTTGGATTTCTAACATTGTCCCTGTTACTAAAGCAACAGGGGGACTCTGCATTTACATGGACTTCCGTGACCTCAACCTCACCTACCCGAAAGATGATTTTCCCTTGCCCGGTATTGATCAACTGGTGGACCTTACCATGGGTCACGAGATGCTCTCACTCATGGATGGTTTCTTGGGTTATAACCAAATTTTTCTTGCCCCAAAGGATCAACACAAGACCACATTCATTACCCCTTGGGGGACCTTTTGCTATCGAGTCATGCCTTTTGGCCTTAAAAATGTTGGTGCTACATATCAGCGTGCTATGACTTACATCTTCCATGATATCATGCATCGCATATTGGAAGATTACGTGGATGATCTCTTGGCCAAATCTAAACATCACACCGAGCACCTCCATGTCCTCAAAACCATCTTTGATCACCTCATTAAATATTGTGTCCACCTTCAGCCTAAAAAGTGCATCTTCGCAGTTCTCTCAGGAAAGCTCCTAGGATTTATCATTTCCTTACGTGGTATAGAGGTTGACCCTGCTAAAGTCAAGGCCATTCTGGAAATGCCTCCACCCTCGAACCTCAAACAACTCCGTAGCCTACAAGGTAAATTGCAATCCATTCACCGTTTCATTTCACAATTATCGGATCGGTGTCAACCATTTCATCATCTACTTAGGAAGGATGTCTCCTTTAAATGGGATGATGACTGTCACAAAGCTTTTGAGGCCCTAAAACAATACCTTCTCCAACCACCCGTACTCATTCCACCTAAAGACGATCAACCCTTTTACCTATACATATCAGCTACCAATCATTCCTTGGGAGCCATGCTCACTCATCATGATGAACAACATAGGGAGCAGGTGGTTTATTATATAAGCCATACCCTTCTGGACTATGAAACCCGATACACTCACCCTGAAAAACTTTTCTTAGCCTTAGTTTTTTTTGCCACCAAACTCTGTCATTACTTACTCAACCACAAAACCTATGTTGTGACCAACACTGACCCCTTACACTTCATGTATGCTAAACCTTATCAAAATCAACACATTGCACGATGGCTTATGCTTTTAGCTGATCTTGACCTTGAATTCATTCACCAAAAGTCCATTAAGGGCCAGGCTATCACTGACCAACTAGCTGACACACCTATTGCTAGGGACCAACCCTCTAATTTTGACTTTCTCGACGAGTCCATTGCTACGCTTTCCTCTGGATGAACCCCCTTACCAAATGACATTGTTCTTCGATGGTTCCAAGTGTCAATGTGGGGGTGGAGCTGGTGTTATCCTCATCCCTCTGGATGGAGAACCCATGCCCTTGTCTTTCAAACTAGACTTTGAATGCACCAACAATATTGCTGAGTACGAAGCACTCGTACTAGGTCTCTAGACCACCTATGCCCTAGATGTCAAATCAATCCACATCTTTGGTGATTCACAATTGGTCATAAACCAAGTCAATGGTATGTACCAATGTCATAACGAGATACTTCAAAAGTATAAACATCATGTAGACATACTTTTGACCACCTTTGATCATTACACCCTTCAAACCATCCCACGGTCAACCAACAAATTTGTGGACACTATGGCCTGCTTAGCTTCCCAAATACCCGCTTCCCCTACCGATTCCAAAATATTTGTCACTGTACAATGCCTCCATTCACCTTCTTATTTACCTCACGATGTTTACTACAATCAGAACCTAACACCCCTGACTTGAGTGACCTTTGGTATAAACAATACTCTGACTACCTTTCCCTCTCCATCTTACCTCCTGATCTCACCCATAATGGACAATGCACCTTCCTTAAGAAGGTCTCCCATTTCCTTATCCTAAGGGGACTCCTCTATAAGCATGGCTTTGATCGTATTCTCTTACGATGCCTCACAAATTCTGAAATTCCTTATACCATCAAGGAGGTTCATGATGGCATATGTGGAGGTCACTTTAGTGGCCTTGCTATTGCTAAGCATATTCTTCACCTAGGCTATTACTGGCAGACCCTTAACCATGATTGTTGTGACTATGTCAAATGCTATGTGAAATGTCAACAACATTCCAACCTTCATCATACACCCAGTCATGCCTTACAGGTCACTCGTGACCTTTGGCCCTTCTCTCAATGGGGTTTGGATCTTGTCGGAAGAAATCAATCCTCATTCTTCCCAATGCCATCAATGGATCATAACTGCTACCAAATACTACACAAAATGGGTGGAAGCCATACCACTCATTTCCATGAAAGCTGAGAAAATATGTGAGTTCATTAACCATCACATCATTTGTCACTTTGGTGTCCCTCATCGCCTCATCACTAACAATGGAAAACAATTCAAAAACAAAACACTGCAAAAAACTTTGTGATGCCTTTGGCATTTAGCTTAGTTTCTCCTCACCTTATTACCCACAAACCAATGGCCAGGCCAAATCCACTAACAAAACCCTCAATAAAATTCTCATGAAAGTGGTTGATGATACTGGGAAGGATTGGCATATGCACATTCCTTTTGCTCTATGGGCATACCGCACTAGTATTCACACTTCCACTACGGCTACACCCTTTTCACTGGTCTACGGTACCAAGGCTGTTCTGCCTCTCGAAGTCTAGATCCCCTCACTTTGCATTTCTCTCCATGACATGCTTACTGATGATGACTTTCGTCAGGACCGCTTAGCACAACTGGAGTTATTAGACGAATGTCGTCTTAATGCTCTGGATCACCTTCAAGTTTATCAACAATGTATCAAATGTGCTTATGACAAACATGTTCATGAATGAACCTTCCAAGTCAGTGACCTTGTTTTGAAAGAAAATCAACACGTAACCAAAGTAGAGAAAAGAAAATGGGGAAAATTTTCTCCTAATTGGCTTGGACCATACATCGTAACTCATACCTATGGATTGGGTGCCTATCATTTGTCCTCGCTTGAGGGTAAACCCAAACCTGAGCCCCTTAATGCCTTACATCTTTGACCATTCTACTATTGACCTCTAGTCCTACATCACTATTTATCTAGTTCATGCTCATCCCTTGAGTGCCATTTACCTTTTCCACACCTCATCTCCAACGATTAAACAAGGATCATGTGATTACCTGTCACCCTTTTGCCTTATCTTAAATATGTGCACCACGGCTCTGCACATGGCATGATTCTCATGGATACTTTTCGTCTTCTTTTAGATGAGATCCCATGGTTGTTCACCCTTGCCTTCTCAACAAGAACCAAATGCTTCGTTATAGTCTCGTCCATGACTTAAAAGCCAAAAAAACAAAAAAGATGAATCCCTCAGAAGGACATCTTCCAAAATAAGGGATCAACTCCTTGAGTCAAACTTCCAATATAAAAGATGAATCCCTCAAAAGGACATCTTCTTCCCTCAATTTTTGCTATAAGTAGACTACTCCCTCGAAGGACAGCTATAAAAATCTCACAACTCTCTACATAGTTTTTCCAAAAAAAGAAGACTATTTTCTCAAAAATCAAAATTCAGAAGCTTCCCGCATCGATCAGCTTTGAGAAGACCTCAAGGAGACATATATTCCTCCCATGTAGACTTCCCACATCGATCAGTCTATCTACAAAGTCAAAAATAAAAGAAAAAGAAAAATAAGATTTTTCATCATGGACTTGCCTATTGTGATCTTGGCTCTATTGCCCAAGGCATTCTACTTCCCATTTTATGACCCAATTACCTGCACCTCTCTACCCATTGTCTTTTCACTTCATACCTCAAGGGACCTACTGAACCTATGACATTTGGTGATCATGTGACTTTTCATCACTCTTAGAATTATCAATCATGTAATGTCTTTGGGGTCTTACACTCATTTACCCCATCTATAGATGTGTTTCATACGTTTTGATCCTTGCCAATCAGGTGGCTTTCTTGCCCCCTCTTATCTTTTCTCTTCTTCATCACCTTTTGATTTTCTTATACAAGACTTAGTCCTTGACACTTACCTTTTGGGGTCATCCTCCCCTTTCACCATAGTCACCCTCACCTGCAACATTTTTACTATCATCTACCCCCACCTATTAAACCCAAACCCACAACATGACCACAAACCTACCAACTCATTTTCATCTTCTTCCCTAGCTTATGGGAGAACTACATCGGTCTGAGGTCCCTTTTCATCGGGACTATGTAGGTAGCACTTCCAGGGCATGGGGCCCTAGAAGGTTAGCTCAGCCACTCTTTACCCTAACCATTTTCCCCACCTTTTACCTAATTTCCTGTTCATAAAAAAAAAACCGTGACATCTAAACCATATACCACATAACTTTTACCACTTATATTATTTCACATTTTCATACATAACCAACATTTTCCACATTTTACACTATCTCATGCATTTATATTACCATTTGTTATCAAAATACCAAAATAACTCAACCATGCCTAACAACCTAACTCAACCATGCCTAACAACCTGACTCAACCATGCCTAACAACCTAACTCAACCATGCCTAAACTGACCTGACTCAATCCATGCCTAAATCAACCTGACTCAACCATGCCTAACAACCTGACTCAACCATGCCTAAACCGACCTGACTCAATCCATGCCTAACAAGTTGACTCAACCATGACCTAACTCGATCCATGCCTAAACCGACCTGACTCAATCCATGCCTAAACCGACTTGACTCGATCCATGCCTAAATGACCTGACTCTATCATGCCTAACTCATCTATTTTCCATCCATATCATAATAAAGTAAAACTCATACACATCATAACAACATCACCTGAATATCATCTATCTCCTCATATATACATGTGTGTATCAATACAATGTACACCCGTATCACATAAATGTGTATCTCAATAAACATGCCTGTCTCATCATGGCTATCATCTCAAAAATGTCGGCATGCAGGTTGATATACTATACAAAATCATCATCGGCTCGCAGGCTGGTATACAATACAAAAATGTCTTCAGCTCATAGGCCAATATCATGTCCAAAAAATAAATACAATATCTCTTCGGCTCGCAGGCCGGTATACATCTGAAATCCAAAAATACAAAAATAGGTGACATACTGTCTCACATCTACTATAACATATCTACCTCATCTATAATGTCGACAGTCCCCTCTGACCCAGAGCGGCGGCTTGCTACTCTCAATCTACCACTAGATGGCCCAACATCTGATGCTGACCCTCGTGCATTACTTGATGTCCTCTGCTCTCTCCTTTGGGCTCACTAGCCACCTACACTCTCATCACTATACGTGTGAAACCGTGTCTGCTCACTTGATACTGTTTGTGGTGGTCTCATCACACCATCTACTAATATCTGTAGCTTGGGCTCCTCCTCCTGTACCTATGCCTGAGGCTCTCGCCTCTCTACCTGTATCTGCGGCTCTGGCCTCTTGGCCTGTACCTGTGACCCCTGCCTCCCAGCTGTCCCTACCTGACCCTGCCTTTGTACGGCCCACCACTGGCTATATGCCACTGTCACCCCCACATCATCTATGTGATGGTCCATGGGCTCCTCCTCCTCCCCTGTCAACTCTACTGGATGGGGTGGAGACAAAGGTCTCTCCACCTCCTCTCTCCTATACTGTGGGAAGGGTAGGGGCACATCCTGCACTAATCCAAACTATCACCTCACTCGGTCGACAGGTATCATCTCGTGCTCCCCGGCATGGCATCCCTCTATCCACCTCTGTAGATGTAGTCCCTCCATCTCTGTATAAATCCCTTTGTAAGAGGGATAGGTCACATAAGGTCTCCAGACTATATCCACACTAGACAGGCTCTCTAGTCTCTGTCTATAATACGCTATGTCGTATGTAGCCTGGGCTCTCTATACACCACCCTCTGGCACCCATCACCTATAACCAACTCAAATGACTCCCCACTCAAATGCATCTACCCAGGGTAGGCCTGTTGGTCACACACACACAATGTGCTCATAGGCCCAACAGTGAAGAAGGAAAATGCAACACAGACTATATCTCCGCAATCACCCGTAGGCCCATAACTCTCTATATAACTGCACCAAGAAATATGGTGTGCATGCAAAACTGGTATGATCAATCATCATGTCCTGAAGGACACCCATCAACGACTGTGGGAATCTCCCACCCTCTAAATCTGGAAATGCGTAGCACCCGATCACCTCCATCATCAACACTATCAACCTCATCTCCTCAGGATGGGTAGCATAAACCTCTCTATAACTTAGGATAGTGCTATGGTAGCGCAACTACCCGCTCTCTCTCCAAACACCTCATCTATACACCTCACCATGACCTCAGAATGTCACTAAGTAAACCTGGGCTCCACTAATTGGTAGCCTCAATATCCTATATATATCATCTAGGGTGATGGTCATCTCCCCTGTCGACAATTGGAAGGTGTTAGTTTCTGAATCCCATCTCTCGATGAATGTGACCATCAAACTCTGCTCTCTCACAACCTGCCCATAACGGCGGATCCCAATCAGGCCGACATCATCAATGTGACTCCACTCCTCGAAAGTCACCTATCCATGCATCTCTAGCAATATAAGTGGCTCCCGGTCCCTCATCCACAGCTCATCTCGAGCTTGCATCCAACCAACATTATATATTAATACACTTTCCCAACTTACCCTATGTTCACCCCCAAACCACCTATTCTTCCCGAAACCCCTCTACCCTAATCCTTACCCAACCCACCCTCAACCCATCCCCTCTCTCTTACCCCACACCTTTACATATCTTACCCTACCCATTGCCCATCCATTTCCACTGCCTAACCCATTTTCACCTATTTTTGGCCCCATTTCCTTATTTTCACACCGACTCTGGTTACCCATAACCATCACCGGTAGCATTTAACCACCATTGGTTACCTATATCCTGACCGATGCTACTTTTAACATGACTGAAATTGGCTGACAGTGACCGACGCCGGTCACTGTGGTGCCGAACGGTGCCGAAACCCCCAACCAAATTTTTTCAATTTTGACCAAATCAACCTAACTACCCAACCAAACCTACTTAAACCTTCCCTACTTCCCTTCCCACTCCTATTGACCTACATTCCAACCTCCCCCCCCCCCCAATTATATCCAATTTACCTCCCAATCCAAAATTCAAAACCTCCCCCCACATTTTTATTACAACCCATATTTTACCCTACTTAATCAATCAAATCATTAAGCTATGGTGTGGAGCTTACCTCATCCCTCTGCCGACACCCATGGTGGTATATCTGGCCACTGTACGGGTGGACCACCTGACCCCTCTCCTGGCCTCTGCCATCCTCAACTGAACAACCACTCCTCAGCCACATGAATCTATGCCACCTGATCTCGCATGGCCCCACCTCTCACTCAACCACTCTCACCTATGTGGCTTGTCAACCAAGTTCTCTACTGTACTCTTTTGTCCTCTTCCTCTTTTCTCTCTTCTTTTCCTTTTCTCCTTTTCCAAATGCACAAATGACTTTTCAAATGTGGGTTTTTCACTTTTTATACCCTACCCGACCCGACCGACGTCGGTTAACCCTTGACCACTACCGGTCTTCTGCCCTAGACTACCACCGTCAGTTCCCCTACACCGTCATCGGTTCATTATGACTGATGTCGGTTACCCTACATACTCATTTGCCCTCACATTTACCTCATTTTCCTTACCTCCTATTTCTTTTGCCTCCCCTACACCTACCTGGACCACTTTACCTTCACCTCTGGCCCTCCACCCTCTTCAACCTCCTCGCATCCACTGTTGATGCCTTATTATTTTACTACCTTGGCCTTACCCGTGTCGTGATCTTGATATTTGGACCTAGACCATCGCTAGTGACCTTTGACCTCATGTGTTCACTATACCTTACAGCACTGTTACCTGTGTTGTTGACCTAATGACCTTACCTAGCCTATTGCCGTGACCATTTATCCTGACCCTACCTTTGGTGTACCAGAACATACCTAAATGTTCCTACACCTAACCTATGTTGTGTTTCCTAACCTTATCCTATACCTTGGATACCAGATTCACTTCACCCTTGTTTGGATAAACCTATCGACCTTAGATGATGTAGAGTTTGCCTACTCTTCAACCCGGTAGCATGCTACAGTTTATACGTGTGTGTGTTTGACTGTTGCTACCTTTGACCCTGACCCATTACCTAGATCACCCGAGTAGACCTTTCACCCTCTTCCCCTACACCCACTTATATTTTCCTCACATTTAACTTTTATCAAACCACTCACCGCTTCAGCCTGCTGCTTGTCAGTTCCTGGTTTGAGGGGGATCACCTTCACCCCCACATGGGCCAACCACATCTTATTTTTGTTAGCATTGCTTACCAATACAAGCTACGCAACAAAAAGGGGAAAAATGTAGACACTAAAATTAGGTCACACTCCCCTTTGGTCCCTCGACAAATAAGCACCCTTCATCACATTCACCTAGCCATGGCCCCCTTCACCTCACTAGTATTAATTTAATTAAATTAATTCATTATCCTCACCATATTTATTATTTAAATATCTTAATTTAGATAATATCCACACATATAGTTCACTTAGACACCTCACCAAGCCAACTCAACCTAAGACCTATTCTTAGCAAGTTCCCATAACTAACTAAGACTTACCCAAACCCTAAAAATCAATGCCTACATTCCCTCTAACCACATTCCCGCATGCTCACAAGAAGCTCCCAGTCTAATCCATGGGATAATGACACAAGATTTGAGGAAATCAGGAGGATCTCCCTAAGTTTAGTAAACCTAGAAAATCCCACCTTGACCAACGTCGGTTTCCCCTAACCATCACCAGTTAAGCCAGACCACCATCGGTTACCCCTTTTAACCCCAAAACAACCTTATTCTCAAGGTTGGAATTTGGAACCTGGAAGTTGGAAGCAAGAAAGTTGACGAGCAAGAACGAGATCTCAAAAGATAATGCATCTTCAGAGAGTCAATTCCAGCAAGAACTCACATCCAAGGAAGGAGATTGAACATCTTCTCCTGCACAGCCATCCCAGCCACATTCAGATCTATCTAAGCAAAGAGGAGTGTGCATGCAGCCCATGCAGAAGATTTTCTTCAGTTGGTGATCACTTGTAGCCTCCAAACCCATCATCAGCACCTCCATCCTTCACACATAGATGTTCAGAAATGAAATCCAAGTAAGTACAACATCATACTTTCCTGGTTATTTCATTTCATCATTATTTTATCATCCATTGTTTATCTTGCTCCTTATTGACCATCTCCAACACTTTTCACCTCCATAGACCCATTAAAACCTCACAAAAACCTACTCCAGTCACCCATTACCTCATCCCGACCAACCAAAATCCTTTGTGTAATCACAAAGGAGACCAAAAACCCCATTCTGTGACGTTCTCAGATCTCACAGTAACCAGCACCAGTTATACCTAACCGCAGTTGGTCACCCCTAACCGAAAACGGTCTCTTTGTTTTCCCACACATAGCCTTAGAAACAGAGACCTACCCACCTCATTTTACTTCACCCTCACTCACCTGTGACCTACCCGAGACCTTTATTAGACCTACAGAACCCAGAACCAACCATTTGACTTGTGGATTCTATTCTAGCTTAGCCTGTTAGATTAGATCTATTTCTTATTGTGTTTTAAGTGAGATACCTAAATCATTTTAAAATAACAATAGGATTTACTTTGTTTACAACATTAATTTGTTTAAAACAGTGGACTGACAGCCATCTAGGAAGTACCATACTTCTCAGATCTAGCTTACGCTAGGCAATTCACTGCCCATATTGTTTAATTCTTTCTGGTGGTCTTGCTTTCATTACAGGTAGTTCCTCCTAGCCAAAAGGAAGCTCTCACAATCAGCTGTGGATTCAAAAGTCATACACGTGCAACAACCCATCAACCGACATTTGAACAGGTATTCCTCCTACGCCCGTTACCCTATCTGTTTCGTCAATCATTCAAAGAAACAATCTAACTAATATATGTATGACCAACCTATTCTTAAGACTAGTATGTAAGCAAGGTAGATTGGGCCTAATTGATAAGTTGAGAATATGAGAATATGAACACGCTATATGATTATAAAGAGTTTTTAAAGGTATTGAAGACCATGAAAAAGGTGTATATGTTAAATATATTATGATGATCTATCTATAAAAGTCAATTTTTGCATGTTTAAGCCTAAGTATAAAAGAATTATGAGTGAGTGAGGAAATAAGGAATATTGAAGAGTCTTAAAGAGCATATGAGTAGGTGTATGAATTTCATTTGCTAAGTAATCATCAAAGTGTTTCCGAGAAAAGTGATTACATGTTTATACATTATAGATATAGAGCATACAAATTAGAAGAGATTAGAGTAGTGAAGAAGAGCAAAGAAGTTCATCATTGTTTAAGATAACAACAAAAAGAAGGTGAAAAAAATTCATAGGTAGTTGAGTTGATGTTGTGTCTTCCTTGAAAGTTAGTGGTTGCTAAAATCATTTTGATTTGGTGCTTCCTTAAAAGTTGGTACTTTGCAAAACTCAAGGGTTGGTGCTCCTTGTGGAGTTGGTTCTTCACTAAATATTAGGGGTTGTAACATCCTTGCAAGTGGGTGATTGCTAAATTCAAGTTAACATGTGATAAATTATGGGTTGGTGCTTAAATAAATCTTGATTTTTTATTAATAAAAAGATCAATGGGTTTTATTCCCCTTGAGGGTTTCCCACATAACTGATGTGTTCATATGTTCTCTCTTATATCATGTTCAAGTGGATGGTTGTTAAGTTACTATGATGGTTTTCTAAGCTAGGTTACATTGTTCATATACTAGTTTAGGTATATTGAATGGTTCATGTAAGTTAGGATATTGAAGTAAAAGTTTATAAGGAAATTTATTCACCCCCCTTAGTAGTTGTGCTTCTAACAATATAAACACTAGCAAGCATAAATTACTTATCAAAAAGTAAAAATATCAATTACATTTATTAACATAATAATTAAACTCAGAGGTGTCCCTACATTGGAGGGTAAGGGGTGTAATGGCATGGGTTGTAAAAAAATCTTTATTTGAGGATCCTTCTTAACAAAGTTAATAACTCACAAAAAATAAATGAACACTACAAAATAACTCAAATAGCTTTTAGATTGTAAGACACTTCGAGGGAAGCCTCACTTGAGAAAGCTTAATACAATAATATTTGTGGATACATTTCATGGCCTAAACACACCTTAATATACTAGTTCTATTCTAGAAATTACTACTACTCATGCATGTCTATCTTAAATGATAACTTACAATGAATATGCATGTTATATCTATATTACATTACTAATTAATGTAAAAGGGTAAGATGAAGGGTATTAACATCCTCTTCCCTATAAAAATTTATCTTCAAGGTTATAACTGTGGGAGCTGTTACTGAGTCTCGAGAAGGATATTCTAAGTTGCGTTTTTAGGTTTCATGCCATGCCACTAGATCAAGACCTTAGTGATAAATCCTTTGTGAAGCTGGAGGGAACATCTATCAAGACTTGTATAAATCTTTAAAATTATGGATCCTTCACTGTTGAGCTCGATCAATACTATTTGTGTCATAATTTTTTGGCCCAAACCTTTCTTCAAAAAAAATACATTAAAAACAAGATGAAATTGTGAGATGGGTGGAAGTTCAAGCATGTATGTAGTGGCACCAAACTTTTGGATAAATTTTGTAGGGTCCATAAAAATTATGGGAAATTTTTTAACATCCTTTGAGTTTTAAGGAAGACTATTTATATAATTCTAAGTATAGAAAAACCATATCCCAGGGCTGAAATCTATGCTTTAAGCATTGTTGATATGCTTGTTGATTCATATGGTTTTGTGCCATATGGATATTTTCCCAAAGAGTGTAGAGAAGTTTTTATCAAATTGGTAAAGAGAGGTATCGACAGCCTTAATTAGAGAATTGTTAGGAGTGTAAGGGAGGAAAGGCGGTGGAAGTTGGCAATAGAGTTCTTCAAATGGAGTCATTTTGGTGGCGATGTAATATGAGGTATTATACCACTATTCAAAAATAGGTAGACAATTTACCCATTGTTATTTCTGCTTAGAGGTAAAACATCAAAGGAAAATTTTCAAACATTTGTTAACAATTTTAGTTTTACCATTTGTTTGCGGGTGATATCCTAAATTCATTCTCTATTGGGTATCTCTTATACAGAATATATCTTTCTAGAAATTGATAGTGAAAATGACATCATGGTCTGAGATATTGGAGGTTGGGATACTATCGAGGTATAATATTTGGTCAATGAATAGCTGGATAATAGTTGAGGCTTTATATGGATGGGATAAGGAACAAAAACGGGCATACATGGAGACCAGAGGCTATCTTCCCCAAAGAATGCACTACTTTAACACTAGAAACAAAAGGGCCCTTTGTTAAAGTGGTTCATTCTTTGGGTAGGATAGCCTCTGCCTACATGGAGAGGTGGTCCACTATGACCATTATTACTAAATTTCCCCCAGATTTAGGAATCCCTTCAATGAATTCCATGGAAATATTTGTCCAAACATAGGTTATAATTGGTATTTTTTGTAACAAACCTAGGGTTTCTGTATGACTGAATATGACCATGTGACCTTAAGGCACACTTGACCTCCCGTGGTCATTCTGGGATAGTCGATGTGGAATGAATGGATAGCTATATGTAGCAGAATAAGGTGAATATGCAGAATAATTGGAAAATGGGTGAATGTGAATGACAGGTTGTTAGGGCAATCTAATGTCCTATACGGCCACCCAAGGTATCTATTTGTCAAGGGCAATAAAAGCATCTCTAACCTGAACGGGTGTGATGCTACGGTCAAGAATGATACACACACATAAAATTCTATCAATGTCTGTGTGTGAAAATCTGGTTGGAAAATGCATGGAAAGTGACCAATGGGCACCTTGTAATGATGTCCAAACAAGGTCATGGAATAAACGAGAGAGACGTGGTTCTACTAGATCTATGCGTAGTGAGTTGGTTCAGTCCAAAACGTGAAATCTCTATAAGCATATTTTTTCAGGGCGTTAAACTGTCTAACAATATTTGGTGGATGTGGGGATGTTCTAAAGAATAAGGCACGTAATACGGTGTCTAAATCTGTGAGTTCTTCAAGCTCGTTCGGTTCTTGCGATCACAACCATAAACTCTCTCTTTTTGTGGTCTGGGAATGGTCATGTGTGCATTTGTGCAATTTAATCTATGAAAGCAAATAATAGGCTAATCTAAATAAATAAAAATCTAACTATGTTTTTGTATTTTCCAATATAGAATAAATGAAGTAATATAAACAATCTAATCTAATTAAAACAAATCTTTTTGTATTTTCTGAGCTTTCTAGAATTAACAGAGAAAACGACGAAATAAAGAAATGAATTTCCTCTAATTCTTATTAGAAAATCCTATGCAAATAAATAGTCAGATGTAGCTACTTATCTATGCAACAGTATATTTAATTTATCCTAACTAAACAAAGATTTTCCAAAATGTAATTGTGGAATATGAATCCTCTATTTTTCCTCAAAGGCATGGGAATAAATCAAAGATTCTCATAAGCTTTTCTTCCCCTGTAACTTCCCCAACAAAAGCAAAGAAGGATTCAATGGAGGTTTTACAGATGAAATGATATTGCAGTTGATTCTAAATTAATGTAGAAGCATTCCTCCAAACACACTTCCCTTGCAAAACCACAAGGATAGGAAGGCAATCTATCTATCACCAGAAGCTTCTATAGAATAAATGAAAGTTATTAGAAATGATCTATCTATTTGCAACAATTGAATGGAAATGAATTCTATTACTCTATTAAATAAATGTGTGTACAAATTCAGAAATGAAGAAATGAAGAAATGAAGAAATGAAGAAATGAAGAAATAAAGAAACTCAATAGAAACCCCAACCTGGAAATTGTAGTGATGAGGCAATGCCAGTTATGGTATCACTTTGTGTCCCCTTAGTTATCTTTTGCAATATTTTATGTCCACATGAGTCTAGGGAAATAGGAATGCAGAGGAAGTAAAGAAGAAGGCGTTGGAGCAATGGTAGCTTGCAATTGGTCTGATAGCAATGCAGGTAGAGGAATAACAACACAAGAGCATAATGTTTAGTTGTGTGGTCTCTAGCAGGATTTCAGTAGCATAACAGTGCAATCAAAATAAAAATCTCCATCCATTTTCTTCAAAAGAAGCGTTGGTTTTATAAAACACAAGTTGGGAAATGGTCTAAGCCATTTGGCAATAATGGGATGCCATGTCACAACAAGGAGGGGTGTTTTAACTCTCAATCAACAATTAAAAGAGGAAGAGGAGGATGGTACGAATAAATCAAGATTAAAATCATCCAAATTGATCAAGAAACGTACGCTACAGGTGAACTAGAGTGAGTTAACACATGTCCAAATCTTGCCTGAGAAGTCTCAGCCAATTCACATGGAACTGCCACCCAGGCAGAGCGGCGGCTATGTAATATCAAGGCCAAAACTTAAGGAAAAATTATGTAGAAAGCCACAAAAAAGTAGGAAATGTCTAAGGTAATCTAAGCTATAAATATGAACTTCAAAGAGGTAAAGGGGCTCAAACACCTTTGGAAAAGACATGAATCGTCATTGGGGATTTTTGAACCATTTATGACAATGAAGCACGTGAAAATTTGGGTGCGTACATATTTCCCCCTTGGAGAAGCATTTTAGCCATGAAGATGCGTAAAATGTAGAGTCTGAGTATGGCATTCCCAAAATGGGGAGTTAGAAGTTATACCTGACATGCCCATGTGCTGAAGTGATGCCATCTAAGCTCGCGCTACCTGAAAAATGCAAACAAGACTCAAGTGTAGATAGATATAAAATCGAAAATACATACCAAAACTAAAATGACAAGAGGACTTACCATATCCACGGCGATAGAAACATACCTATGTTAGCACTCCAGCGCTTCAAAGCATACACACTCAAAACAAAGTTAAAACAAGCCATATATATATATATCTAAAACCATCACTTTCAAACTCATTTGTACTCACCCTCGTAGAGAATTTGGAGCTCTAGACTCCCAGTGACCATTTTGAGTGAGTATTGATAGGAATGGATCAGATTAAACATAGAAATCATAGCAAACAATCTTCATATTTTACATGGGAAAAAAAGTACATATATAGGACTAATGTGTCCTATAAAATATGAAGCATGTTAAGGATCCTATAACAAATATCTAAATATATACAAGTTGTTTTTAGCTACTTGTAACCAAACAAATAACAATTTATGATTAACAATGTTATACACTATTAATCCTAACATTCACCCCTTTAGTGTGAACATTATTAATTACTGACATTATTGACCCCCTTAATGTGAATACGGTGAAGAACTATATTTTGAAGAAGTTGAACCACTTCCTAAAAACACATCTTAGACTAGGTAACAAACTCTATAGATTATCTCTTTACCCTCATAAAGGCATAGTGTCAATCTGAATTATTCAGGAATACTCCCTTCCTCTTTGGGTTCCTGTGGTACTTTCCCTTCCTCCCTAGGTGCCTAAATTTTGAATCTCCAAGATCCATAAGCTTAGCACTAACTAGATAACCATCCCTTAATTCTACCTCAAAACCTTCTCTTACTCCCCAAAATTGAGTTTTCTGAAACTACGAATCTTCCACAAAATTCTAGAAAGGGGTTTATTCAGAACACTAGCAAACTGAAAAAATAGGAACTCTAAAAAATAGGAATACCAAAACTGAAACACACGCTGAAAAATGCCACTAAACCATTTGTTTGGCCCCATTTTTAGCGACTGACAAGAGGACGTTGATCAACCTCTAACCTCTGATGCCTCCTTCCTCAAGTGTCATGTTGCTAGCTCAATTGAATGTGATCATGGAGCTCAATTACAACCCATGTTTAGATACTACTTGGAAGAAGCAAAGAGCATTTTTATAATGGTTTGAATGGATCTGGTTATGCACTATTGAATGGTTATGCTCTATGGAATGTCTATGCTTATTATGGTTCAAAATATGCTCTATCTTCAACACATTAACATCCTACATAAGCAATTCTAAAGAGGGGCCTGGTACCTTTGCCCGCTTTGGGTGAGTGCTCATCATAGGCTCGGTGATGTGCCAATGTGCCTGGGTTTTTCATGGTAGATTCTAGGTTACATCATTGGTTCCGTTTCCAGGACCTCTTTTTCAGTTGTTTTTAGGATGGTTCACGATGAAGATGTACCGATTGACCCTAGTAAGTGTTAAGGAGTGGATAAAATATTTGGAAGAAGAGTACACATGGAGGTTTAACATTGGATCTGAGTTTGACGCACGCGTGTGGGTGGAACACAATCTATATAATTGTTTTTATGAGAGCTTATTTTCTATCTTCCTGGTAGAATTGTATGAATGGCTGATTTCTTATACGTCTAAAAGGAATTGGAGGTATTGCACAATTGTCTAGACGCAAGAATAATTTCAGGCCCTTTATGATGATGATCTGATTTAGACACGCGTTATGGATACTTGGTTCCATGGTGTTTTGAACATCTCTATTTTGGAGTACTCAATTTCCACTTTTTCTTGTCTAGAGGTAGCTGAGTTCCAATTTTTACGTTATTCTAGGGGAACTTACTTGTAAGGCATTCCACTGGCGATCAATATATTGATGGTGACCCTGAACTTGAAAGAAAAACCGATGGCTAACTAAACCCCACCATGTGTGGGGGCAAGAGTAGTTGGTGAAAGATGGTGGACCTAACAGAAGAAAGACAGAGAGAAGAAAGACAGCTTAAGTACAATGAGGTGCGCGAAAGGGAGATGGAGAAGTAGCGAGATATTACAGAGTGGATGGCATTAAGGAGAGAGATGGCTCATGAAGGATTTTGAGCTCACGCAGAAGGCGTGGAGCCAAAGCATCTATAACTCCCCCATTTGGGCAAGCATGACAGGGAACCCTCCTCGACCTCACAAGGGAGTGTGCCAGCATAGACGACCTGGGTCGTGGGCGTGCATCTAAATCTACCTGACAACCTAGCCCTTGTGTTTGGTTTTCCAATATCTAGTACATCAATAGTTAGCAAACTAATTTAGGTAGTAAGGAAGCAGGATTAAGTAACATAGCAAGTATAGCCATGGCAAGGAAAATTTCTTCATTATTGTTTGGAGGTACCTTTTCAAGTGCATCATCATTGTAAAATTTGAGCTCGCAAAATTTTGGACTCACTTATGGGATTAGTACCACCACACAAACTGTAGGAGTTCAGTTCAATACTATTGTTGGGACACAGGGAAGTACATCTTCTGGTCCACTTATAGCTATAGGTGAAGTATCAGGGGGTATAGGTGGCTCTAGTTTTGGTGGATTTGGTGGTTCTAGAGGCAGAGGTAACACAGGAGGTTCTGGATCAGGTGGGCAGTGTCTGCACTAACCCCAGAATATTTACATGGATATGTCTCTCCATCTTCCAGAGTATAGGGGCATAGAATATGTTGTTGAACATGTGCACATATGTAAGATACTATGGCACACAAAAGGGGTCACGACTTCTAAGCGCAAGGTAAGTCAATTTGTAACTACATTACAGGGACGCACACACAGTTGGTACATGAAGTTTTACCATGATCAAAATTACGTAGATTATGCAGCATTAAAATATGCTTTCCTTAAATAGTTCTATATCCTTGAATTTGAGCAGAAGAGTATAAGCATGCTCAAGGATATTAAGTAGGGCACTATTGAGAGTGTCCGGGAGTATGATGCTCATTTCAAAACATTTTTGTCTAAGCTTTCTTATGATATTCATACAAGCCAACATGCACAACGGTTCGTTAGAGGTCTAATCACACCTTTTAGAAGGGCGTTATCACATAAGACATACATTGATCCGCGTGAAGCACTTGAAGAAGCTTTGTGCACTAAGGCAATTAGAAGCATAGACACTTGAGTCAACCCATTCTTGGAAGCACAGATTGCGGCTATGGTAAAGCAATTGGAGAAAATATCGGCAAATTTAGCACATGAGACACACACTGGTATTTGGTGTACAAACTATGAATTAGAAGGGCACAGCAAGGATAGTTTTCCCCGCAGGTCAGTGTGTTCATTATTGCTATACTATGAGATATGTCATCTGAACCATGACGCTAGTCACTACCCATTATTACAACATGCGATAAGGAAGAATGTATCTTGCTATTGTAATATTTTTTGGTCCATGACTCATGATATAGAAGACTCTAGGTTGATTGCTCATATCCATGATGTTATAGATATTGGTTTATGACAGACATGAGTATCAGATAACTCTAAGGGTATGTTTCACCAGATTCTTGATAAAATTAATGAAACAGATAGAGGGTGATGGGCCAAGGAGGAATTCTTGTTTGTGAAGTTGGTTGAAGGTTATGTGTGTGTTTCTGATTTCTGATCCAGGCTGACCGTGAAGAACTTCCTTTTAGATAGGAGGAACTACTTAGCCCATGCTTATTTTTGGCTAACTCCTCCTTTTCCTTTGTTGGCACTTAAATGAATTTTTGGCACGCTTTAGGGACCCAAAATTTTCTGGGTGTGATTTCATCAGGTAGAGAATTCTTCCACCTTTCCAGAATGGTAAAGAAGTTTTCCTAACTCCTTATATTTTTTGAGTTATGGCTCGGCGGAGTTTGGAGGGGAAATTTTCCCTAGGCAGGCCCGCAACCAATTGGGAAGTGCCACATGTCAAGGTGGATCGGATGTGCAGAGATAAATTCAGCACTTAGCCCTTTTTGCTAAAAGGTGCAAAGTCAAAAATTATCTTGTGGGCCCATAGAAGGAAAGGAAAAAATTCTTTAAGGCCCCCGCATCGTATAATCAAGAGGCGCCATGTGTCCTCGTCAGCAGCGCCGAGGCGGGGGTCAGAGGAAAGTTGAAGTTTTTGCCTTTTGGTGAAAAAACTTAAAGGTGTGCATTGAACCCATGGCCCCATCAACCAATAGAATGGTGCCATGTGTCCACATCAGTAGTGGAGTGGCGGGGCCTGTAGAGAATTTTGGGGAAATTTTCCCAATTCTATGAAAAGGGGCAGAATGTTATTTTGAAGCCCGCGATCCCATCAGCGAACCAGGTGATGCCACGTGTCTCAGAGTAGTGGAGGCATGGATATTTTTGGGAAATTTTTCCAAAAGGGAAAATTTTAGAGTTTGACCCCACCGACCCTGATTTTGACTCATTTTTTACTAGTTTTGCCCTAAATATTCAGAGGGGCATATCTTTCGAACCAGAGCTTGGTTTTTCATGATTTTGGTGTCATTGGAAAGATGTTGAAATTATCTACATGATGGAATATTCAATTTTGATTTTGATGGATATTTGTGGGGAGAAAAATGGGAAAACATCTCTGGCATCGGGAAAAATGTAAAAATGACCCCAACCACCAAAATTAATGAAGTATGGGCACTCATTTTTCTGCGAAGCATGGCACGAATGAATTGGGATGTGGATTTTTCATGGAAACCCATAATTTTGTTGAATTAAATGGATCTATTGGTTGGTGGAGTTTAAAATAAATTTCCCCATTTTTCTCTTTTTTCTTTCTATTTTCATCGATTAAAAGCTAAATTTGACTCATTTTGTAAAATGTTGGATCATTCTTCTCTGCAAGCTCCCCCTTCTTTTCTTCCCCAGGGATTGAAAATGGAGTTTGAGACCTCCTCCCATACTCTATAATGGCATTTTTTACCTCTTACCTATAAAATTAACGTATTGTATCAAATTTGGCAATGATAATGTATGTTTTGTGATGATTTTCCAATCCTCTCATGTTTTTGGTTATTTTCTTCTTGATCCTTCATTCATTGCAGGTAATTTGTGCATGTTTGGATGTTCATTGTAGGTCTTCATGGAGTTGTGTCTAGTTTTGGAATATTTTTTGTTGAAATCCACTCCTTTGGTGTATCACCTTGTCCATCCTTTTTTTGCTTACCTTTGTTTTCCATTTCCATGTTTTAGATCTCAACATTTTCTCCTTGGTAGTTTTAGTGTAGGATTTTGAATCAGAACCTCTCCCTATCTCCTTGGAAAATTACATTATACAGCTTGCTTGCACTAAATCTTGTGGCAGGAGTTTAGAGGAACCCACCTTCTCTGGAGAGCTTTCCCAATTTGCAAAGGTCCCACAATTTGGCAAAATCTCAATGTTGTGCATTCACACCAAATGACATTTCCTTAGAAAAAAGAGATCCATAGGTCATTTTGGGGGTGCTGTGAATTTGCACTAATAGTTTTGGCACGCCCAATGGGACCTTAGAGGTCTTCCACTTCATTTTTTGTAGGTTGATGTGTTCCTGTGAAAATTTTAGCCTTTGGAGGCACTTGCAAACACATCTGGCGACTCCATCTGATCAACAACCCATCTCTGAAGTTATAGACCCTCTTTCCATTCATTTTCATTCATTTTTCATCCATTTTTCCTTCCATCTCTTCCATCTTCTTTCATTCCATGAAGTTGTGCAATCATGACTTCATTTCCATCATAGAATTCACATTTACAACAGCAATGTTTCCCACCTCCAACATGTTTTTCAAATCCTTCAAATCAGCATTTTGATCAAATTCAAAATCAGTATGCATATCCATATGAGCAAGTGCCAAAATTAGTTTGGCTATGAAGCATGTCAAACATAAGGGTGTGTAGATTATGAGGACAATCAAGAAGAAGATGCTGATTTTTTGGAGAAGATCCAAAAGATGGAGGCAAACATGGTGCAATCTAGGGCTCAAGCACAAATGAAAGCATTTGGAATCGGTTGCAGAGCACCTTGTCAGTGGGTGGGACCTTTTCCAAGGCACTATAGCCCTCAAGAGAAACTTGACTTCATGGTTGAAATGTTGCCCCAACTTGCACAATGGATTGAGGAGATAGAAGCATATGAGCAATTTTGAATCAACCTTGTCAATGGGTAAGTCATTCAACAACTCCTTGTCTTTATTTTTCACCCTCTCAAGCTTTATCATTTCAGCAGTGATCAAGTTTCAAGTTTCCCAATGCCCCAAATGTTGATTCCATTTCTCCATCTCCTAGTCTCCCATCCCACCTCAATTTCTCTGCTCTTTTCCCTTCCAAACAGCCATTCCCTCCAAAGAAACAAGAAGTTCCACCTCCCTCCCCACCATAAACAAATGCAAAATTGGTTGAACTCCAACCTATTTCTCCTCTTGTCTTCCCAATTCCATGCAGGGAAGAAGAAATTGCAAAAATCAGTCAAGGACAACAAGAAGAGGAGCCCAATAGAAAAGAAATGACAGACAATCTGAAGAGTTGGGCTCTCAAATTTGGGATTACAAAAATCCCCTTGATGGTGAAGCCAAAAGAGGAAGTTGGAGTTGAAGAAATAGTGGTGGTTGAGGCTGAGTTTGCAACATCAAGAAGAACAAGAACAAGAGGAAAATAATCAATAGTTTGTTGGTGATGAGTTGGGTGTCCATGTTGACACTTTGCCCAAAGAAAATGCTGATCCAATTTGCACTGCAAAATCAGTCATTATGGAGGAAGAAAAACCAGCTCAAAATCCCATTTTTGAGGAGCAAATGGATGAGATCAAGTTAGTTTTTGCAATAGTAGAAGAAGGAAGCATTATTGATACATTTTTGCTTTCATTTGAAGGGGCTGATTTGATCAATGAAGCCATTATGGAGGTGAACAAAATAGGTCCAAATTGTGAACAAGAGGCACAAGAAATTTCATGTTTCTCTCCCACTTCATCTCTCCAAAAATATGAATTTTTGGATGAGTTTGAATTGACAAGTTTCATGTTTGAAAATGAAGTTGCACATGGTGAAGAAAATGCATATTTGAAAGTCACCATGCAAGAGGAAGAGACTTTGTTGCAACAGGACATTGAAGAGTTTGATTGTTTATCAGACTTAGAAGAATGTTTGGATGAGGAGCCAGCTGAAATTACAACATTTTCTTCTTCACCATTCGTTCTCCAACATCAAGAGCCTGCTGCCACAAAGGAGAACATTGAAAAACAACAACCTGTGTTTTGTGACAGCTCATTGGAACCAAGTTTGGAAGATTTAAATCTTCCATGTTCTTCATGGGAAAAGGAAGGAAAAGAGCACGAGGGTTTCACCACTTCTTCCACACCATCCACCCAAGAAGGTCTACAAGAAGACTCCATTTTTGGAGTTAAGATTAAAATCAATGGGAAAACTTCACAGATCAAGCCTTGCCCTATCAGATACTTGGCTTCATTAGAGCCAAGGGAGAAGCCAAAACCAGTCATGCTTTCTTCTAAGCATGAGGATGATATACAAAGTACCAAGGATCAGTTGCAATGCCTCTTCAATCCAAATGCAGAGCAACTAAAAGAGGTATTTGATTTGTTTCCTGTTGATACCTTGATGATTTGGGTGGAGGAACGGATTCTTCTCAGTTTTCAACTTATCCTAACAGCCATGATCAGCTCCAAATCAGTTGCATGGCTGCCCATTTTGAGGAAAGGAAGTTACTTCTCCCAACCAGTTGTGGGGTTTGTTTAGCTTACCTTTGCTTCTAGTTAGAGTAGAGTAGGTAGGTTTGTTTTCAACAGAATAAGTGCTTGTGCACACTCTACATATCCCACTTGGGGTATGTATGATTTTCATGTTTGTACATAGTTTTTGTGGTGCTGGTTTTTTCTCTTGCACAGTGCATTGTCTTGGCATTTGGTCACAACCGGTTTCAGTTTTCAATGGTTTCCAAGAGCTTAAAAGGGAAGTTTTCCAAGTGAAGATCAGTTATTAGGCTATCTATCATGACTCCATGCCCAATGGATGCTTCAAGGTAGTTGGTATTTCATCTAGCAGGCAGATGACCCCTCCGAGTTGCCAAAATTGTTATCCAAAATAAGCCCATGCTTATTTTTGGCTAACTCCTCCTCCTTTTCCTTTTCTGGTACTTAAAATTTTTTTTGCATGCTTTAGGGACTCAAAATTTTCTAGGTATTGCTTCATCAGATAGAGAATTCTTCCACCTTTCTAGAAAGGTAAAGAAGTCCTCCTAACTCCTTATAGTTTTTGAGTTATGGCTCGGTGGAGTTTGGAGGGGAAATTTTCCCTAGGCAGGCCTGCAACCAATTGGGAAGTGCCACGTGTCAAGGTGGAGCGGATGTGCAGAGATAAATTCAGCACTTAGCCCTTTTTGCTAAAAGGTGCAAAGTCACAAACCGGCTCGCAAGCCTACGGAAGGAATGGAAAAAATTGGTTAAGGCCCCCACATCGAATCAGGAGGCACCACGTGTCCTCGTCAGTAGCGCCAAGGTGGGGGTCAGAGGAAATTTGAAGTTTTTACCTTTTGGTGCAAAAAATTAAAGGTGTGCATTGAACCCATGGCCCCATCGACCAATAGGATGGCACCACGTGTCCACATCAGCAGTGGACTGCTGGGGCCATGGAGAATTTTGGGGAAAATTTCCCAATTCTGCGAAAAGGGGCAGAATGTTATTTTGAAGCCTACATCCCATCAGAAAACCAAGTGATGCCACGTGTCTCAAAGTAGTGGAGGCATGGATGTTTTTGGGAAATTTTTCCAAAAGGGAAAATTTTAAAGTTTGACCCCACTGACCTCAATTTTGTCTTTGTGTTTTACTAGTTTTGCCCTAAATCTTCAGAGGGCCATATCTTTCGAACCAGATCTCAGTTTTTCATGATTTTGGTGTCATTGGAAAGATATTGAAATTATCTACATGATGGAACTTCAATTTTATATTTTTGATGGAGATTTGTAAGGGAGAAAATTGAAGAAAATGTCTTTGGCATGGGAAAAACATAGAAATGACATCCAACCACCAAAATTAATGCAGTATGGCACCCATTTACTTCTCCAGCAATGTACAATGAATGCATTGGGAAGTGGATTTCATGGAAAACCATCCCTTGCCATTTTAATGGATTTGTCAGTGGTTGGGTTTAAAAAATTTTCCCATGTTTTTCTCTCTTTCTTCTTTCTGTTTCATCGTTAAAAGCCAGATTTGGCTCATTTTGTAATGTTGGATCATTCTTCTCTCTTACAAGCCCTTCTTTTCTCCTTAGCAGGTCAAATTTGAAGGAGTTTTCGAGACCTCCTCCCATGAACTTTGTAATGGTTTTTTACCCCTCTTTACGTGTATGCAATGTATTGTATCAAACTTCTTGGAGCAATGATAAAACATGTTTTGTGATGATTTTCAATCCTCTCATGCATTTATTATTTCTTCTGATCCTTCATTGCATTTGTGGTTTGGATGTTGTGCATGTTTTGGAGCTGCTGTTCATGGATCTTCATGATCTGTGTCCATCCTTGGTTTTGTAAAGCAAGGAGTTCAACACTCCTTTGGTGTATCACCATGATAGTTTTGTAGATCAACATTTTCCTTTTTTTACTTTGTTTTGTTTCCATTTCCATGTTTTCTCTCAACCCTATCTCCTTGGTAGTTTTAGAGTAGGATTTTGAATTAGAACCTCTGCAAAAATTGCATGCATACACCTGGCAGGTAGAGGAGTAGGAACCAACCTCTCTGGAGAGTTTTCCCAATTTGCAAAGGTCCCACACTTTAGGGAAAACTCAATGTTGTGCATTCACACCAAATGACATTTGCCTTAGAAAAGTAGATCCATAGGTCATTTTGGGGGTGCTATGAATTTGCACTAACAGAGTGGCTTCAAGTAGTGTATCTGGCTTGGGTGAGGTTTTTGTGAGGTTCTAGGGATGACAAAGTCAACTAAGTGTAAGTCTGTCATAAGATATAGTAACCGACATCAATCTGGTGACCGATGTCGGTGAAAGGGAACTTGATGACGGTCAAGGTGACTGGTGTCAGTAGGGGCTGAATGGTGGAAATTAAATAAAATTGGTTTTGGAGCTTCTATGTGATTGCATAGAGAATGGAAGACGGATGGTTAGGCTCGTAAAAATCCCAAGAAGGCTCAAGAATGTCTAAGAGTCAGATATTGGGGGCTAAAGGGGTTGTCGGTTGTTGTATGGGTGGATTGACAAGAAGGTGGGGATGGTGGAATGTAAAGTAGAATAGGATCTAATAAATAGAACTAAAGAAACCACAATCTAAGTAAATATAGAGTGATGCATATCAGAACACACTTACTTGTATTTGCAGGCCTAATTGGTGGAGGTGAGCAATGGTTGATCTGTGAAACTAGTGATCAGTTTTGTGGCAGCGCTTCCCAGAATTTTACCATGAATGCCAATTCCTTCAAATCAGTCTTGGTGTTAGCTAGGGTCATTTGGATGCTCGAACAGGGTCTGGTTCATGCTTGCATGCAGATCTCTCTTTTTTCTAAAACTCAAAAATGCCAACTTCTCAAAATTTCCAACCCCTGGAACAAGGTTGCCAAAATGAATATATGGTAACCGATGATGGTTAGGGTGACTGGTGTCAGTTTAGGGTTAACCGGCATCTGTTAAGGTAGAAAATCCTAGGTTTTCCAAAATAGTAGATCTTGGCTATCTTTTGGCTAGTTTTGCCAATTGGTTTGGATCTAAAATGGTATTTTGCGCTTAGATAAGTGGGCATGTTGTTAGAGAAAGAATAGGCATATGATTTTAGGGTTAGACTAAGTATCAGTTAGTTATGGTAAGTAGAAATTAAGTCTTAGTTAAAAGAAACATGCTAAGAATAGGTCCATGATGAGGTGTCTAGGTAATGTGGCTAGGTGAGGTGGTCAAGTGAGGATATTAATTAAATTAATTAAAGTAATTAATTCAATTAATCATGTGCACTATTTGATATGAATATGTAAGGTATGGTTAATTTAATTAATGGGGTTATAAGGGTGGTACAACCTAATTCTGGTGTTTATAGGGTAAAGGTGAGTGCCAGGACCAGGATAACAATCAAGCGCATTATGATCAGAATGAGGGGCACTATGAAGGAGAACGTGGTAGAGATCAAGGATATTGTGGTAGATTTAAGGGTCGAGGCCATGGTGGTGGACAAGGTGAGTTTCCTTGGGAAAAATGCTTTACATGTGGATCTCCTAACCAATACAGGTGTGAATGTCCTTAGAATATTACTTGTTCTTTTTGTGGGAAGATTCATAGCTATGAGGAATGTGCAGACCTATATGAGCATCTTAACAAGCAACATAAACATGAAAACAAGGGAGTAGGGATGGTTAGAATACAACACACTCTGGAAAATCAGTGGATGCCAAAGTTGGCACTAGAACCTGAGGTATTGCCTATGAAGATTACTACACGCACCGAAGTTGCGCATGCCAGAGAAGTGTTACTGCAGAAACCTACCATCACTAAGGAGGACATTTTTCATGCAAGGTATTCAGATCCTACACACCATAAGGAGGTTTATCAGGAGACCATGGAGGTACTCAGAAATCTTCAGGGAGAAATACAGTATTTAAAGGAGCAATCACGGAAGATGAAACAAAAGAAGGCAGCAGAGATGGTCCAATCGGATATTGATGACTTGAAGGAGGTATGAAAAATGTTGTGCCAAGAGAATATCATTCCATTACTAGGGAATTTTCTAAAGGGAAACACTCTGTGCGCAAGTATTGAGAATGGATGTAAGATCCTACATGCAAATCTTCCCCCTCATAGCTTAGATTACGACAAAGAGATCACTCTGAATGTTGTTGTGGATGGATGGTTCTTGAGTAATATATTGATTGACATAGGTGCGGAGGTAAATGTGCTTAGTTTAGATGCATGGGTACAGATGGGGAGATATCCATTATAGCCATCTTCTAATGGATTGTTTATGGCTAATCAAATTAAGGCCACTCCCATCAGAGTTTTAAAATATGCATCCATTATTATACAAGGGGCCAAGTTCACTGGGGACTTTGAGGTTTTAGCACTTGTAGAAGCAGATAATTTCCCAGATCTACCTTGGCGCCCTTGGTGCTACACAAATGATACTAATCTACGGTTCAACAAGGGATATATAAGTTTTGAGAACAAGGAAGAAAGAGTTATTATCCCTTTAACATATGGAAAATATGCACCTTATGTTGAACCTTTGAGTGAGGAAAACCTGAACAGGATTTATGTACGCATCATTCGGGACCCAGAGGTGCTTTAGCCATCTAAGGAAGGAATCCTTCAGTGGGAGGATACACAGTCTATTAATGATACCACAAGTATTGCTTGTGATAATTGGGCTCATGGAACTTATGAGATGGTTGGGCGCAAAGTAAGGAGCACATTTGCACTAAGGAGCACATTTGCATGGAAAAACAAATCTCATTACATTAGGAGGATAGGTAACAACTCTCTACCTTAGTACATAGGAGAAGGAGACCCTATGGTATTCTTACGTGCCATGGAGGAATAGTGGACAAACCAATTTGAAAGAAGAAATATGTTAGCATATACCTTATGCGAGACAACAACGTGCTGGTGGGTGGTTCACATGGATAATCTTGTAGAATGGAATGAAGTTAGGATTTCTCTCACAACTTAGTTTTCCAAGATCAATGCACCTACTCAAATCTACACATATCATGGTAATCAACCTGTTCAGCTTTACCTGGTATTCCTGCGTGCTGGTGAGAGGCTCTGAACAAAGGGGCAGGAAGATTTTCTACCTTTGCTATGGGTGCACAAAATTTATTCCACTTTACAAGGCTGCGCATGCATTTGGTATGTATATGCGGAGCTACATAGAGAGACTGGAAATTGGTAGGATTTGATTGTAGGAATGGTCCAAAATTTTGACTACTTCTCTAATTAACCTCCAATGGAAGAGGCATTAAGGGTTATAAAGTGCTTAACTATGAGAGACTGTGTAAAGGTAGAAGAAATCATTCAGGAGTTATATGGTAAAAATGACTCAAGAGTGTGCTTTGATGAAGAAGAAGAGATAGATGCCATGCTACTTAAGCGCACTTGCTTTGAGAAATAAAAAGGAAATATGGTCTACGTGGTGGATGATGAGGAAGTAGAAGATCTGGATATAGATCATTCAGCAGGTATGCACAAGGTGTTAGATAGTGCGGATAAAAATGTGCTCACCTATCACGAACCCATGAAGATAAAAAAAAAAGTGAATGTTGGCACGGATGCTGAACCTAAGGAGGTAATAATTGGGGATTATTGGTCTGACTCTGAAGTGGAAAAAATAATTGAGTTACTACATGATTTTCAAGACTTATTTCCTATGGGGGCTACCATGAATTAAAATGAGTGCATGAATCATCAGGAGAGATGAATATTAAGCTTAAGGAAGGTGCGTCAGGGAAAGACCCTATAGAAGTCAGGATAAAGGCACGTAAAAGTTAAGGAAGAAATTGACAAGATGTTGAAATTTGGCATCATCAAGCCCCTAGAAGAATCAGAGTGGGTTAGCCCCATGGTCATCAGTATAAAGAAATATGGTCGGATTAGGATTTGTGTGGATTACATGGAACTGAATGCTTGCATGTGTGATTGATCCTTTTCCTACACCTTTCACATATGAGACATTAGGAGGTGTTGCAAGGCACAAAATCTATTCTTTTATAGATGGATTCTCTAGGTATCATCAGGTTAGGATTGCACAGGAGGATCAAGAGAAAATATATTTCACCACTAAATGTGGAAGTTTTACATATACAATGATGCCCATAGGTCTGAAAAATGTGCCTGCTATATTTTCACACATAGTTGTTCAAGCATTCTAGGATTTTATTCACAACTTCTTACAGGTTTACTTGGATGATTGGACGGTGTATGGAATTGTTAAGGATCATTGTGACAATTTACACTTAATGTTTGAAAGATGTAGACAATTAAGCATCTCTTTAAACATCAATAAGTGCATGTTTGCTACACATTTTGGCACTTTTAGGGCACATCATCTGCAAGGAGGGTTTGTTAGTGGATCCAGCTAAAGTTACAATTATTGTAGGCCTCAAAGAGCCTACCAGTCAGAGTGAGGTGCACAAATTCTTGGGTCACACTGGGTATTATAGAAAATTTATCAAAGGATATGCTAAGATTTCTGCACCCTTGGAAGAGTTACTAAAGGGAAAAGGGACATTCTATTGGGGAGAACCGCAACAGTGCACATTTGAGGCATTGAAGGAGATACTTACTACAATGCATATTCTACATTTTCCCTCATGGAACCAACCGTTTCATGTACATGTGGATGCCTCTGGCATGAGCCATTGGCACAATGTTAGCTCAGCCTGAAGAAGGAATTATAGATCATCCTATCTGTTTTGCTAGTAGAAAGTTGACTCCTGCAGAGCATAATTATACAACTACTGAGCACAAAGCCTTGTCAATGATCTACACACTGCATAAATTCAGACAATACCTACTAGCAACACCATTTGTATTTTATAACAATCACATGGGATTGAAATACTTGGTAAACAATCCCTGTTTTACAGGGGTGCATATGTCGATGGGTGCTCTTATTCCAAGAATTTTATTTCACAGTTGTGGTAAAACTAGGTAAAAGTAATTTTGGCCCAGACCATTTATCAAGAATTCAGTCAGGGGAGGACGCATAGACAATTGAAGATACAATGCCAGATGCACAGTTGTACAGGTTACAACATGTGCCTTCAGAATTAGAGGATATAGTTGTCTTTTTACGTACAAGTATGGCACCAGAAGGAATGAAATCCTTAGAGAAGAAACAACTTGCAATTTACATGACACCTTTTATGTTGATCAGTGGTGACCTATACAAGTTAGGTCGAGATGAAGTATTACACTCGGTGTGTACTAGAGCATGAGCACATGGATATCATGGAAGAGGCTCATGGTGGTATTATAGGTGGGCATTATGTAGGTGATGCCACTGCGCACAAGATTCTACTCACTGTATTATGGTGGGAGACCCTCTACAAAGATTGTAAAGCATATTGTAAGGCGTGTGATCACTGTCAGCATGCCTTGGTAAACCTAGGCAAAGAGATGAAATGCCTTTAAGACCTATTCCTAGTGTAGATTCGTTTGAGAAATGGGCTATAGACTTTGTGGGTCCTATTTCACCAGTCGCGCATAGAACTAGATCATGTTACATCATCACTTACATATATTATCTTACAAGGTGGGTAGAAGCAACACCTACCAAGGATTGTACATCAACTACATCAACCAGGTTCTTATGGGAAAATGTTCTTACAAGGTATGGATGCCCACTGATCTTGACAAGTGATAGGGGTACACATTTTTTGAATGAGACAATCAGGATACTATTGGATGAATTTATGATTGCACACCATAATACTACACCCTATCATCCTTAGGAAAATGGGACTGTTGAGGCCTTCAACAAGATTTTGAGCCAGACATTGACAAAAATTTGTGATGTTGGAAGGAAATATTGGGATGATAAAGTTTCTACCATGTTTTGGGTGTATAGAACAACATACAAGAGGTTGAACAAGGCCACACCCTTTCAGTTGGTGTTTGGCGCAGAAGCAGTTCTTCCTATGGAATTCATGTTACCTTCTTTGTGTATTACGTGTGCTGGAGGTCTAGCCAATGAGAAAGCATTAGAAGAAAGAATTGATAAATTGATACAGTTGGATGAGAGGCGTGCCATAGCACGTTGGATTCAGAAGTAGGAAAAGATAAGGCAGAAGGCATGGCATGACAGGCACATCAGGGACAAAAAGCTTGAGATTGGACAGATGGTGCTTCTTTATGATTCTAAGTTTCTGTGCCATCCAAGGTAAGCTTAAAGTGCATTGGTTGGGACCATATATTATCACTCATATACTTGAATCAGGTGCTTTCTAGTTAGAGATGCTTGATGAAATACAGTTACCCGGTTACTTCAACAGGAGTAGGTTGTAGCCCTACTATAAATAAGTCTTCTTGGTGTTTGTAATAAGGAAGTGTTGTATTTTAGAATAGGTTTTTTTCTTTATTTTTAATGTATTTCCTTCTTCGATGCTATGCTTTGTCAATTTAGTTTGGTGTTTTGTGTAATAAGTGTGTTTTTGCATTGGAAGCTAATTACCATCTGAAGTATTTTTATGCATAGAGGACTGCACATACCATTGGTGTGGGGTGGTTATTCACAACTGGGTACACATGAGAAAAAAATTGTTATAGGTGCTAGTTAAGTGTGGAAAGGAGCTGTTAGAAAGGAGATTGCTTCTAAAAGATGACCATAGATGGAGATAAATGAGGGAACAATATAACGCGAGGTAAGCAGTGACCGTGGAAACTACCAGGGGAAGGTGCAGTGGTGAGGTACTCAGGTGCATGGAAGCGTGCTGAAGAGAAGTCTGTAGCTAGAAGGTAGGAAGGTGCGCTAGAAGGTTATAGCTGGGGTGCGATGATGTACCACATGGAGATTGTGAAAATGGTCAATTAATGAGAGGATTTTTGGTAGGTGAAGGAGCAATAAATACACTAATTTTTGAAAATCTATATAAGGACGTGATGCGGGTTCATTTTTACCTTTGCGATCACAAGTATTTGAGCGAGCTAAGTGCGACCGAGCCAAGAGAATCATGTTGAGGTGTGGAGCATTGTGAAACTAGACGTGGAGAGTAGACTATTGCGCAGAAGAGGCTTGTGTCCCCATTGGTGAAGGGTTTGAGTGAAGTAGAAGCATTGAGAAGGAGATAGGGCACATGGTTTCAAGCTAGGGCATTGAAATTTGAGCTAGGGTTTGAGTTTACTCATTACAGACGACAAAAGGTGGGATTTTTATGATGGCACCAAAGAAAGCACCTACAACAGGCATGAAAGGAAAGAAGAAGGTAGAAGTTGAAGTTGAAATTACTCCTGAGAGCAATTTTTCAGAGATGTAGTACCCAAAAGGAGTAATAGTTAGAAAAGAGTGGGATTCCCACATCCACAGATGCAAAATAAGTGACTACAACCACCATACCACTAAAAATAAGGGAGATTTGGACACTTTTTGAATAAGAAGACCAACAAGTGCATGGTGGAGGATATGCCAGTGTATGAAAATGTTGGGAAAAGTTTCTTAAGCAGGTAGGAGTTTATCAGTTGTATGAGCTGCCATATTTTGGAAAATGTGAACCCTTATACCAATGGCTTATGAGCCGAGTATATGAGGACTTCTTTTATTTCACTAGATGAAGGGTTAGGATCACAGTGGCCTTGGTTTCGACACTAACAGGATTGAAGGGCACAGGGATAGACCTTGTTAGTGATCTGACTGATAAAGCAATAGTTATAGAAATAAGAAATTAGTTAGGGTATACCAAGGGTCTGCGCGGAATGGACATAGATAAATTGAAGAAGTTTCCTATGGTGTAGGAAGTCACGCATCTGCTCACCAAGCTGAATGACCAAGAGAGATGGTTGCAAGTAAACACCATGTGGCTTCATATTGTAAAGAAAATGTCTCAGGGAGTAGTATATAACTTAGTAGGCTATATTGCAGAAACCATTGTTGAGGAAGCGTGCACATGAGAAAAGATAAGTTTTGGTGCTATCCTACTTTCTCTTGTATTTTTAGAAATTGGAGTGCCCGATGGGCCAAAGAACAAGATTTGGGAGTACCCCTTAGAAAAGAAGTCCCTCATGGAGAGGTTTGAAAAATATTTATGTGAAGGATCAATGAGTGGGCCATTTAAGTAGAGGGCAGAAATGTGGTATGACTGAATTTGTGTGGCGTTTGAGGAGGAGTGACACATTCCCAAGGAGCTACCTTCGGTAGTAGGTAAGGTAGTACAATTCGCGGTGTACCAACACTTCTGCATCACGTGGTTTTCCATGAGGGATGGGACATGGAGCCCATGGTGCAAACTGCCCTATGCCTTCACATTGCGCTACTTCCAGGCCTCAGTTCATAGATTTACTGATGTGTGCCATCATAACTTCAACACATACAAGGTAAACTGTGACTACCACACCCTTAGGAAGACATATGTGTATCTAGGCCAAACTACCTACATTGAGAGGCTCATTTCAGATGTCATAAGTATGAAGCCAGTAAGCTTGGCTATTGGGGACAGTGGAGCCGCATTCATATATCTTTAGCTTAAGCCTAGGCTAGAGAATAAAAAGTATGTGGAGAATGATTTCATGCTCCCAGGGCCACCTAAGGGAAAACATATAGTGGAGAATGTGCCATCTCCAAATCCTGCAGTGACTATAGAGGTAGATGAGGAAGAAGAACACAAAGATAGTGGAGGCTTGGATCATAGAGGCCAGAGGTAGCCCACAGATAGAGTGGAGACTAAGCGCACAGATACTCCACCTCAGGTGCAAGAAGGAGACGAGGACTTGGACATGGAAGCAGTCCATGAAGAGTGCCACTTTAAGAGGGTATTCAAAAGAACAAGGACCCAAGGTGTGGGAACTCCACAGCCTGTAAGAAGATCACCATGAACTCTCCCCTCAAAAAGAGGCAACTGAGAAGAAGAGGAGAAAGCTAAAGCTAAATGAGGAGACACAGGAGTTCGCAGAGAGCGTGCCTGGGACCCCAGTACAACCAGAAGATGTGGAGGAGTCCAAAGATGAATACATGAAGGATGAAGAGGAAGGGGTGAAGGAGGCAGAAGAAATAGAGCATGAGAAACCTCATGCGCATGATACTACTTAGGACGTCGAAGGGCCAACTCCAAACCTTGGTGCTCAGGTTCCATAGGGGCCAAGAATAAAGAGAGGAAGTGGAGAATATGTTGTGCCGAGTATGGGCTATGTTGAGGATACAAGAAAAATTGTTCATGCACGTTTTCAAAGCATAGTATGCCTTAAGGAATTATATGGATGGGAGTTGATGGATCCAGACATGGTCCACTATGCACAAGGAAAATAATTATCCTAGTCCATGCAGACCCATATGGATGAGCCAGATTTTGATGTGTGTGAGAGGAATCTTGTGTGTCAAGAAGAGTGAAGAAGGCACCCCAAAGTATACACATGACAGTAAAGCCTACTCTCATGTCTGATGAGTAGGTGATCAATGCCTTGGTTAAGGTATCTATAGAGGTGGCACGGAGGAACATTGATAAGGCTTCCACCATAAGAGTGCTACTTGAAGATAACAAGGAAAAAACTACAGAAATAACGTGTTTAAAAGGAGAGAAGGATCTAGAGCAGAAAAATAATGAGGCCTTCATCAGCATGGCAGAAGAAATTGGTGATTATGTCCTGAAAGAAAGACCACATCTGGATTCTAAGGTACCTGAGAAGTTTCCTTTGGCTATGCATTATGTGCACACATTAGTTGATTTGGTGCTTGAAGATGGACTGATTCGAATGCCAGTGCCAAAGGATCCTGAACAGGAAGCAGAGAGAGCAAGGGCCTCCGTGGTTAGGAAGATTTCATCTTATGAGGAATTACTCCATACTTTACAAGATGAGATGAAGAAATCAGATCAAGCTCTAAACATATGTGCAACACCAGAAGCGGTGATCAGGATCAGGACTATGATAGAAGATAATGAAGTTCTGAAGGCAATGAAGGATGAGACTTTAGGGCATGCAGAAAGATTGGCATTAGTAAAACAAAAGTGCGAAGCCCTTATAACAACACAAAACCCACATAAGGAGAGGCTAGATGAGATTGGAAAGCTCATAGCACAAAAGATGGATCTTCTGGAGGGAAGGATGTCTGTTATGGCCAATGTTGTCCTAGTACTGCAGAATGAGAAAGGAGAGATTACCCAAGATGAGTTGGAAGCCATAGCCACAGACGTTCCAGAGAAGACAAGAACCGCATTGGATGACTGGAAAACATTGGAGGCTGAGATTAAAATAGAATATCTAGAGTTGATCCTCCCAGTTGAAGTGGAGGGTGCTGCAGAATAGAAGTCTATTCTTTGTACAATGATTCTTTACATTCTTTCCATTCTTATTCTTTATTGTTTGGGACAATCAGGAGAAACCCCATTGTCGGGATGACAATGTACATTAGTGTGGGGTAATGTTGAATAGACAGAGTATGACACTAAGGAGAGGGCACACAAAACATTCACATGTGGGAACAAGGTGCATTTGAAGGCGCGGAAGGATAGGAAAGGAAACGTGTGCCAGGACAAGCTGATTCTAGACTTAGCCATTTTTCATGGATACGGGCTATTTTTGGAGATAGCGTGCGGAGCACACAATGGGATGAAGACTTGCGCAACACACAAATGTCTATTTTGGGGATGAGCATCTACTAAGCGCCATGCATGAGTTTGGGATAATAATAGGATTACTACTACCAGTTAACTGTAGGAGATCTATTATTAGCGCACTTGCATGTGTGCATATTATTGTAAAGGTGCATGGCTATTTTCAGCATGCGACCTATTTTGGGAAGTGCGTAGGTAGTGAAGGGAAATTCCCCACCCCTATAAGTATGTATTAGTCTGTGTAGTTAGATAGAGACACCGAGACACTGTGTATGAGTTATTGTAGAGTTATGTTGTTGGATCTGATGCACACATAAACTTATGGTAATGTTATATGATGTAAGAAGCTTCTATGTTTTACAGTGTTTAATATAATGGAGTATATTGGATGGATAAGGTGTTAACATGACTGTAATTGGTTCTTGTATGATCAATCTTGTCATAGTTATTGTTTAATTCATGATTCCTTAAGATCTAGATCTGGTTATGCACTATTGAATGGTTATGCTCTGTGGAATGTTTGTGCTTATTATGGTTCTGAATATGCTCTATCTTCAACATGTTAACGTCCTACACAAGCAACTCTAAAGAGGGGCATGGTACCTTTGCGCGCTTCAGGTGAGCACTCAGCTCAGGTTGGGTGATGTCCCAGCGTACTTGGGTTGTTCATGGTAGATTCTAGGCTGCATCATGAATTCTATATTGTTAGTCTTTGAAGCAATGTAGATGCAAATAATTGAGTGTGTTTTAATGCGAGAGACCCATGTATGAAATGATATTGTTGCAGGTGTGATTTATGTAGTGATCTACACATAGAGTCCATTCTCACTAGATGCATACGATGGGGTAATAGATGATGTGCATGCCCCTTGAAAGTATCCTAAACATCCATCACAAACCTTGTTTACCTCTCAAGATTGTATACTTATATGATACCACTGATAGGAATGGATCATATTAAACATAGAAATCACAACTAACAAGCTTCATATTTTGCATGGGCAACAAAGTACATATATATAGGACTCATATGTCATATAAAATAGGAAGCTTGTTAAGGATCCTATAACAAAGATCTAAATCTATACGAGTTTTTTTTAACCACTCGTACCCAAACAAATAACAAATAATATAAGTATTTATACCAACTCATATTATATTATAAATAAAAATTTATGACTGATAATGTTATTAACTATTGATCCTAACAAGGATACCATCAAATCAAAGAGCATGACGTCATGATCATGTCCCCACGACTAAGACATCCAGTGGCTAAGAGAAAGGTCAGTATTTTACATTTGTTAATTTGAAACCTAAAACATGAAAAATTTAAAAATCTAAACATAGGGGGGGTTATTTTCGCAAATCTTCTAGTTAAAATGTTCCCTAGGGAGTTGTCTAGGCAGGTTTGTCTTTTATTTTGTCTAAAATGATCAATTTTTACATTTTTTTTATTTTTTGGATCATGGGGGATGGGCTTGTCTGTTCTGGACATGACCGTCACCCTGCACAGGGTGGCGGTTGCGTAACCATTGCAGTAATTACACAAATGCCGCTCTGTACATGGCGGAGGTTGTGTAATTGTCAAGGCAGAAACTTTTTTTTGACTAACTTAGGTGATTTTTTTTATTTTAAGTTGTGTTGTATTGTTTTTGATGAGCTTTTGTGTTGAATCATGTCATTAACTTGCTCTTTTTCTTGTTTTGATGAACGCAAAAGAAGGATTCCTATGTTCAGTGGAGCTAGGCTAGAGAGTGTGATTGGCTCCCTAGGATTATTGATCAGTTGTCCCAGGAAGAGAGGGAATTATTACATAGATCTAACATATAGAGGATTTCACAGACAACATTATTAGAGCAAGCTAGTTATTTATTGTGTGATTTTCTGAGCTACTGGGATGCCAACTGGAATAATTTCTAGTTTCCTACTATTAGAGGAGAGTGGACCATCACTCTCGAGGATGTTCACAAGATTTTGGGTGTCCCTGTGACCAGTAGGCAAGTGACATTAGATAGTGCAGGATCGACTACCTTATCTTGGAGTTGGGTAGCATACATGGGAGATGATGGGGTGCCTAATATGGGCACCAAGTAGGGCATGCAGTTATTTTCTGTTGCATCCACACCTATCCCCACCCTACATAAGGCCATTATTGGTATTTTGGATTCGTGTTTAGTGGGAGACAAGGGCAGGGACAAGCTCTTGTATTGTTGGGCTTCCGTTATTCAGGATATTGAGTAGTATGGAAGGATATATACCTAGGGTGTAGACATTCTTAGGACCACATACCATGACTTATATCGTATTTTTTTCCCAACAAGGGAAGTCCCTGATCCACCCTACAATTGTTATGAGCTAGGTCTATGAGAGGATCATCCCCTACCAGAGGGGAGTTGGCATATCAGATCCAGGGACTATCAGAGCTGCTAGATGGACAATTTTTTAAGTTCTCAAAGGGGCGCACCAACCTGTTGCCACACTAACCACAAATTACTTCATTGTGAGGCCATACCAAGATATGGTTGGGACATAGGGTGATGACAAGACTATACTAATTACTTCTAGCGTTATGACCCTGTTAGTGGACATGATGGCCAGGGTAGAGTTCCACCCTGTTGACAGAGTGCCTCAGTAGTTCAGGCTTCCATATATCAATGTACTTCCTATCGTTCCCATTGTTTACCATGGCATTAGAGAGGCTCGTGGAGGCCCTAACGGCCTGCATGGTTATATAGTCATCACACCTAGGATACCTATCACTCGGAAGGTTATACCAGTTCCCAGAGTACTAGCAACCCTCCTCCAGATTGAGGCAGCACCTACTCAAAGTGGGGAGGAGGAGGAGAAGGAGGAGGCCCATACAACTTCAAAGACAAAGCCCAAGGGTGAGACCAGTGAGGAGACTGGTGAGGAGACTTGATCAGAGGAGAATGATGAGGAGGACAATGATACAGAGTGGTAGGTTACAAAGGATATCTCTATTATAGAGAGAGTTGAGGTAAAGGTGGAGAAGGAGACTCTTATTTCTTAGGAGCCATTTTCTCACGAGGGAGGTAATAATGAGCAGTCTGTAATGTGCCATCATGCCGCCTTAGGAAAGGGTGAGGCCAAACAAGTTCCTACAATGGCTCCACCACCACCAGCTGCATCAGCCAACCCTTCCTGGATGTTAGGAGATCTAAGTATGTAGATACTCTTCTCTCAACCTTCTTAGATAGAAATTGTTCATAAGTTACACATTGTGTTTCTTTTTGAGTTTTGAATGTTTTCTAACTTGTCATTGTTTTCTTTCACCTTACAGCCATTATTGATGGATGGCAAGACCTTATTTATTGAATCTTGGTTGATACACTACTCATCCCCACTCGGAAGACCCAAGAAGAGCTGCTTACAGGCATGGGGCAGCCTTTGTATGCTGGCCATCACACTGTTGTTTTTGCACCGGTTTGGCGAGCTGTAGAGATTCTTTCAGAGACAATGATTGAGCTTGCTACATTCTAGCTAGCCCAGAGGATGGAGAGGCAAAGCCATTTCTGTAGCGAGGTTGTGACTATTAACAGATCACCTTCCCCATCTCATGGCCATTCACATCGCTCTATTCATAGAGGCTCACATTCACACCATAGGAGCTGCAGTAGAAGTCCTCACCATGTACTTTCTTAGGGATCCCACAAGGAGGGATAGGCCACATGCCTTTATTGATTCGATGTCATTTTTCGAGATATGTATATGACTTTTTTTGGATTTTCATGCTCATTGTGAATGTTTTGGCCACATCTAGATTGTGATGGCATTGTATATAGACTTGACTTATTATGATATATATACAAATACATCTTTTTTTTCTAGTTATTATTGCATAAGAGTTGACTCATTGATGGTTTATTTCTCTTGTGTACTCTTAGATGCTCAAAATTTTTGATGTTTTTACATGATTTTTGGATGCATGTTATGGATGTTATGATATGCTATAAAAATGTTTTTTTTTGTTTTTTTTTATATGATGCTTATGTGAACACAATGTAATTTGAAACATTGGTTTTCAAACAATATTTAGTACTTCTTGTTTTTTTGGCAAAATGTGATGAATGTGATATGATAAGGAAATGTAACCACTCCACTTCTAACCCCACACAACTAGTAAGATGTGAGGGCTCAACACTAAGTGCTAGAAGGGGCGTGAGTTGTATGATTTTGATGAATGGAAGTGATGAGAGAGACAAGATTTTGACAAAAATCCAATTAGGAACTTATAACCTACCTCTGCACAAAGTTCACTACATGGTCTAGAATGTGATTTGCTTGCAATGTTATCTAGACTTAGATCTGTAGATGGTCTCTTGATTGACAAAATCTGGTTTTAAGATTTTGACTCTCTTGGAACATATACATCTAATTCACTTTCTTGGGATTTAAGATTTCAAAGAACTTTTTATTGAATGAATTGCTTACACATTCTTAACTTATTATGAAAATACCCCCTACACCTTGCCCCATGCTACCAATAAGAAGCATGGGCTCTTCACCAAGGAAAAAATGTAGGAGAGTAAGGGCACTTCACTCCTTTCCCAAACTCATGCCACTAGTATGAGGTGTGGGCTCATCACCAAAGATTGGTAGGGTAAGAAAGTGTAGTTTTATTTGTAAATGAAATATTTTTATATTCATTGATTAACTTAAATAAAAAAATTTAATTTTTAACTTTGAGTTGTGCTTTCAGGAGGGGGATATTTCCCCTAGCCTCAACCCCACAAAACCAGTAAGATGCGAGGGCTCATCACCAAAGGTTGAGATATGCGGACAAGTGATCTGGGTAGAGTTTTTTAGAGTGATTTTGTTACCAACGAGGTTTCTTGGGAAATATATGACACTGGGAAGCTTCTAGAATAGACTATAGGAAAAGACACCTATGATAGAAGAAAACTATGTGCAGAACCAAGTATGGAGACCTTGGTAGGATTAGTGTCAAAATTCCGTCTTAACTTGTTGAACTGATGAAATGATTAGAAATGTTGATGATAATATGGTGGATATTTGAAGAAGCGTGATTGAATGTTTTTGAAAATGTTTATAAGTTTGAAAAATAAGTTTTCTTGACTACAATTTTACAATATGGATTGGCAGATGAAATGTAGTATGGATGAAATAATGTACATGCAAAAATGCATATGGATCATGCATAGAAATTTTTCAAATGAAGTGAATTGACAAATTCACTAAATTATTCACCCTCTAATGTACATAGGCAATATGCCCCATTCTTGTAGTCCTCCATGACTCAATATGGGCCCAACCACTTGTGCCTGAATTTCCTTCCTTCGTTAGTTTTATTATCTATTTGGATGTTAAGTCTTAACACCAAATCTCCTACTAGTATCTCACACTCATATACCTTATTTTATAATGTCGGCTCATCCATTCAGTGTAAACACTATGTCATTGCTCATATTTGAGACAAGCTTTGTTGAGAGTTTCTAGCTCAATGAGTCATGCCTCGCAATATCCTTCTTCACCTAAACTTCCTTGCAATGATATTCAGAGGCTAGGTATCTCAACTTCAAGCAGTAAAACCGATTCATAACCAAACACTAAAGAATATGGGGTTACCCCCGTAGGCATTCTTACCAAAGATTTGTAGGCCCACAAGGCTAGAAATAGATTCAAATGCCAATTGTGTTTATTCTCCTTAACTATTTTTAGCCTCATCATGTTTGTAGCCTCATCATGTTCATTGTTCTGAGGATAGAATAAAGAGGTTGTGTGGTGATTTATCTTGAACTTTGTGTATAACTCACACACCTATTCATTCTTAAAATATGTGCCATTATCTGAGATAATGACTTATGGGACCCCGTACCTACAAACAATTTGATTGAAGATGAACTTTGTGATTAAAAACCTAGGAATTATGGTAAGAATCATGGCCTCAACCCACTTTATGAAATATTTTGTGGCCGTAATTATGAAATTGTGTCCATCCATTGATGAGGGAGAAAACTTCCATATCAAATTTAAACCCCATGTGGAAAAGGGCCAAGGTGTTGCAATAGGTTGTAGAGCCTGATCAGGTATATGAATCTCATGAGAGAATTCCTGACATTTGTCACACCTGCATACATACTCCACAATGACGTGCTCTAAGGTGGGCCAAAAATAACCCATCTAGTGTATCTTGCAAGTAATAGCATGCCCTCTAAAGTGACACCCACATAATTTGTTGTGGGCTCCGAAGAGAATCTTTTCCAATTATTTCTTGTCAACACACCTTAACAACATTCCATCAAAGGCTTTGTGATAAAGTACTTGTTCTATAATCACATATTTGGCAGCTATGATGTGTTGTCACCCTCAAAATTCCCCTCATTTTTAAAGTCAAGTTTTGAAAATTTTGAGTTGGTGCCTGTTATCCCAATATTGCCCCCTGGAAAAATTTATCAAACACAACCCCGCACAGAAGAAAATCAGAAGGGGCGGTTCATTCATGCAAGCCCACATTCCAAATCCAACAATGAAGGGGTAGGGTTGGTGAAGGAGGCCAACGGCATCAAGGGAGATCAGAGCGCGTAGGAGAAGATTGAAGAAAGGGCTTGAAGTTTTCAAACTTTGCATGCGAGTCGACTCAGGGCAAAGCAACGGACCTGCGGAAGGCGCCACATGCCTCATCGACACAAATTCAAAACTCATGGCCCAAAGAGAGACCCCAAACTTACGCCAGCCCTCCACATGTCCAAGGTCCAGAAAAGGGATAGAACCGGTTGTTTAATCGATTAAGTATAAGAGGGTCGGTAAAAGCCTCCACGTGCCTCATCGGCGCAACTTCAGAAGTGAGACCCAAGGGACAGACCCCAAATGAGTGCCAGCCCTCCACGTGGTCAAAGCCTCAAAAAGTTAATTTGGTTGTTGAAAGGTCTAAGGCCAGTAGAAAGAACCACGTGTCAGCTCGACGTAACTTTAGAGGTGAAATACAAAATGAGTCCCCAAAAAATGTGAAGCTTCCACGTGTCTAAAACCCAACATAGTCGCTCCTAAATAAGTAGAAGGGACCCAGCCAAAAAAAATAGAGAAAGAGGAGTGGGCCCAAATCAATTAAGTATAAAAAGATTGGTGGAAGCCTCCATATGCCTCATTGGCGCACCTTCAAGGGTTGAAGCCAAAGGCGGTTCCCCAAACAAGTGCCAGCTCTCCACATGTCTAAGGTCCAACAGAAGTCAAAAGGGGTAGAACTGTCCATTGAATCGGTTAAGGAAAGGACAACCAGCGGAAAGCCCCACATGTCCCTTTAGTGCTCTTTTAGGGGGAAAATCCAAAAGTAGGTTGCAAACGTGTGCTAACTCTCCACGTGTCCAATCGACGCACCTTTGAAGGTCAAGTCCAAACAGAGTCTCCAAATGAGCGGGAAGCCTCCACGTGTCTCGAATTAAACATAAAGCCTTTGCCAAATAGAGGGACTTCGTCAAAACACAAAAATACAAAACATGACCGCAAAGGGACAAGTGGCCATGTTTCAGGTCAAAGCGGGAAGGCGGGTCATTGGAGGAACTTTGGAATTTTAGCTTTTGTTTTGAAAAGTGTAAAAGTATAAAAGTAAGCCACACCTCCGCCGATGCCCAGAGAAGCCACGTGTCATGCCTAAATTACATGCAGAGAGGTAGGTTGTCGAGACACTTTAGGAATTTTGGCTTTGTTTCCATAAAAGGCGTAAAGTGATAAAGTGAACCACGGCCCCGCTCACGCCAAGGGATAAAGTCAAATGTTGAGCATGCACAGAAAGTCAAAATAGGAAGGCAGGCCGTCGGAGCATTTTGGGAATTTTGGTTTTATTTCCAAAAAGAGAGTTAAAAGTTATAAAATGCTCCACGACTTCGTTGGGGTCTTGAGCCCGTGTTGAAAATTCAAAATGGGGAAGTAGGTCAGCGGAGAACTTTGAGATTTTGAGCCTTGTTTCCAAAAGAAGTAAAATTATAAAATGAGCCACGACTCCCTTACCACTCAGGTAAAGCCACGTGTCAGACCTATATCAAAAGTGAATTTGCAAGACTGCGGGGTTTGAGGGAGACTTTCACACTTTGTATCTTTTGCACTCAAGGCACAATTTCAATTTCGGGCCCGCGGATACATTTTGTGAAAATTGCATTTTTGCCATTTTTGTATGGATTCGATTCAAATATTCAAATGAGCATAAATTTCACTCCAATGCTCGAAATTCGACAAATTTTATACTGTTGGAAAGATCTTGGTCTTCTCTATGCCATGGAAGTATAAAATATTATTTTCAGCAAGATTTGATGGTTGGTAATCTAGAAAACATCTTTCACGCCATTAATACGTGATATGATCTTCCATCCTTCCTTCTCCAACATGCCAAATAGACATGGAGAAATGATTGGATATCTTGATTTGGGTGAAAATATGGAAAACATCTTTTGTGCCATTAATATGTGATTAGACTGCTTCAACTAGATCAAATTTGATTTGATCTTGCATCCTTACTTCTTCAGCATGCCAAAGACATGCAGAACCAAATTTGACAGATTGTAGGTGGATTTGCAAGGGAATTGACAGTTCGTGGTTGAGCTTCCAAATAAGATTTTCTTCCTTCTCTTCTTCTCATCTGTTCACTTCATCTATAAATGTAAGAGCTCGGCTCATTACAAATGTTGGACTCTGATACTTTTGAAGTGTAATTATAATCGAAAGTAAATCAATACATAAGTATTTTCCCCTTTTCTCTATCTTCCTCTGTTGTCTCTTCTTGCTTACCTAAAATTCATGGATCATTTATCTTTTGTGATAAGAAACTTTGTGTTCTTATTGATATGATTTCTAGAACTTTGTGTCTATGGAATGATATCTTACACTGTGAATGTGAATGATTCTATTTTGTATGACTCTTGCTCAGTACATATAGGGTTATACTCTGCTATCTATATTTCTTGAAAGTATTATTATATTCTGCTCTTTCCTTTCTTCATTTCTTCCATTCGTTTGTATTGATGATCTATTTTGGTATAAAAGCATTTCAAGATGTCAGAGGTCCAGCCTTAAGATGAAAGTTGTACATTTGTATATAAGCTTTGCTTCTTGCTTTCAATAAGGGAACCTCTACCATAAAGAGGAGGGAATTGTTGTCCCCTAAATGTGGTTTTGTTAAAGTACCATTTTAAAACACAACATGACGCGTAGCCATCTTCTCTTCTATGAGGTTTCTCCCTGAAGGTATGTGCGGTCCATAATGAAATTGGGAATGTCTGAATACCACAGACACGTAGCAATGGGAGGCCTACTTTTAATTTAGTATATGCACTCATTGGGGAAATCCAAGTCTACTAGATCTCCACCATCTAACGAGTTGTCTGCCTACCAATCTACAATTATTTTTCCTTTGACGTAATTTTGATTGATAAATGTTAGCTAAAATTCACCCATTAGGGTCATGAAGCATCCAAATTTCTTAGATAAGGAACCTTGTGTTAGAAACGTTCAAAGATGGTATGTTTTGAAAATTACCAGTGTTCCTTGGTTAAGCATATAATGCCTTAATTGTTTTGTCACAAACACTATAGCAACGCATTCCTTTTATTCCTATGCATAACACATCTCATAGTCTAGCAAGGTGTGACTAATGAAGTAAAATGCACGTTCAAATTTATCATCATCTTCTTATGTTAGCATGCAGGCTAGAGAGATGTATGTAGCTCGAGAATACAAGATGAGAGGATGATTTTCTTTAGGCGACATGAGTGTGGGTGGCGATTGTAGACACCAAATTTAGGTCACACTCACCCTTTACCCCACATGTATATTAATTTAATTACCCAAATTTAAATTAATGCACATGCTCATAATATTCATTATTTAATTACCTTAATTAATCTAATTTCCACCTCACCTAGACACATCACTCCACCACCTCACATAGACACCTCATCATAAACCTATTTTTAGCATGTTTCCATTTTACTAGGAATTAATATCCACTCACCATAACTAACTAAGACTTAGTCCTACCTACCTTAAATAACTAATACTTAGTTCAACCCTAAAATCACATGCCTATTCTTCCTCTAACCACATTCCCATTTATCTAAGCGCAACATTTTGTTTTGATCTGTCAGAATAGACAGAGCTGGCCAAAAAGATTGCTAAAATCTGTCACTTTTAGTAAACCTAGGATTTCCCACCTTAACCGAATTCGGTCAACCCTAAACTGACACCGGTCACCCTACACCATCGTCACTTACTATATATTTACTATGGTAACCTTGTGAGGTTGGAAGAATTAATTCAAGTCTTGGAGTAGAGAGATCTACATGCAAGCATGCACTAGAGTACTCCTGCACATCCAGACACCCTAAACCAGTAACCAAGCACTAATCTAAAAGGCAAACATTCAGGGAAAATTTTCAGGAAGAAAAGATGTGGCACTAACCACCGGTTACATGGATCAACCATCACCTTCATCCAACAATGAGGTCTATAAACACTAGTAAGTACCTTCAGATCTGCACCTTCCTTTATTTATTTAGATTAGTCTCTTCATGTTTGTTTGAGGGTTCTAGTCTCCCTTATATCCCATTATCTCTCAGCCTCCTAAAAATCCCTCCACCCAATCACCTACAGCCTTTTAACCCCCTATACTTGACTCCAGACACCTCTGACTATCCCTAGCATTCCCATCTACCTCCCCATTACCTGTTCATTCCCTAGGAAATCTTAGAGAATCACCAAAACCCACCTTCACTAAGTTTCCACCAGCTCGATCCTACCGATGTTGGCTAACCCAAACCGTCGTCGGTTTTCCCTCAACCAACATCGGTCATACTATACCGACATTGGTCTGTGTGTCTGGAAAACTTGCCTATAACAATGACCTCATACCTCTCACCCAAACAATGGAAATCACCTAAAGCTTGACCCTGACCTGTCCCCACCACTTTATTTACCTGTCTAACTTCCAGATCTGATCATAACCTAGCCTATTAGATTATATTTGTTTATTGTACTTGAATGAGATACCTAAATCATATCAACTACAGTAGGAAATTATTGGTTCATATTACTTCTTGCATTAAGTTGTTTTAAACAATGGATTGACAGCCATCTAGGAAGTAGCACACTTCCCGGATCTAGCATACGCTAGGTAGTCCACTGACATATATTGTTTAATATTCCTTCTGTGGTTTTGTTTGTATTCACAAGTAGTCCCTCCTAGCAAAATAGAAGTTCTCACAATCATCATTGGATCAGGAAATCAGAATGTGCGCACTCTACCTTCTACCTTCACTCACAGGTATTCCTCCTTACCCTTACCTTATCTATTTTGCTCTTACGTACGCACAATATTTGGCGAAACATTTTGGCACGCCCAATGGGACCCATTTGAGTTCTTTGCATTGTTCATTATTAAGGAATCATTTTGTGTTTATTTATTTTTTAAATATATTTAACATTAAATATTCTCCCATGGAAACATTCTTCTTCTCCTATTTGTCTAAGTGACACTCGTAGTTTGGATTAAAAATAACAGTTCTTTTTATTTTGTATTGCATTAGTGAAAGACATACTCTTGCCTATTCATTATTGCTCTCATCGAATATAATTTGTGGATTTGGGTTTAAAATTTGTTGCATTTCAACCTTGTATGTTGAATTTTAGCTCACATTTAAAAATGAGGGCAACCTATATGTTGGAAGTCATGCCCAGCTGATGGTTGACACAATTGAACCGTAGAAAGCACATTTTTCTCTTCTCTCTCTTTGCCAAACTGCACAAATTTGAATTTACACATCTTCTTAAACAACATCCCACCTGGAAGAAGTTGTCAATGATCACACGATCAGAGGATTGATAGTGGGCGCCTAGCTGGTTATCTCTGTCCAGTCATCACCTTAGAGAAAGGATCGCCCCCACCATAACATAACCTGAAACCTCACCTTTTAGATTTCCTTCTTCGTAGGATGCCTTCCCAACTAAAAACTATGTTCTAAATTCACAAGTCAGTCTAAATAGCATAATCCAAAGCAAACATAAATTCACTTTTAGGATTATGTGTTTTTCTTAGCTTTGTTCTTGACTTGCGTTTTGAGGTGTGAGTTATGATTCTCCATTTTTCTTCTTCCTTTCACACTCCCCATCATACTTGGAGTATTTTGGTTATTTCTGAGTGTGTCAGGACCTTATCTGGTCATTCTTAGACTTCTGGGTTGATCCTTTATCTAGTTTTAATTCACAAACATCCATTTTTCCTCATTTCTTCTTATTTCACAGTAACCGGCATCGGTCCAACAACCGTCATTGATTTACCCAACCGGTGTCAAATTCTGGCTATTTTGATCTATATTACCTAAAACAACCTTCATCACCTATTCTTTTCTAATTTTGGTCCTTAGGACACCATCATATCACCTAACATTCTGATATCTCTGACAGATACAGTTTTCCAAATTCATATTCATGAATTCTATTTCATTTTTTGAAATTGGTACTTTCCACAGTGACCGATATCAGTTATTATAATCGTCATTAGTTAGCTTTTAATCGTCATCAGTCATACAAATTGTCATCGGTTTCTGTGTTTGATTTTTAATCAAAACACTAACCAGATTTAACCCCCATACTTCATCCTTCTCTGTTTATGTTGTCTTCTATGTCATTTATAGAATACAGTCTTACCAGGTCAACGCTAATTCATATGGTGTTGAATCGCAACCAAAATAATGCCCTTATATTTCATGCTAGCCATTAGCCACTCCCACCTAGTCCATCATAGTTGTCCATCGTATCACCTATGGCTCTAACTCAGCTTATCCCCATTGCTACAAGAAATGAGGAGTTCACAATAATCCCTTATCAGAATCTTGTGGCCCTACAATACTATCTTGCCCACTCATCTACCCGGGACTCCTCAGGATAGTTAATATATGACATGCCTGTATCTATACCTCTTGTCCTCGCACCTACTTTCACATCAGCTACCACTAGTTCGGCACTGCCCTCATCTGCATCACCCCCTGTGGTCTCTCAGTTAGGTTCCACCTCTTCCATAATTATCACCTCAATGACGTCTATTGCACCTATGATATCAACTGTTCCTTCACTGAATGCCTTGAGCATAGCCCCATTCACCCCCTTTTCCTCATATGTGCCAGTGGTGTCACAACCACCTCTAGTGTCGGCAACCCACACCCCTTTCCAAAATCTGGTTCTTTATATCCCTCAGTCTCTACCACCCATTACCGCGAGGGTCGTTCCAGCCACCCCAACTATTTACACGCATCACCAACAACCTCCAATCTCATATGTCACTTATTCAGGATACATTCCACCTGTATCTATACGCCCTTCTAAGTTTTCATATTTCATACCCTCATGTACTAGGATGACATCTACATCATAAGCCCATCATCAACCTCCCTTTACTGCGAGAGGCGCCCATTCCTCACAACGCACCAACGACATCATTAGGATGATGATGGAAAATATGCAGACATTAGAAGTATCAATTTCCAGCTCCTGTAACTCCTTGACCTATGATGAAATCTATAATGAGCCTATTCATCCATCCATTCCTATTCGCATGTATCTTATGCATTGGGAAATGTCTAAATTCAATTGTTTTAACTGTAAAGAGGACCTGCAACAGCACTTGTAGTCATTCAAGCATGGGTGCTACCTAATTCCCCATGATGATGCTTTGCTCTTACAAACATTTCCCATGTCCCTAACAAGACCTGACTTAGATTGGTACAACAGTTTACCTAGACATTCCATCTACTTCTTCAACCAAGTAGCTCATGTATTCCTAGACCACTTCTCGATCAATGTAGTCAAGAAGGTCATCATGACTGACCTGTTTTCGACACGATAGTATGAAGATGAATCTCTTTCAGATTTTGTTGCCCACTAGTGGAGTCTTATCAATCAATTGACATTCTAGCTACCTCAAACTGAACTTATTGGGTTGTTCACTAGAGCTTGTGCCAAACACATCTCGCCAACTCTGCAGGTCCAAACCTTCGACGAAGCATTCACCATGGCATGAAAGCTGGAAATTCATGCCATTGAAGAAAAGAAAATCCAATTATGAAACAGGAACGCCCCATTTAAATCAAACGATTCTTCTTCATCTTCAAAACCTCAAAATAACTATTCAAAGACCAAAGGATCTGCCAACCCGGTAGTCCTCAAGGTGGGTCCACCTCATCCTTTTAATCAAGCCCAACCTTCTTCCAATCTTTCCCCTGTCTATGCCTTTCAGCTCCAACAGGAGCATCAGAAGTACACTTCAATTAGAGAGCCATATTCTTCAGTCTTGGAAAAGCTTCTTAAAGTTGGAGTCATTACGCTTCCTCCCATAAAACCTCATACAGGTTTTGATCCTGCCTATCCTATGCCTGCATGGTATAAGGAACATGACTACTGTAATTACCATCATGTAAAAGGACATAGTAATAGTAACTGCATCACTTTTAAGAACATTGTCCAAGAGATGATAGATAATGGAGACCTTGTCATGGACAACCTGAACACGCTGACAAATCAAAATTTGCACATCTTTAAAAAGTCATTCCCTAACCATAAACCATCATCTAATAAAAATAGTGAACCTTCATCTAGTGACAACAATGTTCATGAAGTTCACGTGGTTTTTGATGTCGTACTGACCGTTCCTCAAATCCCACCTATTTCATCTATTGAGGAAATTCTGGCACGATCTCCTCTACCCACAGAGGAGCATACCTCTTCCACTCCTTCACCCCTAGAGGAGTCCCATTCATCTCTTCCTTCACCCATGGAAGAACCCACACTTTCTACCAATGTCATTCCACCATCTACCTCACAACCTACTGAGCCGTCAATGCTTTTAAATCTCTCATCCACAGGAGAATCATCGTTGTCTTCTCCTCTACCAATGAAGAAGTCTACATCACCCAACCTATTATATCTCGTACCTCTAGGAGACTCATTAGACATGCCACTACCTATTGGGGGCAGTTCTCCCTCATCATCCCAGGACCCCATTGACATGATCTCAGTTATTTTACCTACAAATTCTGAGGCTAGCCAATTCCCTATCTCGTAGACATATTTTACAGGGATTGCCACTAAACCAACTCCAACCTCTTCTTCAGTAGTCTCATTTTCATGGCTAGCCAATTGCTTGGATTACGTTGATAATTTCATGCTCTAGGGACATCTTCGGCTCCCCTTTCGACCCAAATGTAAATGTTTCCTGAGGATACTTCCACGATCTACCCAAGGGTATTTTCAGCAATCGGATTGACATTGACCATGCCTATTGAAATGGCTTCTTGTTCATCATCTCTACCTACATCCAAACCTATACCCACAACTAAAACCATTCCAAGACCTCAAAACCTACCCACACCTATCTCCTCAACCGTATCTAGACCCATCACTACCTTGGGTGTCATACCGACATCAAGCCTTACTCACCCACCTATCAAATTGGACTTAGTCACATCTTCCCAAACTCGCACCAACATTATCCCTCCATCTAAAAAGAAGACACAACCTTCTAGGCCACATACACCGGTCTCACCCACAACACCTTTGTCACCTTGCCCCTTTCCTTCCATCCTAGGTCCCCATCCATCAACCCTAATCAAACAATCTCCTACCTGTAACATCCCCATTTTAAGACACTAGAACAAGGGAAATTTTTTTTTATGGTATAACGTTCTTTGTTCTGAACTATGTAATTCAAAACACACGACCAAGTTTTAATAATTGTTCTTTGTCCAATTAATGTAATTCGGATCACACAATTACTTTCAAAACCAATGTTCTCTATTCGCATATTTACAATATGGAACACACATTCAATGCCATTCAATCATATAACAGATACCATATACTGATGTAAATGACTTGAAGAACTACCGATCTCCCATTTTATGGCTAGAAGTTTCAGCGATCTCTCATTTCATGACTCAGTGACTTACCGATCTTTCATGTTAATCCATGCATTGTATACTAAGTATACAGGGTTCTCTTTACCGTTTCTGGTTACTGAAGTGTTCCATTTAAGAGGCCTATCTGAATATCTGTTATTGATATTCATCTGATATCCTGCTTCTTAAACTAGGTGATTAGGACAACGCAACCAGCAACTTGTGATACTTTGGCCAAAGATTTTCACATGATTTGCATGATCATATTCCCAGACATTATACACATCAATGGAATATGTCCTTCACCTCACTTTGTATGCTATCTAGAATGGTCTTTTTTGACCTCTATCATTCCTTCTGTCAAAGGTTAAGCTCTAACCCCAACTAGCAATATGAAAGAGTATAGGAAGACACTCGCGGTGACAAAAGGTACGCAGACATACTGTGTCGACCTTAGACGACTGTGTGTGTCTAGTTACCTTTAGTCCTCAGGAGTCACCCCATATACGTTGTCACATTCCTATCCTCGTCCAAATAACTTGGTCCCAACTTATGTAAACTTGATGATTTGATTCAGGAGGGCATTGTAATGTGTCAGCTACAACATTGTGTCGTCATGAAGGCCCCGCCTTAATGAAGACACCAGATTGCAGCTGGTGTGTGTCAAGGTCCTACAGAATCCTCTCATCAAGGAATACACATCCAACTTGAGTGTGATTGGATTATAATCTTAAATATTTAAGATCAATTTTCAGCAACTGTGCTGATCCTTTAACCTCATTGCTCGTTATAGCTGCATAGCTAAGAGAGAGACTTAAATTATCTATAGCTTAATATACGTTTAGTCCTCCATACCGAAGGATTGCGTATTTCTGTCTTGGTTCTTTACTTCAAGCTTCAGACTAACAGTCCACTACAGCTTAACATAGTAAGTTCAACCTATTAAACTTAACCAAGTTTTATCCGCAACTGTATCTAAATTCAGAATTCCATCTTATTAGACGCCATTTAAATGAGGCCTAATTCCAAATGAATATATTCATTTAATCACCATAACCTTACTTCAATTAAGGTTTGTTACAAATAGATATGTTTCCTCATACCGAATATCCTTTTAATTAAACATTTCGAGGATATTAACGAAATTCGAGTACGAGGTTCAACTGCCTCTTTTATTGATATTCCTCAGCTTATAAACTAATTCCGAATATCGTTCAATTAAGAGTTCACATTCACTTAAATCCTTTTCAATGTCAATGTAAAATTCATATTAACCCAAGTATGAATTAATTACACATTCCAACTTAAAAGTTGCGTTCAAGTAAAGGACAGATATTATGTCCCTAAAAATTTGTCAACTATCATTTGAATAATTCCAAATCAATGAATAAAATTATATTTTCAATCTTATTCAAACAAATTCAAAGTGATATAGCCATTAAAATATCACACCTTTCCTTGTATTCAATCCTTAAGATTTAAAATCTATACAATTTACCAGTCCGTACAACTGAACTTTACTTATATCAACAACATTACAACACATAAGGGAAGAAGAATGCAACTTCTTCTTTTCCCATTTCCTCATAGAGGAATAATAAACTATCAAATACGATCCATCCTTAGCTACTCAGAGGAAGCATCAGAAAACAACATGTCTTCGTTTTTACTCAAGGAACCATCTGCAAAATTTACTTGCACGGGTCAATTCATCGAACTGAGCATATTAAGCATTTATCATTAAACTGAGGTGCTCTTAATTAACTGTCTCAATAAAAGAACTTTGCTTTTATGAAATTTTAATAAATTGAGATGGACATCATCTACAAATTAAGTACTAATAAGGATGAGCAGCTTAACAACCCAATCATCTAATTACCATCACAATCAGACAAAAAGATTTACTAACTTTCTCCCAAATAATTACTACAAAAATTACTTTCCTCTAAATAGTTCCAGAATAAAACATCTGTAAGAACTTAATACACATATGTATATAATGTTGTTCCAATGCAATTACTATCAATTCCATTCCCTTGTAATAGTTGAAATTTCGAGAGATGAATTTTAACTAAGAATTCAAACAGAATTACTTCCCTTTCGTACTACTCATTTAAATCAAAACAATCAAATGCAGAAGAGAAAAGTAGTCATTCACCATGAAGACACTGGTGTCGTTTTTCAAAATTCATCAAATAGCATAATACTTCTTTCAAATCAGAAAAGAAGGAAAACAACAATTAAATGCAGATGCTTACACCTAAGGTAGTAAGAAATTCCTTCAATATAAAATATAGAATTTCAACTGAATAAGAGAAGAAATAATCATTACTTCAAATTATCCATCCAATGTTCTCTTTCTTTTCATCATAACTGTACTGAATAATTTAAACCAGAAGTGATATCAATCAATGATAACAGCCAAAAGAGAAAGTAATTGAAGTCAATATTCGAATAAAAGGAGTATCATATTACCTCTTTTCCTTGCTTAGTTGAATATCAACTTATTCAGTGCCAACCTGTTTCCCCATAGGGTGATTTTCTCTAACAATTATAATTTAGAAATTACAACTTACAATCTACCATTCCAAAAAGTTTGCCAAAATTCATTGGCATCTGGTCCGTAAGTTTCAGTAACAACGGCACCTCTAATTAAAATCATTTCCTTTTTAATTTTTCACCCAACGGACATTCTCGTCCAGATATAAACAAGTAAGAGTGTACATCAACAACAAATCATACTTTCATCGTAATAATAAAAGAATTCACTTTCCAAACACCAAAGTAAGAAATCCACTCATATTTTGTTTCAATGAAAACAATGAAGAATTTTCAATCCGTAAATTATATATATATATATATATATCATTGAGTTCAACTAGACACAAAATATAAATTGTATGCTCTACCCAGTCCATTCTATAGACTGACTTCCCTGTTCCCATTCAGTTCAGAACTTCTTTCCAAACAGTCATATACGAATACCAAGAACAAGCAGGTAGAACATCATATCAAATCAGAACAAACAATGTAAAGATTCTACTATGATCTTACTGTCCCTGGAAAGATTCATACGCCATACGCTCTAATATGACAAGAGAAACAGTCATACAAAAGTCTTGTCAAGAGTTTTTTACAGCTTTCCATATCCATTAGCGCACACAAATCATAGACAACAATTTGCACATTGTTGTTACCTTCAACAAGATCGACCCATAATGCACAATGAAACCCTATTACCATTACTTTCAGAACTCAAAAGAACAGAAAGAGAAAAATCATTTCTTTAATTATTTTAGTAAGGAAACACTCATTTTCTTCAAAACGCAACAAGAATACCCAATTCGTATTTGTTTTATAATGACATCTCAAACCAGAGGTCACACCGAATCATTTTATCATTTCATTGTTTTATAAGAACACACAAAACTCAGAAAACAATACTCACACGGCTAGTACATTCATCAACTCAAACCCATAATGGGTAATAGGAACGAATATCCAGCACTGTCAAACCAAACTCATACAGCAAGGATAGATTTATTTCATTTACTCACTTTGCAAAGAAATATTCAATTCGTATTCATTCCTGACAGGCATCTCAACATGAAAATCACATTAATTGAATCAACAATTCCATTTTACAAAAACACCCAACATAAAAGCAGAGTTCTTTAAATGAAGACGCTTAAACAAGAGCAAAACGGTTTAAGGAGAAGGGCTCAACATGCCTGTAATTTTTTCTCGTGGCTTGAAAAAAACTGTGCCCACAGGAGCTATTCTTCTCCACGGCAACAACAACAAGGATCTCCCAACAATCTCCTAACTTCCACAGACTCCAAAAATAGTCGTGGCTACTCTAAACAACAACAACTATAACCAGAATAATAGTAGGTTTGAAAGAGCCATGACAAAAATGCAGAGCAATCTCAAAACCCGAAAGAATACAATGACCACCAAAATTTCCTCTATCCCCTTTCCAAGGCGAGCTGGTCGCTAAGACCAAGACCATTAATGCATTGAATGCATTACCTTTTTTTTATTTCCACGCCATCACCGACTCGGGTTGGTGAGTTTCATTTTTTTAAGTTTTGCATGCTATTTCCATCTTAGCTACATAGCTAGTTGGATGTCTCCAACTTTTTCTTATGTTCCCGCCAAACTTGCCGTTTAAACTGCAAGGACATCATTTACTGTCCTAATAAATTTCTAACCTTCCCTTCTTATCTGCTTCATCAACATGGGTCCATAGGTCCCCTTCTTAGGTTAGTAATAGTTTAGGTTACATTGTCCATAGTTAGGTTTTTCACCTAGGTCTCAAGTCATTAGGATTTGCAACATTTTAAATTCCTTTTAGTTTATCAAACCCACCTAGGATAGTTGTTAGGTCATAGGTTAGGGGTTAACCCTTAGTGTTTTAGTTAATAGGTTCCTTAGTAAGTTTTACATCTTACGTTCACCTTCAGCATATGCAGGACATTCATTCCATGCCCGACATATTTAAACTTTGTTCACTCGCACCAACACTCTTATAGTCTTACGCTGTCTGGCGTTACTATTTGTATATAGTTTGAAAATCGAACCTTTTCCATTGGCATCAAGGTACCGAATATTTATACCTGTAACCAGGTCCTGTAAAATTTATAATGACCTTTAGTCTAGTTCAGACTTCATTCCTTACAGAAAATAAATTGACAAAGTGATCTCAAAGAAGGCCACAGCATACCTTAGATCAATGGAATTGATTCAAGGTGTGATGTCAATCAACAATAAGAGTTCATCAATCATATAAGCAAGTCTACTATCTCACTCTTCCAAAACACAAGCTATGACAACCTCCGTCCCAAGTAAACAAGAGTCCAGATTAGTAACACATCCTTTTTAAGATTAAAAGATATATCTTAACATAATTATCCTCATTTCCACAGTTACAACATCATGAAAAGAGATTATCATAATAGCTTATAAAAATCAAGATGTTACATTCCTCCCTTCTTAAAGAATCATCGTCCCGATGATCAAATTAGCCAATTCATAGAGTTTCTAGGACAAAATTCAATTATCATCCTTCCATTCATAAGTTCATACCAAAAACATAATTAATCATCAAAACAGTGTTTTAAGATAACTGTAAAATAGACCAGTAATTGTCTATATTTGGTAGAATTATCAATTTTTCGAATTCAATTTCGATCAAACAAGTATGGAAAAGCAGATCTCATTTCTTCGAGATTTTCCCAAGTTACACTTTCTTCGCTAAACTGGTCCCATTGGACCTTACATTGATTCACTTCGCGATTTCTTAAGTACAACTGGCGAGTTCCCAGCACTCGAATGGTCTTAACCACAATTATTCCTGGGTCTTGGACCTACAAGGAATTCCAATTCAGCACATGTGATAAATTTGTTACGTATTTCTTAAGCAAAGAAATATGAAAAACATCATGCATTTGTGATAAAGCACGAGGTAATGCTAGACGATAAGCTACAGGGTTGATTATTTCAACAATTTCAAAAGGTCCCACATAACGAGGCGATAACTTGGCAGCCTTGCCAAAAGTTATAGAACTCTTTTTCGGCTTAACCCGAAGAAATACCTTCTCACCAAGTTTATAATTCCTATCAACCCGCTTTAAGTCTGCATAACTCTTTTACCTATTGGCAACCTCCTTTAAATGTTCCCGAATCATTTTAATTTGTTGTTCCATTTCCGTAAGGATTTCTAACCCAATTACCTCTTTGTCCTCTACGTTGTCCCAGCTAATAGGGGTTCTACATTTTCTTCCATACAATGCTTCAAAAGGCACCATCTTTAAAGAGGCATGGTATGTATTATTGTAGTAAAATTCAACCAGCGGAACGTATTCCTCCCATTTATACTGCTGGTCCATGCAATACATTCTTAACATATCCTCTAAAACTTGATTTACTCTTTCGGTCTGTCCATCCGTTTCCGGATGATATGCAGAACTAAAGTTTAATTTAGTTCCCAAGGCCTCATTAAGCGTTTGCCAAAACCTTGATGTCATCCTCGGATCTCTATCCGATATGATCAATTCAGGTATTCCATGCAAATCTTTTTGCTAACACTGGTGCATCATCTTTTAAATTACCAGCAATGAAGTGTGCCACTTTGGTTAATTTGTCGATGACAACCAGGATGATATCATGCTTATTCCTTGACATAGGTAATCCTTGAACGAAATCCATCGTTATCACTTGCCATTTGTACTACGGAATGCTGTGGGGGTACAGTAATTCAGTGGGATGCATATGTTCCACCTTAACACGCGGACATTCCAAGCAGTGTGTCACAAATTCCACCACATCCTTTTTCATTCCCTTCTAGAAATATTGCTGCTTGAGATCAACAAGCATTTTTGTAATGCCAAGGTGTCCAGAAAAAGGTGAATTATGAAATTCAGTTAACAATTTCTTTCTTAAATCATTTGCCAAGGGTATATATACCCTGTTTCAAACCTCAAAATTCCTTCATTATCAAAACGAAATCCCTTATACTTCACATCCTTTGGATCTGCAGCAAGTGTTGTTTTAACTTGCTGGAAATAAGAGTCAAATTCCATGACATCTTTCACCTCATCCTTAAACTGAGTTCTTAATGTTATAAGAGTAGAGATGTGCTTCCTACGACTCAGAGCATCTGTTAGCCTATTTTCCTTGCCTTTGATGTAGCTTATATCAAAATCATAATGAGATAGAAATTATAACCATCTTCATTGTCTTGCATTTAGGTTTGGTTGAGTAAAAATATACTTCAACCCCAGATGGTTGGTTTTTAACTCGAAGGGCTTACCAAGAAGGTAATGCCTCCACATCTGCAGTGCATGTACAATGGCAGCGAGCTCTAGGTTGTGTGGAGCATAATTTTGTTCATGTAACTTAAGCTTTTTGCTTTCATAAGCTATGACATGGTTATTTTGTAGCATAATGCCTCCGAGACCCTCTCCAAACGCATCCGTTACGACCGTAAAATTTCCATTTGGGTCAGGTACAGTCAGAATAGGTGCTGTAGTTAACTATTCCTTTAAAATTTTAAAGGCAGATTCACATTTGTCAGTCCAGACAAATTTCTTATCTTTCTTTTGCAGTGAAGTGATTGGGGCAGCAATTTTTGAAAAGTCCTTAACGAACTTTCTATAATATCCTGTCAGGCCCATGACGCTTCTTAATTCATGCACGTTCTTAGGTGCAGGCCACTCGGTTATAGTTGCGATCTTTGAAGGGTCTACAACTATCTCGTTCTTGCTTATAACATGCCCCAAATAATGCACCTCTGCATCATAAAAGGAACATTTTGATAATTTACCATACAACCTTCTCTTTCTCAAAAATTCCAGCACTATCCTTAAATGCTCTTGGTGCTCTTCGACATTTTTGGAGTATATAATAATGTCGTCCAAGAATACAAGCACGAACTTGTCTAAGTATTCTTGAAAAATATTGTTCATCAAATTCATGAAGGCGGCAGGTGCATTCGTCAACCCAAAAGGTAACACCGTGAATTCATAATGCCCGTACCTTGTTCTAAAAGTTGTTTTATGAATATCTTCTTCCTTTATTCTCAGCTGATGATATCCAGATTGAAGATATATTTTTGAATAGACTGATGCTCCACGCATCTGGTCGAACAGATCATCAATCCTAGGAAGTGGATATCGATTCTTAATGGTCGCCTTATTTAACATTCTGTAATCAATGCATAGCCTTAGTGTGCCATCCTTCTTCTTTACAAAAATTACCGGTGCTCCGCATGGTGAGACGCTCGGTCTTATCAGCCCTTTAGTCAAAAGTTCCTGTAATTGAGCCTTAAGCTCCACCAACTCGAGGGTGGTCATTCTGTAGGGTGCCTTAGATATGGGTTCGGTTCTTGGCTTGATCTCTATTGCAAATTCAAACTCTCGTTTGGGCGGAAGACCTAGTAACTCCTCTGGAAATACATCACTAAAATCCCTTAATAATGGATACCTTTCCATGAAATCATTATCTTCCTTGGAATTTTCTATCATTCTTACAGCATAAAAAGTGCATCCTCTATTTTTAGCCCTTTTTATTTGCATAGTTGTTAGTTTCCTAACTGCAACCTCACGCTTTACACCTTGAATGACTGCTGCTTTTTGCAGGTCATCAAAACAGCAAATCTATTTTTCATAATAGTCGACCTTTGCCTTATGTTCTGCCAACCAATTAACTCCTATAATGATATCATATGACCCTAAAGGAGTGACATATGGGTCAACTTCGGTGGAAAAACTGGGCAAGTCAAGAATTGCCCCAAAAAGGCACATTTCGACTGTATGGACAGCATTATTCCCATAATGCACTGTCCATGTCTTATCCATTCATTCAGCTTTCCTTTTTAATTTCATTGCAAGTTTAGTAGAAATAAAACATTCAGTAGCTCCAGTATCAAAAAGTATGACTACAGGTGTACCGAATAACTTACCCGGAACTTCTATGGGTGTAACTTGCTTTTCAGCTTGTTTGTTAGCCACCGCAGCGTGTATCCTATGCTACTGATCGCGATCATCCTTTTTCAGAGGACAGTGACTCGCGTAATGGTCTTTTCCATAGTTGAAGAAACCTCCGACTGGCCCCTTCCTAGGCTCGAATTTGCTACCAGCCTTGAAGTTATCACTCTGGCTTCCATAGGACTTTTGTCCATTACCACTAATTTTTGCAAAGCTGCTCCACACACTATTTACAGGTTTGTTCATTACTGATTTCTTATTGTTATCCACAACAATTTTGTTTTTCATACCAAACCTTTTCCAGGGTCCCTTTTTGGGTGCGAGAGATGAAGAAGAGTTGGGAATCTTCTTCCTAATCTCCTCCTTATGAACAGAAATTGCTCTTAATTTTTGTTCCTATCTTATTGCCTTTTTGACAACTCCTTCCATAGTGGTTGGACCGTGGACATCCACTTCGCCACCAATGATGGGATTCAGTCCCATTATGAATTTTCGTATTATGAACTTCTCGTCATCTTGGTACTGCAACACATACTTAAGGAGTTTAGTAAATCCTTCCCAATATTATGTCACCGTCAGCCTTCCTTGCGACCAGTTCTGAAATTCAGTCATTTTCTGATCAAAATAGAGTTGTGGTAGCCACCGTTGCCTAAAATAACCTTTAAATTGATCCCAAGTTATGTCTGTTTCGACAATATTCAACTCAACCTTACGGTTGTCCCACCATGATGATGCTTCATGAGAAAGCTGATATGCTCCCCATATACCTTTGGTCTCCTCGGAGAAGTTTTTTATTGCAAAGTACTTCTCCATTTCACTGAGCCAATTTTCAGCCCCGTCCCCAAGTGTTGTTCCATCAAACTCTGGAGGACTTATTCTCTTTATATCATTTGTAAGTTCAGCTGCTACTCTTGCCTTTTTATTTTCAGGATGATTAGGATCGCTCGCATTACTATTATCAACACCCAGATTCCCTCCATTGGTGTTGTCCACATGAGGTGGTTGATCATACCTATCAGCGTCTTCTTCCTCCTCCTCATTGCCCATTGATTGTTGTTCCAAAACAGTTAAACGATCTCTCGTATCTAGTAGGGCAGCAAGGATTTCATCTAGCTTTTGAGCAATAGCTGCTTCTCCACCCGGTAACGGGTTGTTCGCAGCATTTCCTTTTGTTCTGACCATTTTCTATTAAATAAGAAAATGTAAACGTTATTAAATTGTGGACTCATTAGGTCCAAGAGCTGCAACCTTCAGCTCTAATACCAAGATGTAACAACCCCATTTTAAGACACTAGAGCAAGGGAAATTTTTTTTTAATGGTATAACGTTCTCTGTTTTGAATTATGTAATTCAAAACACACGACAAAGTTTCAATAATTGTTCTCTGTCCAATTAATATAATTCGGATCACACAATTACTTTCAAAACCAATGTTCTTTATTCACATATTTACAATATGGAACACACATTCAATGCCATTCAATCATATAACCGATACCATATGCTGATGTAAATGACTCGAAAAACTACCGATCTCCCATTTTATGGCTCGGAGTTTTAGCGATCTCTCATTTCATGACTCGGCGACTTACCGATCCTTCATGTTAATCCATGCATTGTATACTAAGTATACAGGGTTCTCTTTACCGTTTCCAATTACCGAAGTGTTCCATTTAAGAGGCCTATATGAATATCTGTTACTGATATTCATCTGATATCCTGCTTCTTAAACTAGGTGATTAGGACAACGCAACCAGCAACTTGCGATACCTTGGCCAAAGATTTTCACATGCTTTGCATGATCATATTCCCAGACGTTATACACATCAATGGAATATGTCCTTCACCTCACTTTGTATGTTATCTAGAATGGTCTTTTCTGACCTCTGTCATTCCTTCTGTCAAAGGTTAAGCTCTAACCCCAACTAGCAATATGAAAGAGTATAGGAAGACACTCACGGTGACTAAAGGTACGCAGACATACCGTGTCGACCCTAGACGACTGTGTGTGTCTAGTTACCTTTAGTCCTCAGGAGTCACCCCATATACGTTGTCACATTCCTATCCTCGTCCAAGTAACTTGGTCCCAGCTTATGTAAACTTGATGATTTGATTCAGGAGGGCGTTGTAACATGTCAGCTACAACATTGTGTCGTCATGAAGGCCCCACCTTCATGAAGACACCAGATTGCAGCTGGCGTGTGTCAAGGTCCTACGGAATCCTCTCATCAAGGAATACACATCCAGCTTGAGTGTGATTGGATTATAATCTTAAATATTTAAGATCAATTTTCAGCAACCATGTTGATCCTTTAACCTCATTGCACGTTACAGTTGCATAGCTAAGAGAGAGGCTTAAATTGTCTATAGCTTAATATACATTTACTCCTCCATACCGAAGGATTGCATATTTCCGTCTTGGTTCTTTACTTCAAGCTTCAGACTAACAGTCTACTACAGCTTAACGTAGTAAGTTCAACCTATTAAACTTAACCAAGTTTTATCCGCAACTGTATTTAAATTCAGAATTCCATCTTATTAGACGCCATTTAAATGAGGCCTAATTCCAAATGAATATATTCATTTAATCACCATAACCTTACTTCAATTAAGGTTTGTTACGAATAGATATGTTTCCTCATACCGAATATCCTCTTAATTAAACATTTCGAGGATATTAACGAAATCTGAGTACGAGGTTCAACTGCCTCTTTTATTGATATTCCTCAGCTTATAAACTAATTCCGAATATCGTTCAATTAAGAGTTCACATTCACTTAAACCCTTTTCAATGTCAATCTAAAATTCATATTAACCCAAGTATGAATTAATTACACATTCCAACTTAAAAGTTGCATTCAAGTAAAGAACAAATATTATGTTCCTAAAAATCTGTCAACTATCATTTGAATAAATCCATTTCGATGAATAAAATTATATTATCAATCTTATTCAAACAAGTTCAAAGTGATACAGCCATTAAATTATTACACCTTTCCTTGTATTCAATCCTTAAGGTTTAAAATCTATACAATTTACCAATCCATACAACTGAACTTCATTTATATCAACAACATTACAACACATAAGGGAAGAAGAATGCAACTTCTTCTTTTCCCATTTCCTCATAGAGGAATAATAAACTATCAAATACGATCCATCCTTAGCTACTCAGAGGAAGCATCAGAAAACAACATGTCTTCGTTTTTACTCAAGGAACCATCTGCAAAATTTACTTGCACGGGTCAGTTCATCGAACTGAGCATATTAAGCATTTATCATTAAACTGAGGTGCTCTTAATTAACTGTCTCAATAAAAGAACTTTGCTTTTATGAAACGTTAATAAATTGAGATGGACATCATCTACGAATTAAGTACTAATAAGGATGAGCAGCTTAACAACCCAATCATCTAATTACCATCACAATCAGACAAAAAGATTTACTAACTTTCTCCCAAATAATTACTACAAAAAGTACTTTCCTCTAAATAGTTCCAGAATAAAACATCTGTAAGAACTTAATACACATATGTATATAATGTTGTTCCAATGCAATTACTATCAATTCCATTCCCTTGTAATAGTTGAAATTTCGAGAGATGAATTTAAACTAAGAATTCAAACAGAATTACTTCCCTTTCGTACTACTCATTTAAATTCAAACAATCAAATGCAGAAGAGAAAAGTAGTCATTCACCATGAAGACACTGGTGTCATTTTTCAAAATTCATCAAACAGCATAATACTTCTTTCAAAACAGAAAAGAAGGAAAACAACAATTAAATGCAGATGCTTACGCCTAAGGTAGTAAGAAATTCCTTCAATATCAAATATAGAATTTCAACTGAATAAGAGAAGAAATAATCATTACTTCAAATTATCCATCCAATGTTCTCTTTCTTTTCATCATAACTGTACTGAATAATTTAAACCAGAAGTGATATCAATCAATGATAACAGCCAAAAGAGAAAGTAATTGAAGTCAATATTCGAATAAAAGGAGTATCATATTACCTCTTTTCCTTGCTTAGTTGAATATCAACTTATTCAGTGCCAACCTGTTTCCCCATAGGGTGATTTTCTCTAACAATTATAATTTAGAAATTACAACTTACAATCTACCATTCCAGAAAGTTTGCCAGAATTCATTGGCATCTGGTCCGTAAGTTTCAGTATCAATGGCACCTCTAATTAAAATCATTTCCTTTTTAATTTTTCACCCAACGGACATTCTCGTCCAGATATAAACAAGTAAGAGTGTACATCAACAACAAATCATACTTTCATCGTAATAATAAAAGAATTCACTTTCCAAACACCAAAGTAAGAAATCCACTCATATTTTGTTTCAATGAAAACAATGAAGAATTTTCAATCCGTAAATATATATATATATATATATATCATTGAGTTCAACTAGACACAAAAATATAAATTGTATGCTCTACACAGTCCATTCTATAGACTGACTTCCCTGTTCCCATTCAGTTCAGAACTTCTTTCCAAACAGTCATATACGAATACCAAGAACAAGCAGGTAGAACATCATATCAAATCAGAACAAACAATGTAAAGATGCTACTATGATCTTGTTGTCCCTGGAAAGATTCATACGACATACGCTGTAATATGACAAGAGAAACAGTCATACAAAATTCTTGTCAAGCATTTTTACGGCTTTCCATATCCATTAGTGCAAACAAATCATAGACAACAATTTGCACATTGCTGTTACCTTCAGCAAGATCGACCCATAATGCACAATGAAATTACCATTACTTTCAAAACTCAAAACAACAAAAAGAGAAAACTTGTTTCATTAATTATTTCAGTAAGGAAACACTCATTTTCTTCAAAACGCAACAAGAATACCCAATTCATGTTTATTTTATAATGACAGCTCAAACCAGAGGTCACACTGAATCATTTTATCATTTCATTGTTCTACAAGAACGCACAGAACTTAGAAAACAATACTCACATGGCTAGTACATTCATCAACTCAAACCCATAATGGGTAATAGGAACGAATATCCAGCACTGTCAAACCAAACTCATACAGCAAGGATAGATTTATTTCATTTGCTCACTTTGCAAAGAATACCTAATTCGTATTCATTCCCAACAGGCATCTCAACAAGAAAATCACATTAATTGAATCAACAATTCCATTTTACAAAAACACCCAACATAAAAGCAGAGTTCTTTTAATGAAGACGCTTAAGCAAGAGCAAAACGGTTTAAGGAGAAGGGCTCAACATGCCTGTAATTTTTTCTTGTGGCTTGAAGAAAACCGCGCCCACAGGAGTTATTCTTCTCCACAGCAATAACAACAAGGATCTCCCAACAATCTCCTTACTTCCACAGACTCCAAAAATAGTCGTGGCTACTCCAAACAATAGCAACTATAACCAGAATAATAGCAGGTTCGAAAGAACCATGAAAGAAATGCAGAGCAGTCTCAAAACCTGAAAGAACACAATGACCACCAAAATTTCCTCTATCCCCTTTCCAAGGCGAGTTGGTCGCTAAGACCAAGACCATTAATGCATTGAATGTATTACCTTTTTTTTTATTTCCACACCATCACCGACTCGGGTTGGTGAGTTTCATTTTTTTAAGTTTTGCATGTTATTTCCATCCTAGCTACATAGCTAGTTGGATGTCTCCAACTTTTTTTTATGTTCCCGCCAAACTTGGTGTTTAAACTGCAAGGACATCATTTACTGTCCTAATAACTTTCTAGCCTTCCCTTCTTATCCGCTTCATCAACATGGGTCCATAGGTCCCCTTCTTAGGTTAGTAATAGTTTAGGTTACATTGTCCATAGTTAGGTTTTTCACCTAGGTCTCAAGTCATTAGGATTTGCAACATTTTAAATTCCTTTTAGTTTATCAAACCCACCTAGGATAGTTGTTAGGTTATAGGTTAGGGGTTAACCCCTTAGTGTTTTAGTTAATAGGTTCCTTAGTAAGTTTTACATCTTACGTTCACCTTCAGCATATGCAGGACATTCATTCCATGCCCGACATATTTAAACTTTGTTCGCTTGCACCAACACTCTTTTAGTCTTACGTTGTCTGGCGTTACTATTTGTATATAGTTTGAAAATCGAACCTTTTCCATTGGCATCAAGGTACCAAATATTTATACCTATAACCAGGTTCTTGTAAAATTTATAACGACCTTCAGTCTGGTTTCAGACTTCATTCCTTATAGAAAATAAATCGACAAAGTGATCTCAAAGAAGGCCACAGCATACCTTGGATCAATGGAATTGATTCAAGGTGTGTTGTCAATCAACAATAAGAGTTCATCAATCATATAAGCAAGTCTGTTGTCTCACTCTTGCAAAACACAAGTTATAACAACCTCCATCCCAAGTAAACAAATTACAGTAAACAAGAGTCCAGATTAGTAACACATTCTTTTTAAGATTAAAAGATATATCTTAACATAATTATCCTCATTTCCACAGTTACAACATCATGGAAAGAGATTATCATAATAGCTTATAAAAATCAAGACGTTACACTACCCAAGGCCAATCAAAAGTTAAACAACCTACTACTGTATCATGAGCCTTCATTACACCTCATTTACCCAAAAACCAAACACCCTCAACCCCACTCGTGCACTTATTACCACCTATACCTCCATCAATTACTATCCCCTCAGCTCTACCTATACAACTTCAACCCATGTCATCCACCCAACCTCAACCACCCACTTCCACCGTAACTCAGTTGTCCCTATGGGTAACCCATCCTCTTCCACCATCTGCTTTCCCTTCTTCATCCTGTACTCCCGTGTCACATTTACCCAAAAATGTGCAACCCAAAGATAAGAACCCACTACCCTCCAATAAGGTAGTCAAACCAGCGAAACCTTCCAGTGCTAGCTCTTCTACCATACCTTTACCTAAATGGATGCCATCAAAGCCTAAGACAATACCACTTACCAAACCAACGGACCAACCCATTCCCCCTCCTATAAAGCTTCTTCCCTCATGATCATCTGCACCCTTACCCAAACCCATGCTCACGTCCCATTGTGATCCATTAGCAGGGTCCTCCACTAATATTTTAACCAATCTCTTAGAGACTTTTGTGATCACATTACCGTTACTCTGACCTTACGATCCTTTCAAACCCAAACCAAAAGGGTTTGATGAAACTAAGATTTGTGCCTATCATCATGTGCAAGGACATGATGTAGAAGGTTGTAAGGCTCTAAAAACTGCTCTTCTCCAATTGTGTCCTCTTGAAGAAAATTTTGACGACAACAATCTTTTAGATGAGGACCTTATTCTGCCCTCACCAATCTCCATACATCCTCTTCCATTACCCATTTAGGGACCAATATCTCCACCCCCACAACCATTTTATCCACCTCCAAAATTTGAGATCAACATGGTCTGCATACGAGAGCTAGCCAAACCTCTGCCTAAGTGTCAGCGTGCCCTACTCATTTCACAAGGCTCTTATCCACCACTAGGATTTTGTCCCTCATGTCATTATACCTTTCATGGCACACCCTCTCCATCCATCTCCCCTCATATTAACATGGTTCACATTGACAACTGCGCTCAGAAAGATAGAGGCAAAGAAAAAGTAACTATCCCATCGACCAACCCCGTGCCCAATATACCATCTGCACCCGCACCCAAAATCACCATCCACGAACCCACATACCTTATCTCTAATGGGGTCACCCATCGTGCAATGATAAAATAATTACATCGGTTCCCTCTAAAGATGTCTTTATATGATCTCATCTAAACTTTTAAATCTCATACACAAGCCCTTATTGATGTTTTGTAATCCATTGAAGTTTTACCCAATGACCCCACACCAGTGGCCTCTATTATCACCCCTCATCATGTGGCCTCGCTTACCAAATCATCTCCTTCTTCTAACCCCATTCCCACTCCTCAAGTTTCCACCCTCAGCTTCTCTGATGAGGAGATTGTACCTCTCTAGTCAGATGACCCTAATCCCGCACTTTTAATTTTCATCTATATCGATAACATATGAGTACGATGCTTCATGATCAATGGTGGTGCTAGCATTAACATCATCTCCTCCCACACGTACAATTAAATGTGCATCCCTTCTAATTTTATGCATAATAGCCTAGTTATGTTGTGCTCCTTCAATGACGCCATCACCTCTGCCGTGCACCATTATCCTTCACGTTTGCATAGGCCCTCACACTATCCTAGAACTATTCTACGTCTTAGAGGGAGAGTTCTAGTATAAACTATTACTCGATAGATGTTGGATTTGCGTCATGGGTTGTGTCCCTTCAAATTTACACCACTGTGTAAAATACAAACATGAAGGACATAACTATACAAAACCAACCGACCCATCACCTTTCAAAACTTGTAACATATTGTACCGACCCAACGATGTACTTGTACCAGTCAAGGCATCTGCCACTATCCCCACTTCTCCTTCACCCATGAGCCCATACACCAATGATGCCGCCACCTCTCCCACATCTAACTCTTATATCCCTACTACTGCCTCAACCTCTGCAGCTGAACCCTCTGCTTCCCAACCAACCACTACCCCTCCTGCCCAATCATCTAGTGAGTCATCTATGCCCGCCAACCACATATCGACTACTAATCCCTTAGAAGGTGTCTTTCAATGCCTCACTCTGGGGGAGTACCACCTATACAATATCGACACATTCCTCACTCCACAATAGTATGGGAACCTATGCCAACACCCTAGTTATGACTACTACGTAAGCGAGGTTTTTCCTTATGGTCCTCCCCACCTTCGTACTAACCTAACGTATGGGGGACTTGATACTGCCACTTATTCACCTGAACCTCCATCCCAAACATGACCGTTTTCATCTAACCTCCAATATCTTACTAACCACCACTTCGCCCACACTTTCCTTCACCATTGTGCATGGAAAGGCTTTGGTTTCAATTTTTACGAAAAAGGTCGCCATACCATCATTTCATGTACCACCCGTAAACATAATGATCATAGTGGCATTGGTTTTACCACACCATCTCCCAAAAAGGCCCACATCGACCTCATTGAGGAAGACAAATCTTCTTCACCCAATTCACCAACATCACCACCTTCACCCACAGAGTCCATAGATCCCAAATCTATTCCTCCTACAAAAAAAATCGTAAACACAATTTCCCTAAGACCTCTGACCTATCAACGTGATGGCGAGGATCCCTCTTCTCTTCCCTTCTTGTATCCTGACATGATCAATGATGATACACCTTCTATTAATGTCATTCAATGTCAGGATGATGATTCTATCCTCACCTACATTGGTGCAAAAAATTCTTATATTCACCGGTCATTACCTTCTGAGACTCAAATCATGTTGAATGAATCGACTATCGAAATCAACATTAACACTCAGGATGACCCACAGATTCTAAAGATACGCCAATCTTTAGATGTTGCTGAACATGAGGCTTTTACTTCTTTCCTCCGGGACCATATCAACGCTTTTTCTTGGTCCTATGTTGATATGCCCGGTATTGACCCAAACATTGTGGTCCACAATATCGTTACCATTCCTGATGTCAAACCCATAAAATAAAAGCTGTGGAAAATGCATCCTCACATTGCTCTTCTTGTCAAAGAAGAACTTCAGCGCCTTCTCTTGGTTTCCTTTATCCTACCCATTGACTATCCCTAATGGATTTCTAACATCGTTCCTGTCACAAAAGCGACAGGGGGACTCCACATTTACACAGATTTCTGTGACCTCAACCTCGCTTGTGCCAAATATGACTTTCCTCTATTAGGCATTGAACAAATGGTTGATCTCACCGCCAACCATGAGATGCTATCACTCATGGATGGTTTCTAGAGTTATAATCAAATACTACTCGCTCCAGAAGATCAACACAAAACCTCCTTCATCACTCCTTAGGGGACCTGCTATCGATTCATGCCTTTTGGCCTTAAAAATGATGCTTCTACATATCAACAAGCCATGACTTATATCTTCCATGACATCATGCATCATATATTAGAAGATTACTTGGATGACCTACTTGCCAAATCCAAGCATCAGGCTGAACACCTAACAGTCCTTAAGGTCATATTCGACCGCCTCATCCAATATTGTGTTTACCTTCAACCTAAGAAGTGTGTCTTTGCGGTACTTTCAAGAAAACTCCTTGGTTTCATCATTTCTTTGTGTGGCATAGAAGTTGATCCTACTAAAGTGAAGGCTATTCTCGAAATGCCTCCGCCTACTAATCTCCGTCAAATTCGAAGTTTGCAAGGTAAGATGTAATCTATTAGTCGGTTCATTTCACAACTTTCCGACCGCTATCAACCATTTCATCATCTCCTCAAAAAGGATGTCTCATTCAAATGGGATGATGAATGCCACAAAGCCATTGACACCTTAAAACAGTACCTTCTCTAACCCCCGGTGCTCATTCCTGCTAAGGAGGACCAACCATTTTACTTGTACATTTCTATTACTGATCATTCCTTAGGTGTCATGCTCGCTCATCATGACGAACAACACAGGGAACAAGCGGTCTATTATATAAGTCGTACACTTATGGACTATGAGACTAGGTACACCCATGCTGAAAAACTTTGCTTAGCCTTAGTTTTTGTCGCCACTAAACTGCATCATTACCTACTCAACCACAAAACCTTTGTCATCACTAACACTGACCCTCTACATTATATGTACGTCAAACCCTACCAACATCAACATGTTGCATGCTAGCTTATGCTTCTTAAAAACTTTGACCTCAAATTCATCTATCAAAATTTTGTCAAAGGCCAAGCCATCGCTGACCAACTAGTAAAAGCATATCTTTCTAGAAATCAACCCTCTAACTTTGATTTCCCTGACGAATCCATTACTACCCTCTCTTTGGATGATACCACTTACCATATGACCTTATTCTTTGATGGTTCCAAATGTCAGTGTGGAGGCGGTGCAGGTGTTATCCTCATTCCTCTTGATGGTGAACCTATGTCGTTATCTTTCAAACTAGATTTTGAGTGCACTAACAACATCGTTGAATATGAAGCACTCATATTAGGCCTTCAAACCGCTATCTCCATATATGTTAAATCAATTAATATCTTTGGTGATTCCCAACTGGTTGAAACCAAGTCAATGGTATATACCAGTGTCGTAATGAAATACTACAAAAGTACAAATGTCATGTCGACATGCTTTTGACTACCTTTGACCGTTACGAACTTCAAACCACCCCACGTTCTACTAATAAATTTACGGATACCATGGCCTGTCTGGCTTCTCAGATACCCACTTCACCTACCGACTCCAAAATATTTGTCACAATACAAAGGTTGCAATCACCCTCTTATTTACCTCATGAGGTCCATTCCGTTGGAACTGTTGCACCTGACCCATGTGACCTTTGGTATAAGTAGTTTGCAGACTACCTTTCCCTTTCCATTCTACCTCTCGATCTCACTCGTAATGGACAATGTTCCTTTCTTAAATGTGTCTCTCAATATGTCATCATGGGTGGTCTCCTTTATAAGTGTGGCTTCAACAGTATTCTCTTATGATGCCTTACCAGTTCTGAAATTCCTTACACCATCAAGGAAGTTCATGATGGAATTTGTGGAGGTCACTTTAGTGGTTTAGCTTTTGCTAAACACATTCTTCACCTAGGATATTATTGGCCAACCCTAAACCATGACTATTGTGACTATGTCAAACATTGTGTGAAATGCCAGCAACATGCCAATCTTCATCACACACCTAGTCATGCCTTATAGGTCACATGAGACCTTTGGCCTTTCTCTCAATGGGGTTTGGATCTTATTGGAGAGATCAATCCTCATTCTTCACAATGTCATCAATGGATTATAACTGCTACTAAATACTACACTAAATGGGTAGAAGCCATTCCCCTCATTTCTACAAAATCTAAGAAGATATGTGAATTTATCAACCATCACATCATTTTTCATTTTGGTGTCCCTCACCGCCTCATCACTGATAATGGAAAGCAATTCAAAAACAAAACCCTACGAAATTTTTGTGATGCTTTTGGCATTCAACTCAATTTCTCTTCACCTTATTACCCATAAACAAATGGCCAAGAAGAATCAACCAATAAAACCTTGAACAAAATTCTTATGAAAGTAGTTGACAATACTAGGAAGGATTGGCATACGCACATTCCTTTCACCTTATGGGCTTACCGCACTAGTATTCACACTTTGAACTATTACCACACATTTCTCTCTGGTCTACGGTACCAAGGTTGTCTTGCCTCTTGAAGTCCAGATTCCATCTCTCTGCATCTCACTACAAGACATGCTCAATGATGATGACTTTCACCAGGACTGTTTAACACAACTTGAGTTGTTAGATGAACATCGTCTCAATGCTCTTGACCATCTCCAAATCTACCAAAAATGTATCAAAAGTGCCTATGATAAACGTGTCCTCAAACAAACCTGCTAGGTTGGAGACCTCATCTTAAAGGAAAATCAACATGTAACCAAAGAAGAGAAAAGTAAATGGGGAAAATTTGATCCTAATTGGCTTGGACCCTATATCGTTACTCATGCCTATGGATCAGGTGCTTATTGTTTGTCTTCACTTGAAGGTAAACCTGAACCTGAGCCCCTCAATGCCTTACATCTTAGACCATTTTATTGTTGAAATCAAGTCCTATATCACCTTCTATCTATTGATCGCTCATCCCTTGAGCGTCATTCACCTTCCATGTTACCCATTTTGAGGATCAATGACTAAACAAGAATCATGTGATTACCCATCACCTTTTAGCCTTATCTTCAATATGAGTACCATGGCTCTACTCATGGCATGATTCTCATGGATACTTTTCATCTTTTTCAAAGATGGAATCCCATGGTCATTCATCACTTGAAACCATCTCTTTCATAGTTAACCTCTGTGTGTTATGGTTTTGTCTTCTAAACAAGAACCTAATCTTCCTCTATAGTCTTGTCCATGACTTAAAATGTCTAAAAAAAAATGGGATTCAACTCCTTGAGTCAAACTTCCAGAAAAAAGATGACTCCCTCAAAAAGGACATCTCTTCTCTCTATCTCGCCACTATAAATAGACTGCTCCCTCGAAGGACAACTATATAAAGTCATTACAAAAATACAATAAAATATTCAGAAGCTTCCCGCATCGATCAACTTCATGAAGACCTCAAGGAGATAATATAATCATCCCATATAGACTTCCTACATTGATCAGTCTATCAAAACAAAAACAAATGAAGAAAATGATAACTTTTTGTCATGGACTTGCCTATTTTTTGATCATGGGTTTCTTGCTAGATAAACATGTTGTCATACACTAAGTTACGCTAAACCACCCATTTTCACCTCATTTCCTTTTCACCCTAATTTTCTATCTACTCAAGGGACTTGCTGTAACTATGACATTTCATGATCATGTGACTTTCTTCACCCTTAGAATAGTCCATTATGCAACACCTTTTAGGGTCTCACATTCATAAGCCAATCTTTGGTATGATAGACTCATTAGGGTTCTTATCAATTAGGCAGCTCTTTTACCACCTCTTACCATTCACCTTCTTCATTACTTATTGATTACCCTATACAGGACCAGACCATTGACACCTACATTTTAAAATATTTTCACTATCACCTAAAACTCAACCATGCCTATGACCTAGACTCAACCATGCCTATGACCCAGACTCAACCATGCCTATGACCTAGACTCAATCATGCCTAAAACCTACCAACCCATTCCTCTAATTCATCATATTCTTCCCTAGATTATGGGAGAACTACATCGGCCTGAGGCCCCTTTTTCATCGAGGCTATGTAGGCAACACTCCTAGGGCATGGGGCCCTTGGAGGTCAGCTCATCCACTCTTAACCCCAACCTATTTTCCCCCATTTTTCTATTCATATTCTATCTTCGTTTCCATTTTATACAAAACTTGGAAAATATTAAAAACATACGTGTCTACCATGTTACCACATCATAAAAACATCCAATCAATCATTCCACATTTCTATAATATCAAATATTAAAGAAATTTACACCATAACATACATATAACTCATCATTTACTTCCCATGTTAACAATAATTTGGAAATTAAATCAAAACCAAAAACATGACTCAAATCATGCCTAAACTAACCTAACTCCAATGCCTAAATGACCCTAAACCAAACCGACTGACATGCCACTAACCTGAATCTAACCATGCCTAAACTGACCTAACTCACCAACTTAACTCAGCCATACCTATACCTGACTCCATCATGCCTAAACCGACCTGACTCCATCATGCCTAATCCACCTAGTTTCCACCCATATACATATAACAATGGAAATTAAAGCAACTACATCATCCATACCATAAATCCCATCATCTATACAAATGAAATTTTGCACATCAATACAAATGTACACTGATACAAATACAAAAAAGTATCTCAAAACTCTCATATACATCCTCACCATCTTCGGCATGTAGGCCGGTATATGATCAAATAGCTTAAAAAATCTCTCATGTACATCCTCGCTATCTTAAACATGCAGGTCGGTATAAATAAAAAATATACAAAAATCTATACGTTGAACATATATGGTGACTAATCGTCACACCACCTGATGTCCAGGTTGGTCTCATCTGTCTCCTCCTCCTCTCCTCTAGCCCGACACCCTACCACCATCTCTCCACCCTCTATGGGTCTAGCCCTCACCTCTACCTAGCCTACAGTTGGGTCCGGCCTCCGTGAGCTAGTGGCCTCTCCCTGACCCTATCTCTGGGCTCGTCGGCCCCCTGTACTCTCTGCACTATGTGTGTAAGATCTAGTCCTCTCACTCGAGGCCTGATGTACCTTGTACTCTGCATAGGAAGGGATGTCTATCCTGGCAGCAGTCAAATGATCCTAGTAGTACCTGGCCTCATTCAGGGCATCCCTGAATCTGGCCATTGACACTATCTGTGGTGGTGTCATGGGTCTCGCAGTAACCTATGAACCCTGCCCTTCTACTGGTGGCCTTGGCCCCTATATATATGAACCCTGTCCTCCTCTCTATACCATGGGACTTTGTCCTGCTGATGCCTATACCATGGGACCCTGCCCTAGGAGCTTGAGATGTTACCTGTGCTATGACCTGGGCCTATAAGGTCACAATTTGTGCCTGTGTAGTGGCCAATTGGCCCTGCAAACCTACTACCTATGCCTGTAGGGAGGCCACCTATCCCTCGTCTCCATCTCCACCCTGTGTGGGTGTCTGTCCCTATGTAATCTGGGCCTATAAAGCCACCACCTGTGCCTATAATGTGGCAACATGTGCCTTGGACCCTGTTAGCTTCCCCTATAATACTATGATCTGGGCTTGTAAAGTGGTAACCTACCCCTACAAAGTATCCCTCTGAACTGTAAGGGTAGCCAAGTCTGGCTACCCTGGCCTAGGTGGTGTTGCTCATAGCTGGACTACCCACCACTTCCTATATCTATCTATAACTCTGGCATCATCAATCCACCGGTCCACTACCTGTTCCTCCTGTCCTGTCGGCACCGTCGGCTATGGTAGAGGCATAGGTCTCTCTATGTTGTCTCTCCTCTCTTAAGGGAATGGTGGAGGCACATCCTAAGGCATCCTAAACTGTCGTCCTAACCCTATGTCAATAGGTATCATCTCGTGCTCACTGGCATGATGCCCCTTTATCCACCTCAGTAGCTGTAACTCGTCTAGCTCCACCATCTGCCTATAGGAAGGGAAGCCAACATATGGCCTCCAAATGATGTCCACTCTAGATAACCCCTCTAGCACCCACCTATAATACACCACATCGTGAGTAGCCCTAACAACCCTGCACTCTCCAACAATAGGCACCCAATGCCTGTATCCAACTCAAACCAAGCCCACATCGAATGCATCCAGTCGGGGCATACCAACTGGATGCACACATACGATGTGCTCATATGCCCAATAGTGGAGAAGAAAGGTGCAACACAAACTGAACCTCTACAACCTCCCATAGGCCCACAACTCCATGTACAGCTACACCAAGAATGTTGGTGCCCAAGAAAAATGGGTCTTATCCTCCATCATGTCATGGAGGAATCCCATCAGTGCCTGGGGAATCTCCCACCCTCTGTATATGGAAGCATAAAACAACACACTGCATCCATGATCAGAAAAACCAACCTCATCTCCTCAGGATGGGCCACATACATATCTCCATAGCTCAGGCTCGTGCTATGGAACCTCATCTCTGTCATCCCCTCTCCAAACATTGTCAACATCAGCTCCTCTGATGCCTATGAAGAAATAGAATAAACTTGCGTCCCCACTATCAGTAACCGTAAGATCCTGTACACGTCCTCTAGGGTGACTGTGATCTCACCCATCAGTAGATGAAATGTGTTGGTCGTTGAATCCCATCTGTCGATGAGTGTGACCATCAAGCTCGGCTCCCGAACTATGTGCCTATAGCATCTAACCCTAATCATACTGACATCTATAATGTGATGCCACTCCTCTTCCATCATGCTCCCTCGTACCACTAGTAACAGAGGTGGTACTCTATCTCTCATCTGCAACTGGTCCCTAGCCTGCACCCAACAAACCACACCATTATTAAATCTTGACCACACTTAACATATCACTTACCTGACTAACCTATTCCTGAAATTCTTATTATTTATTTCCCTACAACCCTAACGACCTACCCCTTTCCCCCATCCCACTTTCACACCCCTCAACTCATATCATATATACCTTTTACCCTACCTATTCTCAACACACTTACATTTATACCTCACTACCTATCTTTCTTTCCCCCCCACCATAACCCTTTCTCGATCTATTTTTCCTCAAAAGCCGATTGACACTGGTCACTAATGACCGGCATCGATCCATGATGACCAACATTAGTCACCTACTATTTGACTGATGTCGGCTATGGTTGACCAACGTCGGCCACCCTTGACTAACGTCGGTCACTATCGCATTGAAAAAACCCACAAAAACCCTCCCCCCCATTTCTCAAAATTTGACCATACCGACCTAAATACCTATCCTATCCTACCCAAATCTCCCCTACCTTTCTCCCTACCCCTATTTAACCCACATTGGACTTCCTACCCTTCCTATTTCATCAATTTTACTTCCAAATTCAAATTTAATTCCTACCCAAAACCATTTCTACCCAAACCAATTTCTACAAACTATTTCAACTAACAAGAGTAGAATTGGATCGAATCTTACCTCGTCTTGATTCCGTCGACGTGGTGTACATCTGGCCGCTGCACCAGTGGCCCACCTGAACCCTCTCCCACCTTTGCCATGCCAAAATCCACTCCTCACCTCCAACCAATCAAATCGATCACACCACTCTCGTGGACCCATCTACTAGCTCCTCTCACCAACTCGTAATCTCCACCTCAGCCTGGTACAATGCCTTGTCCTTCTCTCTCAAAAAGGTGCAAAAAGGTTAAACGACTTTATCATTTTCTCAAAATTCACAACACAACAATGATTCCGTAAAATAAAAACAAAATATTTTATAAACCCAAATCAACCTGACTGACGTCGGTCATATTTGTGACCTAGCCAACCGACATCAGTCACCATATAACTGACATCGGTCAACCCATTATATCTATTTTCCCTTGCTAAGCTTCCTTTTACCTACAACCATTCAAGCTCACACACCTTTTATCATTCTGAACACCTATTTAACCATACCTACAAGCCCAAACTACCCCTAAATTTCCTTAGTTACATCTTAGGATTTGTTATTTTACCTATACCTTGGCCTTACCAATGCCACGACCTATTTACCTGAACTAGACCTACTTAATGTGACCATTGACCTTATGTACTTGTTATACCTTGTGATGTTGTTACCAATGTTATTTAATCATAACAACCATACCTTGTCTATTATTATGTCATTTATCCTAACCCAAACCTTTGGTGTACCAAAACATACCTAAACGTTCCTGCACCTGACCTACGTTGTGTTTCCAGACCATATCCTATACCTTGGATACCTGAATCACTTCACCCTTGTTTGGATAAACCTATCAACCTTGGACGATGTAGATTTTGCAAGCTCTTCAACCTGGTACCGTGTTGCAATCTATATGTGTGCGTGCATTTGATTGTCATTACCCATTACCCAATTTTGGACCCTGGCCTATTACCTATTACCCAAGTTGACCACTACCCTTCCCCACCTACCTTCACTTCCACCAACTACACATTTATCAACCCACTCATTGATTCCGTATTACACCTCATCAATGTCTGGTTTGAGGGGGATCACCTTCACCCACACATGGGGCAAACACTTCTTGTTTTTGTCAGCATCGCTTACCAATACAAGCTACATGACAAAAGGGGGCAAAATGTAGACACCAAATTTAGGTAACACTTCCCCTTCACCCCACATGTATATTAATTTAATTACCCATAGTTAAATTAATGCCCATGCTCACAATATTCATTATTTAATTACCTTAATTAAATTAATTTCCACCTCACCTAGACACCTCACTCCACCACCTTCATCATAAACCTATTCTTAGCATGTTTCCCTTTTACTAGGACTCAATATCCACTCACCATAACTAACTAAGACTTAGTCCTACCTACCTTAATTAACTAAGACTTAGTTCAACCCTAAAATCACATACCCATTCTTCCTCCAACCACATTCCTGTTTATCTAAGCGCAACATTCCATTTTGATCCGTGAGAATAGAAAGAGCTGGCCAAAAAGATTGCCAAGATCTATCATTTTTAGTAAATCTAGGATTTCTCACCTTAATCGACGCCGGTCAACCCTAAACCAACACCGATCACCCTAAAGCATTGTCGGTTACCATATATTCACTTTGGTAACCTTGTTTGAGAGGTTGGAAGAATTGATTCAAGTATTAGAGAAGAGAGATCTCCATGCAAGCCTGCACTAGAGCACTCCTGCACATCTTGACACCCTGAACCAACAACCAAGCATTGATCTGAAAGGAAAGCATTCATGACAATATCCTGAGAAGCACAACCATAACAATGACCATCGGTTACATGGATCAACCATCACCTCCATCCAACAACCAGGTCTGCAAACAACAGTAAGTACCTTTAGATCTGCACCTTCCTATATTTATTTAGATTATTTTCTTCATGTTTGTTTGAGGGTTCTAGTCTCCCTTACATCCAATCATCTCTCACCCTCCTACAAATCCCTCCACCCAATCACCTACAACCTTTTAACCCCCCATACTTGACTCAAGAAACCTCTGACTATCCCTAGCATTGCCATCTACCTCCCCATTACCTGTTCATTCCCTGGTAAAAGGAATGATAACCAGATCATACCAAGCCAAAAACACAGATACTAATCAAACACCAAGATCTATAAGATGAAAGCAATTCACAAGAATATCTTTACATAAAACCTTTGCAAACAAATGAGAAGCAATATCATATATTATTATGGAACTCAATGAATTATAATGAGAATGGGCCTTGCTTATATAGGCAAGGAATAACAATCTAAGAACCAGTCAAGGTCATAGATAAAGCCATAAATTAAGGAAATAACTAGCCATTAAAGAACTAGTTAAGACCATAGATTTAGGAGAGAACTAGACATCAAGGATCTATTCAATACCATAAATCAAGGAAAGAACTAGTCAATACCATAGATCAAGGAAAGAACTATACCTAACAACTAGATAATATCTCATAATATATAAATAAGATAAAAGAAATATCCACACACATAAGTGGGTGAGGATAAATACAATAAATATAAATAATGTACCTAGGTGAACATGAGCTAAGGTAAATACCTACTCTAACACCCCCCCTCAAGTGAAACCAGGGGCCAAAATAGAAGTGGCATGTCCACAGTATGAGTCCCGACAACCAGGCCTGATGAGGTACTCATGTACAATAATGGGAGAAAAGGACACCGCAAGATACCCAAAACCAGTAACAACAAAGTAAAGAGAGTAAAAGCCCATTGTATGGCATCCCAAGAATCTCAACTCAAAAACTCGTACAATAATGAAGAATTTTGGTGTGCACTATGGTCTGAATCCACTATTCAATCACAAAACTCAAAAACAACAGACACTGGGCTTCATCAGAATAGCTCCATACAAGGAGACTGTCAACGGAGTGATGTCGAAAGTGCAAGAAAAAAACACCAAACATAATTCGATCAACTACTACAAATAAGTGTGCCACGATCCAAGAATAATAACCAAAACAACAAGGCAAGAACACAAAATCTAGAGTGTCTAAATCCAAGAAAAGCCAAGGACACAAAACCTGAACAAGCAGGATCAACACCGCACCCTCTTATACTACTGAATGGGTGGAGTGACGCCACAGATATGTATGAGTTGCCCAAAATCAACTACTAGAACATTGACAAAATAACATTGGGCTTCACCAGAATAGCTCACCCATAAGAGAGATTGTCAACATGCCAAAAGTCTCAAAAATACAGATACAAAATCTCTCAACAAACAATAGGGATACACTACACCTACTAAAGAAAAATGCTCAAAACAAAAAGCAATACAATGCAGAAGGTATAGAAAGTGGAGCAAGAATTCGAATGGTGGAGGATCCACGTTTGTAGATTCCTCTCAAATAATGTTTATGTCACCGCCATGAGTGATCAGATATCCACCCCAAATTAACACATATGGATGAAGAAGATGCTTACATATGACTTGGTGCAAAATGCACAATGGGTGCATGCAAAGCAACATTAAAATGTGTGTCAGGTTGATCATGTTTGACAGTTGAAATCTCGGGTTTCTCAAGCCTGAGTGAAGGTGCATAACTCGTGTGTTTCTCATTATCCTCAAAAAGATATGAGCAAACAAAAATAGGAGCTCTGTCAATGTGTGATCCCAATGAAGTATATGCTCAAAAACCAATGTCATGGTGAGAATTCCACTTAACATGTGGAATAGGGGAAACAATACCCTATGAATGTCTGCCAAGACCTCCGCTAGTGAAACCCATAAAATGGTGCATGCAAGAACTGAATGCAGTGGTATGCTTCTCAAAAGAGCCATGCATATGAGCAGAAGTAGGATACACAACATGTGTTACTGTAATAAACACAGATGTGGAAGAGCATGTAGTAACAAGCCTCACAGGCTTAGGAGCATCAAGAGCAGTAAGAGGCTCAAATATTGACATATCAATGTCAGTGGGTGCAAAAGAAACAACTACAGGTGGACTAGGATCATGGACATGGTTGTCCATAATATGATGGTGATGTTGTAGGCTAGCAATTTTTTGTTACAGGGAGAGTATTAGTGTATCCTTACCGTGAATGAGTGATTATAGAAGAGAATTTCACTTCTTGAGTGATCTATTTTCTTCCAAAATTTTTACAATATCCTCTTGAAGTCCACACACTTCAGAGAAAAGCATATCATTCTCAGAATCCATGATAAATACAAGAATGCAACTCCCAAAAGTTTAGGACATCGGGCTCATCCGAAATTGCATCCACAATTGATTACAACACTCCTCCATATTTGGCATTTTTTAATGAGTGTGTGTTATAATATGACACTTTATAGTTATAGTAAAATTCTCAAAATAAATATTTCTAATGGAAAGACCACGATAAAATAAGCACTTTTGCAAAAAACGACACTCAAAACCGAGTTACCGATCAAAAGATACAAGCTTTTCAATATTATGCTCTATGATTTATTTTAGATGCCACTAAAACAAAATAAAAAGTTCTTGAACTTCCCCGCCTAAAATAGATGTCTATGGATTTTCCCGAAATAGTAACTCGTGTGCAGCAGTCCTTAGACCCTTGCCAAAAAAGGAAAGAATCCGAACGCTTCTCCCACGCAATCCGAAAATGTTGTACAGTAGCAAAAAAACCCATAGTAGATCTCGATAAACTCAACAAAACCCATAAACTAATTTCCTAGGTTCCTTTTTTACTAGCACAGATCCTGAGGTGAACCAGTGTGTTTCTCTACAACAACAAAAAAACCAAAAAACACGATTGCCTCCAAAAATGGTCGAGTTTACAGTCGATCTTAGGGTTTTGCCACCTTCTGAATCCAATGGAAACCTTTGTTTTGCATAAAACCATATGCAACAACAAAATACAACCAAATCCCAAATATATGAATATACAAATAATATATTTGTAAAATAAAACTTATAGATGGATTCCAATAGCAATCTCCTGCTCTTATACCATAAAAGGAACGATAACTAGATAATAACAAGCCAAGAACATAGATATTAATCAAACACCATGATCTATAAGATGAAAGAAATTCACCAAAATATCTTTACATAAAACCTTTGCAAACAAATGAGCAACAATATCATATATTATTATGGAACTCAATGAATTATAATGAGAATGGGCCTTGCTTATATAGGCAAGGAATAACAATCTAGGAACTAGTCAAGGTCGTAGATCAAGCCATAAATCAAGGAAATAACTAGTCATCAAATAACTAGTTAAGACCATAGATTTAGGAGAGAACTAGACATCAAGGATCTAGTCAATACCATAGATCAAGGAAATAACTATACCTAACAACTAGATAATATCTCCTAATATCTAAATAATATAAAATAAATATCCACACACATAAGTGGGTGAGGATAAATACAATAAAGGTAAATAATGTACCTAGGTGAACATGAGCTAAGGTAAATACCTATTCTAACACCTAGGCAATCTTAGAGAATCACCAAAACCCACCTTCACTAAATTTCCATCAGCCTGACCCTACTGACGCCAGTTAACCTAAATTGTCGTCAATTTGCCCTCAACCGACATCGGTCATACCATACCGATGTCAATCTTTGTGTCTGGAAAACCTGCCTATAACAGCGACCTGATACCTTTCACCCAAACAACCCAAATCACCTAAAGCTTGACCCTGACCTATCCCCACCATTTTATTTACGGTATCTAACTTCCAAATTTGATCATAACCGAGATTGTTAGATTAGATTTGTCTATTGCACTTGAATGGGATACCTAAATCATATCAACTAGAGTAGGACATTATTGGTTCATATTACTTCTTGCATTAAGTTATTTTAAACAGTGGATTAACAACCATCTAGGAAGTAACACACTTCCCAGATCTAGCATACATTAGGCAGTCTACTGACATATATTGTTTAATATTCCTTTTTTGGTCTTGTTTGTATTCACAGGTAGTTCCTCCTAGTAAAAAGGAAGTTCTCGCAATCAGCATTGGATCGGGAAATCAAAACGTGCGCACTCTACCTTCACTCATAGGTATTCCTCCTTACCCTTATCTTATTTATTTTGCTCTTACGTATGCACAATATTTGGCGAAACAACGATAATAGGAAACACTTGACCGATTCAAATGCCTCGTGACACTCAGTCGTCCAGACATTATAGCAATCCTTCTTTAACATATCGTTTATCAGATGAATAACACAAGTTAAATTAGGTATGAACCTATGGATTTCTCTGAGATTTCCAAGAAAGGACCTGATGCCCAACACATTTATGGGTGGAGTCATCTCTAATACCACTCAAATTTTTCCAGGTCTACATCAATCCCTTGTGAAGAGATGATGTAGCCCAACAACTTCCCTCCTGTCACTCCAAATACACACTTCTCTGGATTTAAGGTGACACCATATTCAATGAAACAAGAGAGGATGATATGAAGCACTTCAGGGTGATCACATTGCTTCTTGGCCTTAGCTAGAATATCATCAACGTATGATTACACAATCTTGTGAATAAGATCATGGAATATATAGGTCATTTCCCATTGATAGGTAGCACCAGCAATTCTTAAGACTGAACGACATAGTCGTGTAGCAATAGGTACTCTAAGAGTAGTAAAAGTGGTCTTTTCCTGATCCTTCTTAGAGATCCTAATCTGATTGTAACCCAAAAAACCATCCATGAGTGGCAATAGCTCATATCCAACTGTTACGTCCACGATGACATCGATGGATGGTAACGGGAAATCATCCTTGGGACATGCCTTGTTTATGTCCCGAAAATCAATGCATATCTAAATTTTCCCATTCTTCTTGAGAACGGGGATTATGTTTGATACCCATATTGAATAATATATAGGTTTGATGAATCCCACATGTAGGAGTTTCATAACTTCTTCTTTGACCATCAAAGCCACTTTTGGCTTCATAGGTCTTGAACTTTATTTGATGGGCTTTGTGTCAGGTTTGGTTATGAGATTGTGGACTGCGATGTGGGAGAAATTCCCATCATCTCTTTGTAGTTGAATGCGAAGGCTTTTGAATTCTACTTGAGAAACTTTGTATGAATTTCCACTTCTTCCAGAGTTAAAGAAGAACCAAGTTTCAATATCTTAGGTTCTTCCTTTGTCTCGATATTTATATCGATGGTCCATTTGACTAAATAGAAATTTCCTTTCAAACTTGGGTGGGGCTAGAGGTAGTTCTAGTTCTCCTTCCTCCTCCACTTAATATATCTTAAGGCCTTCCAATGAGGAAGGACCCATCGTACGATCTCCAAAATAGGAGGAAGAGTGAGGTATGAGAGCAAAACCCCTCTTATGATGCGCGAGATGAAGGTCAGTGTACGCATTAAGGTAACCTAGTATGGCCTAGTCATTATCCACATAATCTAAAGTGGAAGGCTCGTTTTCAATCTCAACTTATACCAAAATTGGATTAGTAAGCGTTTTTCAAACTAAGGGTTCGGCTTGAACTGAAAAAATGAATTCAATATCTTCCAAATCTCTTTTTAGACAAAAGCGAGAAGTGGAAGTAGCCATGGAATCAGCTAAAAGGTTTTGTTCATATATGATAGATTCAATGGATATGAAGTCAAAACCTTTTCTTAGGTTGAGTACGAAAGTATTATAGAGTTGCAAGTGCTCCGCTCTAGTCCCATAAAATTCTGAAACTTGATTGGCGACTAATTAGGAATCACCTAAAACTCTAATGTTGCAAGCAACCATTCTCTTGGTTACAATGAGACCAAAAAGAAGAGCCTCGTACTTGGCACCATTTTTCATGCATTCGAAATTGAACTTAAAGGGAAAAGGCATAACCTTCCCTTTCGGGGAAGTGATGATCATGCCTTCTCCAACACCAAAATGACACTTCGCTCCATCATAGTTGAGCATCCAATGGCTGCTAGAGAAGATTGATGTTTGATCATTTCTAGTATCTTATTCCTCCAATTATGAGACCTCAACCATGCAAATATCTTCCGCTGGAAGAGAGCTGAGTCCTAGAGCATGCCTTATGTCCAAGGAGTCGAAAGGAAAGAGAATAGGTGATTCGTTCTCCAACACCTCGATAATATTAGCCGTGGTTTCCGCTGATATTGTCTCAACAACAATAGTTTTGTCTTTTGTTGCAACAAATCCCTTAATTAAAATGGAGGTTTATAGTTCCATCATGGGAATCTTTAGCGTTGTATTTTTTAGGTTTTTCCACTTGATTGGTGGGGAGTTCAAACTCGGTATGGACCCCAGGTTTCTTCTGTAAGTTGGATAGGTGAATATTGAAAGGCTTTGGGTCACCCTAAGTGATGAATATTTTCCCCAAATGTAGGAATCTAACTTCCTAGAACAACGTGGAAGGTATAGCCTTCATCTGATAGATCTAAGGTCGGCTAAGAATCATATTAAAGTTGGTTTCCCTATCTATAATATAAAACTCGGTTAGAATTGTCTTGGGCCCAAGAGTAACCGAGAGTACTATGGTCCCTATGGAAGTTGCTTTGAGAATTTTGTAGCCTCTCAATGTTTTTCTAGTTGAGGAACAATTGGTTTCCCCGTAGCCTAACTTTTAGAGGAATGAAAAGGGGACAATATTAACATCTACCCCATCATCAATCATTACATGTTTAACGTAATTATTATAGATCTAGACCTGTAAATAAAATGTTGGGTCACCTCTACATGTCAACTTGGCATCAATGGGCATCTTACTGATGTCGAAGACAAATCCAACATCTCTTTCAGGTTGCGTAGTAGGGTAGACGTCAAAGTCTATGTGATTGAATTTTACCTCTGGGTGAGTGTTAACATTAATCAAGCAACTAAGACCCAACACTTCTAAAAAATTGGCTCGATGAGTAGGAAATTTCTTCAACAAATCCAAGAAGGATATGTGAGAAAAAGTCTTAGTTAAATATGTACTTAGATCACGTGCCCAACCGGACTCAAAAGTATTTGAGTCTCATCCGAAAAAGATGGGTAGATGGGAATAGTCTGCATTAAGTAATCATGGGTTCTTATAGCTACATTAATTTGAGGTTTGGTATCTAATTTGATGAGACCCATGATATTAGTTTATTGACGACCGTCTAATGAAGGCGCTACCAATGGGTTTGAAGAAGTGGAAGATTCGTGGTCATTTTTCCCACTGGTTTACCCTTGTTTGTGCCATAGGGGTTTAATTCACCCTTATTAGGACTTGTAGGAAGAGGGTCAATAAAGATCTTAAGAGGATTGTTTTGGGGGGCAACAGGCCTCATGCTAGCATTCTATGTTGGCACCATAATATTTTCCAAAAACATCTAGATGAAGAGTTACCTTTGGTCCTCTGGTAGGCATTGTATGAACTTGTTACAGTCACAAAAGTTTCTAGCATCATGCCCGCAGACCCTATGGAAGCCACAATAAAGGTTAGGATCATAATCCCGAGGTCTTTAATTTGCATTTTGTTGTGGTCCAAAGTTCCGATTGTTCTAATTAAATTTTTGAGGCCTTTGCCCTTGGTTTTTATACTGATTTTGATACCCATTTGGGTATTGATTAGGGCCTTGGGCTTGAAATTTTTGTGGAGGTGGAGGATAGTTGAAATCCACCGCATTGATGGAAGAAGTGAAATTTTTATTCCTTTGATTATTTCCATTCATGTTGTTATTGAAAAAGTTTGTGGTTGAAGTGTTAACAACATTCAGATTCTTGGCTTGATAAGTTAGAACGTCCATTGTAACACCACCGTTCTTATTGAAGACCTCAGGTCCTTGATTTTTGTTGGAATTGCTGGGGTAATTTGAATTACCTTGGGAGGGAGTAATCAGTCTCCCATTTGAACCGTGGGTCTTCCAACCACTATCTATTGCCACTTAATCAATGGGGAGAGCACCGTCTAGTACCTCTTTGTAGCTCTAAATTGGGAACTTTTAGACTTCTTCCTTTGTTTCCCAGTTAAGGGAATGCATGAATAGATCACAAAGATCTGTTGGGAGCAATCATCGAAGAGTAGAGGACCTACCACCACCTCTGATTGAAATGGGGAGCAGATTCGTTATGTTCTTGCATTATGTGGAGGAATTCTGTGATTCCTGTTCTTTAGAAATTGTTCATATCAAATGTTTTTATGAACTCAGATATGAGTTGCTTAAAGGATACACAGAGGCTTCAGGTATCCTATAATACCAATTGAGAGAAATCCCCTCAAGGGTCTTAGGGAAGATCTTAGCTATAATCACATCCCATGGGAGTAGCTCTCTAACGATAGTTGCATATGCCTTAATATGCATGTTTGAATCCCCCTCCCTTTTAAACTTTGGCAAGTCATGAAGCAGTCACGAAAGCATTACGCTTTATATAGTAAAATCTAAGGGCTCCTTAAGATATTCAACATACGTGCCCAATGCGTAGGAATCTACTATGAATGACCCTTGATGGGGATGTGGAGTAGGTATAGGAGGTTGATATGGTGCAACATAAACATTTGTAGAGGCATAAGGCATCCCATGTGGCTGAACATATGTGCCAGGAAAATAGAACATGTCCCACTGTGATGATTTGGAATACATGTGCAAATACATAGGAGCAATGTTCTAGTATAGAGTGGGAGGCAAAAAACTAGGGAACATCACATTACCAGTTGTGATGACATTCGAGAACACACTTCTGGTTGGTGCTTGTTGAGGGTATCCATACGAGGTGTGAGGGGGTATACCTAGAGTGCCCCATCTAGAGAGGATATCTTCGGGGCTAGGAATTCTCATGTAAACTAGAGGTGGTGGTGGTGCCGAAGGTACATGGCCAAAGTTCTGCACATGGTGGGGAATCCTTCCTTGTCCTGCAAAAGATGTAGCCTAAGAGGGTTAGGCAAGTTGTAGTTCCCTAACCATATTTACCAATGTTGAAATTACATCGCCCACAAATGATGTGATGTTCAACTTGGGTGAATTTTGAGCTTAGTTGGGAAGCAAAGGTACATGATGTCCTACTATAGCTTGATCTTTGAGAATCCACCCCTCTTTGGATGTGTTTCCTATAGGAGGATGGGTAACAGAGTCATTCTAGAAAAGAACATCAACATAATGTTGTATTGGGTCCAGGGACTAGTCTATGTTGTTGAATCATTTCTCACTTCGGGTGTAGTGTGCTAGGTATTCCTCATCTAGCAATGGGAGTGAATAAGATTGCATAATGATTTGCAGTCAGATCAAAATTCGAGGATTGGAACCTTGCTCTTCGGTGAATTTCATGTTGTTAGAATTAGAGAGTTCATGTTGTGGCCCATGTGTAGGTTGATCAATCTCCTCGATCCTGACCAATCAACCATTGTCTTTCCCTTTAGGAAGAGGAGTATGAGGTGAAGGGAGATTAGTTGAGTAGCTGTTAGACCACCTAGATAGTGAGGGTGACTATTGCATACCCATTTAGTAGTAATATGCCTCGAGACCCAAAAAGGGTCGACTGTATTCTTGTCCCGACATATTCGGGGGGTATATGAATGCCCACAAAATAATGGGAGAGGAGGAAGATGGATGAAAGAGGTAAGACAATAGAAATGAAAAGATACTAGCTCTTCATGGCAGGTACACCAATTTGTATGACTAAAAATCACCACGTGACCTTCAGGCGCACTCAGCCTCCTGAGGTCGTGTCGGGACAACCGATGTGGAATGAATGGATGGCTATATGTAGCAAAATAAGGTGATATTGGGCTGTCGAAATATAGCCTAAGTATGAAAGGCATGGAAGGATTGGGTGCACAGAAATGCAACAGAACAGGGTGTGCCCAAGAAAGTGTAAAGTCGGGACTTAGCCGTTTTCAGTGAAGGGTTATTTTTGGACATGGAGTGCGGAGCACGTTTTCTAGAAGACTTGGAAAGCACGCGAAGAATATTTTGAGCAACTAGGAGATTAAGCACCATGCAATTTTTTGATCCTATTAATAGGATTAGACTATTGTTGTATTATTAGATATTCTATTAATAGAGCGCTTGCATGCTTTTGTATTTATCATGTAAGGGCGCATGACTATTATTAACATGTAGCCTATTTTTGAAAGGTGTATAGGTGGTGAAGGGAAAGTCCCCACCCCTATAAATGTGCATTGATTTGCATGGTTTAGACAACATGCTCATTATCACTTATGTAATAGAGTTATGTTGTGGGATCTTGAGCACGCATAGCTTATGATGACATTATTGTGTATGTATGAAGCTTCTGTGTTTTACAACAATTAATATAATCGATCGTTGTGGCTAGATATTGGTTTTAAGCATGTCTCTTATTGGTTATTGCATGGTGGAATTAATCTTGATACTTGTTTATGTCAATCTTGCACATGTTATGATCTAGATTTGGTTATATTCTACAATATATTTTATTATTTGTCATGGATTTGGGACATTTGTATAATCATGCTAACTTCTAGAATAAGCTAACATAAAAGAGGAACCTAGTACCCTTGCGTACTTCAGGTGAGCTTTTAGTTTAGGCTGAGTGATGTGTCAGCGCACCTTGGGTTTTTGGTGATAAAAACTAGGCTACATTTTGGTTCCATTTCTGGGACCTCTTTTTCAATTGTTTTTCAGGATGTTGTAGGATGAAGACGTACCGGTTGACCTTGGTTAGTATTAAAGAGTGGTTAGAAAAATTAGAGGAAGAATATGCTCACAAATTTTCCATTGGACCTTATTTTAATGCACACGCATGGGTTGACGAGAATTTGTATCACGGGCTATATGATACATTCTTCACCATTTTTTCTATAGAGCTATATGAGTGGCCGATTACTTATGCATCAAAGATAAACTGGAGGTTTCATACTCTTTTTTAGACACAAGAAGAATTTTAGGCTTTGTGTGATGCAGATCTGAATTAGACACGCGTTGTCAATCATTAGTGGAGTGGCATTCTGAATAGCTATATTTTGGAGTAAATGGTTTCTACTTATTCCTGTCTAGAAGTTTCTAAGTTCCAGTTCTTGTGCGAACCCAGAGGATAGTATTTTCATGGTATTCCTTTGGCGATTAAGATCTTGATTGTGACCTTGGATCTAGAACAATGTCCTGTGGCTAGCTAAACCCCACCACACATGGGGGTAGGAGCACATGTGGTGAAGGATGGTGGACCGAGTGGTACAAAGGAAGAGATAAGAAAGGTAGATTAAGTTTTATGAGGCATGCGAGAGGAATTTAGAGAAGCAATGTGAAGTTGCGGAATGAATGGCGTTATGGAGAGAGATAACTTGTGAAAAATTTGGAGCTCATGTAGCTTATTCATCTATGGTGGGGCAGGCGTATTCTCTATTATTTGGAGGTATATTGTCAGGTGTGTCATCATCACATAATGTGGATGCACAGAATGTTGGTAACAAGTCTAGAAGTAACACGACTTCATAGACCATGGGAGTTTAGTTTAATAGACCTATTGGAACACAAGGTAGTGCATCCTTTGGACCTTTTCCTACTATAAGAGGAGGATCAGGAGGATCAGGTGGCTCGAGATCAAGTGGATTTGGTGGTTCTAGAGGTGGAGGAAACATAAGTGACAATAAAGGTTCTAGATCTGATGGGCACGGACCGCACCAACCCCAACAATTTTTTATGGAGATGTCTATTTGTCTCCCAGAATACAGAGGAATAGAAGATGCAACAGAGCACTTGCATATGTGTGAGATACTATGGCACACAAAGGGGATTATAGCTCCAGAGAACAAGGCAAGTCAATTTGCAAGTACAATGCAAGGGCGCGCATATAGTTGATACATAAAATATGATCTGAACTAGACTTGTATAGATTATACCACGTTGCGTGATGATTTCTTAGTAGAGTTTAACATACCAGAGTTTGATCATAAAAGCATTAGTGCGATGAAGGACATCAAACAAGGTATGACTAAGAGTGTTCGGGAATATGATGCACGGTTTAAGACACTTTTATCAAAGTTATCTTATGAAATTCACCTGAATAACCATGCTCAATGGTTTGTTGGATGTTTGATCACACCTTTTAGAAGAGCGCTTTCACACAAGACTTATACATATCCATGCGAGGCACTTGAAGCAACTCTGCGTGCTAAGGTAGTTATGAGTGTAGACATAGGAGTTAGCCCATTTTTGGAGGTTCGGATTGCAGTAATGGTGAAATAGTTAGAAACATTGTCAGCTAATTCAGCACATGAGACGTGTAGTGGAATTTGGTGCACAAATTGTGAAGTAGAAGGACATACTAAGGATATTTTTCCTCCTAGATCGGTGCACGCCATATTGCTGGATTACGAGATTTGTCACTTGGATCATGATTCAAGTAGGTGCTCTTTATTACAACACGTGATACGGAAGAATGTGTCTTGTTACAACAAGATTTGTAGGTCTACAACTCATGATACTTAGAATTATAGGTTGATTGATCAAATTCATGATGTCATTGATACTGATGTATGTTAAACCAACATTGTAAATAATTCCAAGGAACAAGGTGAGCATCATGAACATAATCACAATGAAGAGCACTCTGATGGAGGCTGTGGTAGAGGCTAAGGTTACCGCAGAGGATTAAGTGGTTGAGGTCGTGGCAGTGGAAGGAGTGAATTTCCACAAGGAACATGTTATAGATGCAAATCCCCTGATCATTACAGGCGTGAATGCCCTTAGAATATTATTTGTTCCTTTTGTGGAAAGAACCATAACTATGAAGAATTCACGGATTTGTATGAGCACCTGAGTAAGAAGAACAAACAAGACAAGGGCGCAGGAATGGTTAGAGTGTAGTGTGTTGTGGAAGATTAGTGGATGCTGAAGTAAGCGTCTGATCCTAAGTTGGTACCTATGTTAGTCATTATACGCGCTAAGGTTGCGGGCGTCAAGGAAGTCCCAAAGCAGAATCCTATTATTACAAAGGAGGAAGTATTTCATGCAAAGTATCTAGACCCTACGCATTAGAAGGAGGTATATCAAGAAACCATGAAGGTGATTAGAAGTTTGCAAGGGGAGATACAATGTTTTAAAGAATAGTCATGGAAGTTAGAGAAGAAGAAAACAATTAAGCTTCCTTCAAAGGATGTTGATGATGTGAGAGAGGTTTGCAAGATGTCGTGACATGAGAACATAATTCCTTTATTGGGAGAGTAGTTAAGGGAGAAATATCCATGCACTGGAATTGAGCACAAAAGACAAATTTTACATGCTAATCTGCCTCCTCATATCCTAGATTATGGCAAAGAGATCACCCTGAATGTTGTTGTTGATGGATGGATCTTGAGTAACATTTTGAGTGATATAGGTGCAAAAGTGAATGTACTCACTTTGGACGTGTGGATTCATATGGGGAGACCACCATTGGAGCCATCTTTGAATGTGTTGTTTATGGCAAACAAAACTAAAGCCACACCCATCAGAGTTTTGAAGGATGCTAGTATTACTATTCAAGGGGCCAAGTTTACTAGGGACTTCGTGGTCTTAGCACTTGTAGAGTAGATAGTTTTCCAGCACTACTTGGGTGCCCTTGGTGTTATGCAAACAACACTAACCCACACTTCAACAAAGAATATATAAGTTTTGAGAACAAGGAAGAGCATGCCATTATTCCTTTGGCAGATGGAAAGGCTACACCTTATGTAGAACCATTGAGTGAGGAGGACCTGAACAAAATTTATGTAGGCAACATTAGGGATCCTGAAGTGCTTGAGCCATCGAAGAAATGCATTCTTTAATGGGATGATGCACATTCCATGAGTGATACTATAAGTGTTACATGTGACAACTAGGCACATAGCACTTATGAGATGGTTGAACACGAGGTGAGAAGTGCAATTACGTGCATAAGCATGTCGTGTTGTGTTAGGCATTTGGCCAGTAACCAGGTACCGAGGTACATTGGTGGAGGAAGTTTTGAACTATTCCTGCACATTATGGAAGTCCAATGGAAAGATCAAGTTAAAATAAGGAATGTGCTAGTTTATACTCTACACAAAATGACAATGTGTTGGTGGATGGTTCACAGGGATAACCTTTTAGAGTGATGAGAGGTGAGAATCACCTTCTCTGCAAGGTTTCTCCATAGTAATGCACCTACTAAGATATGTGAATTTGATGGGAAGGATGCTCAACACCATGTTCAGTAGTGTGAGAGACTATGTACAGAGGGTCTGGAGGCCCTTATTACCTTTGCTATGGGTGCACTAGTTCTACTACACCTTGCGAAGCTGCGTGTACACATGGTATGTCTATGCCGAGTTAAATAGAGAAACAAGGAACTGACAGAAACTAATTGCAACTATGATTTATACCTTTGACTATTTTTTCACTAAACCTCTAATGAATGAAGTGTTATAGGTTATGAAGCGCTTGAATATGGGAGATTGTGCAAAGGCCGAGGAAATATTTAGGAGTTACTAGGTAAATTAGACATGGGGGCATGTTTTGAAGAACAAGAGATAGATGCAGAACAACTTGGGTGCACCTACCTAGAAAGAGAAAAGGGTAAGATGATCTACATAATTGATGATGAAGAAGTGGAAAATCTAGATGTTGAGCATACAGATGGTACATGTGAGGTCTTAGACAATGCAGATGAGAAGGCGCACACCTACCATGAGCCTCTGAAGATAATGAAAGTGAACATTGGAATAGAGGTTGAACCTAAGGAGGCCATCATCAGAGATTATTGGTATGATTATGAGGTTTATAAGATAATTGAGTTGCTGTGAAACTACCAAGACTTGTTCCCTAAAGGCTATCATGAGTTGAAAGGAGCACATGAATCTTTGGGTGAGATGAGAATTAAGCTGAAGGAAGGTGTGCACCTGGTTAGGAAGAGGCCTTACAGGATGAATCCTAACCTGCGTGTCAAAGTTAAAGAAGAAATTGACAAGATGTTGAAATCTGGAATCATTAAGCCCATAGAGGAATTAGAGTGGGTTAGCCCAATGGTGATAAGCATTAAGAAATATGGAAGAATAAGAATCTGTGTGGATTACAGGGAGTTGAATGTTGCATGTGTAATTGATCCTTTTCCCACACCATTTATAAAGGAGGTCTTGGAGGGCATAGTAGGGCGCGAAATCTATTCCTTTACTGATGGGTTCTCTAGATATCATCAGGTTTGGATTGCTAAATAGGATCAACCAAATACAACTTTCACCACTAAATGGGGAAGTTTTGCATATATAGTTATGCCTTTTGGATTGAAGAATGCACATGTAGTCTTTGTGCACATTGTTGTTCAAGCATTCCAGGATTTCATTCACAAGTTCTTGCATGTTTACTTGGATGATTGGATAGTGTATGGGCTAGTGAAAGATCATTATGACAATTTAAGACTTATGTTTGAGAGGTACCAATAATTGAGCATCTCCTTGAACATTAAGAAGTACATTTTTGCTACACCTTTTGGGACTTTGTTGGGACACATCCTCTATAAGGAAGGTTTTTTAGTGGATCATGCTAAGGTTGTCGTTATTTTGGGCTTAGAGGAACCTACTAACTAGAGCGAGGTGTGTAGATTCTTGGGACACACAAGATATTACAAGAAGTTCATCAAATGATATGCTAAGATTTTCACGCCCTTGGAAGAATTATTGAAGGGTAAAGGCAAGTTCCATTGGGGTGAGGTGCAACAACACGCATTTGAGACATTGAAGGTAAGGCTTACTATAACACCCATTGTGTGTTTTCCTTCATGGACCCAATCGTTTCATGTGCATGTGGATGCCTTTGACATGGCCATTGGCATGGTTTTAGCCCAGCCTGGAGAGGGTATTGTCGATCACCCTATTTGCTTTGCAAGTAGGAAGTTGACACAAGCTGAATAGAACTATACAACTACAGAGAGCGAGGCTTTGAATAAGTTTAGGTAATATTTGTTGGAAACACGTTTTATTTTCTATACAGATCACATGGCATTAAAGTACTTGGTCAACCATCCCATCTTAGAGGGGAACATATGCCATTGGATACTGTTATTTTAGGAATTTGACTTCACAACGGTGGTTAAGCCAGGCAAGAGTAATTCTGGACAAGACCATTTGTCAAGGATTAATTTGGGAGAGGACGCGCAGAGCATTGAGGATATAATGCCGGTGCATAACTATTTAGATTGAACTATGTGCCCTCTCATTTAGAGGATAATGTTGTATTTTTGCGAACATGTGTGGTGCCTGAGGGAATGAAGAGCTTGAAAAAGAAACAACTTGTTATACATGTCATGCGTTATATGTTGATTAGTGGAGACTTATACAAACTAGGTCGGGATGAAGTTTTGCGTCGGTGTGTGCTTGAACATGAGCGTGAAACTATTATAGAGGAGGCTCATAACGGTATTGCATGTGGACATTATGTAGGAGATGCCACTATGCACAAGATTTTACTCACTGGTCTATGGTGGGAAACACTGTATAAGGATTGTAAAGAATATTGCAAGGCTTGCGATCATTGTCAGTGCCTCACAAAGCCCAGGCATAGATATGAAATGCCTTTGAGGCCTATTGCTAGTGCAGAACCTTTTGATAAGTGGGCAATTGAATTTCTGGGTCCTATTTCCCCACTTACGCGTAGGACTTGTTCGTGTTATATTATAACTTGTACAGACTATCTTACAAGGTGGGCGGAAGCGATGCTTACAAAGGATCGCATGACAGCTAGAACAACAAGGTTTATGTGGGAAAATATTATCAGCAGGTACGATTGCCCATTAAGTTTAACAAGTGATAGGGGTACTCATTTCCTTAATAAGTCCATTCGGATTTTATTAGCAGAGTTTATGGTGGTGCATCACAAGATAACCCCCTATCATCCATAGGATAATGGTACTATTAAGGCTTTCAACAAGATATTGAGCCATACATTGACTAAACTTTGTGATGTTGGAAGGAAAGACTAGGATGATAAAGTATTTGTTGTACTTTGGGTGTACAAGACAACCTATAGAAGGTTGAATAAGGCCACACCCTTTCAGTTGGTGTTTGGCACAGAGGTTGTTTTACCTGTGGAATTCATGTTACCTTCTCTGTGTATTGCATGTGTAGGAGGTTTGGCTGATGATCAAGCACTTGAAGAGCGTATTGACAGACTGATACAATTGGATGAACAACGTGTCATAACACGATGGAGTCAGAAGACATAGAAGGCCAGGTAGAAGGCATGTCATGATAGATATATTAAGGATAAAAAGCTTGAAGTTGGATAGGTGGTTCTTTTGTATGATTTAAAATTTTTATGCCACCTTAGAAAGCTTAAAGTGCAATAGTTGGGACCGTATATTGTGACTTACATACTTGATTCAGTGCTTTCCGGTTAGAAGCGCTAGATGGGACACTGTTGTCTGGTTACTTAAATGGGAGTAGGCTAAAGCCCTACTATAAATAAGTCTTCTTGGTGTTTGTAATAAGGCAGTATTGCAAATTAGATGAGGTTTCCCTTAATGCATTTCTTTTATACGTGTTTCCTTTCATCGTTGTTATGTTTTGTCAATTTAGTTCGGTTTTTTTTGTAACAAGCACGCTTGCGCGCTAGAAGCTAATTACTATGTATTGAATTCATGCACAGAGGACTGCACATACCCTTAGTGTGGGGGGGAGTATATGCAAGATACTTGGATTGGATGTAAATGTCCTCTGGAAGATGGATATGCATAAAGAAATATTATATAAGTGCTTGAAGTAAAGATGTAGACAGATAAATATTTCTCTGAATAAAGACCACTTGTGAAGATATGGATGCACAATGTAACGCGAGGTAGGCTACAACAGTTGAAACTACTTAGTGAAAGACGCAACATATATGTACTTTGGTGCATGAAGGCGTGCGAAAGGAGGTCTATAATTGAGGAGTAATAGGTCTGTCAGAAGGTTATGACTATGGCGTGGAAACATTGGTGTAGAAAAATGAGTGCGGAAAAGGAAAGAACCACTGAGTTAATGTAGATTACAGTGGTAGGTAAAGAGCAATAAATGTGGTTTTTTTAAAATCTATATAGGGGGGGGGGGTGTGAAGTCATTTTCACCTTTGCGATCAAGAGCATTCGAGTGAGTTGTTGACAAGTGAGCTAGCGCATGAGCTACAAAGTGTGAAGAGCTACGAACCAATTGAATTTGGCAAATTTATGCACGGAATTGTCTTGCGCTTCATTTGGAGAAGTGTTTGAGCAAAGCAAAGGCATGTGAAGAGGAAAATTGAAATTTAGGGTTTGGATTTGAGCTAGGGCATGTGGGGTTGAGTTACAGAGCTCGAATAAGCTAAAAGAACACACCTTTATAGTTGATATGGCACCAAAGAAAGCACCTGGAGTGACGATAAGGGGAAAGAAGCAAAAGGAGGTTGAGATTGAAGTGGAAGATGCTCCCGAGAGAAGATTTTCTGAAATGCAATACCTAGAAGGGGTTTTCATGGGTCGCGATTGGGATTCACACATTTGTCGTTACAAGGTGAGTGACTACAACCACAAGGACAATAATAATAAAGAAGAATTGGATAAATTTCTTGTGATGAAGACATTAAAGAGAACAACGGATGATATGGCTGTATATGATGACACGGGAAAGAAATTATTGACAAAGGTCGGATTCTTGTAGTTGTATGAGCTGGCCTATTTTGGCAAACCTAAAAAGTTATACCAATGGTTAATGAGCAGAGTCCATGGGGATTTTTTGTGATGGCTCCATTTAGCGCAGTTCCCTTCACATACTAATAACGTCTGTTTCACCTTGGTTAACACAGATTTTAGCATGGTCAACGCCTTTATTTATATGTATGGTGGTTAACGCCTTTGGATTTGAAATAAAGTGCTTGTATTCTTATGCAAGGAAAGTGACAGGTCTGAAAGGTCATTTAGGATGCTTCGTTGTCCATGTTCTGCTTTGGGTTTTGAAGAGCGCCTAGCTGGGGTGGTGGGTTTGGACATGTGGGTCTATTTTTCACATTCAACTTTAATTTTGTTGTTAAATAGATGGAGAAACAAATAAAAAATACGATACTTTTGAAGCTATATGATTCATATCATATTTTTCAAATACAATGTTATCAATCTAAGGAATATTTATATCGAATGCCCTAAAAAACAAATCTAAAATGTGTACTAACACTGTAAACCCGTATTTTTCCTACATTAAACTTGTCTTATTAAGAAAATATTGATGACATAAAACACAAGGATAAATCTAAAATATTTATATAACTCATAATAAAAATTGTAAAACACTGGCAAAATTGACTCGTAATAGGTTAATTATGGATCTTTTGCAACACAAATTTTTTCTCCGTGTCAACAAAAAACTCGTGCTTTGGTTAAATTTGTGGGTTGAAACATGTCTTGTTATTGGTTCTCTGAGTAGGTGTATTCATTTTAATAGGTCTTGGCGATTGCACTTTGGGAATGAACTCGAGCTTCCCCTTCGACCCCATGCCCATAAATCTCATGCCTTTCTAGACGACGAAAGGGGCGATGAACCTGCAAAAAAAAATTAAGGAAAGAGAATCAAGAGTGAGCACTAAAGAAAATTACCCGAGCACTGTCACATCCAAGGCATGTTTAATGGTGAGCTCCAAGCATCTAATTTCTAAACATCCCAAAGATGCTTCAAACATGAGCATGTGCAATTGTGGAAAGAGTAAAGAAGAAAATGTTCGAGGTGGAGCGGTGAAATAGATTGAGAGGCATTCGCAAGATGCAGAATTCGTCAATGGAGCGGTGATGGGTGAAAATGACGTGCGTTTTAAAGGTGAGGGAGTGCAAAATGGAGCTCATACTCTTTACGACATGCTCCCCCTCTAGCACGTCTATGCTCACGATGTCGTTGCCCTAAAGAAATTTGAAGATGGATTTTTCATAAACTCCTTTTGGGTAGTTGTCGGACATGGTTTTTAGAATGTACTCATAATTTTGGGATCCGTGGTGACCACAAAAAACAATTTTGCCATCCATGGATGCTTAAACTGTAGTGTGCGATGCATAAAAGAAGACGAACAAAAGGAGGAGAAGAAGCGTCAGAGTGATGTAAAGAAGAAAAACAAACCAAAAAATAAACAAATCGTGCATTTTCCTAGAAGCTACAAGTAATGATAACAATTGATGATGAGTTGGACAACCAAAAGCTTCAATTGTTAAAACCCCTTTACTCTTTTGTTTTGAGATCATTTGCTCAAAACACCGTGCATACTGACTCATAATAGATTGATTATGGATCTTTTGAAACACAATCTTTTTCTTTGCATCAACCAAAAAGTAATGTTTTATGCAAATTTGTGGGTTGAAACAGGTCTTGTTAATGGTACTGCTAGGTCTATCGTCGACATTATTTATGACAATTCGTTTTGTCCACCTTGTTTGTCTTTACTTGTCAAAAAAATTTGATCATTACACGCTGCTTTATTTTATGCTTCGATTTCTTTTTCCACTCACCATTATTTATCTTTCAACATTAACATCACACACCTCACGTACAATTGCTAGTTTATATATAGATGTAAAGTCGACGATACTATGTGGCATGAGTTCACCCAATGGACCCTCATAATGGCCCTTCTACCCCAACACATGAAACATTTGGAACAAGAGTTGCCGTCCACATATTTTGTGTCGTACGTGTGATCAATAGAAGACGCTTTTCAATCGCCAAACAAACAAAATAAAATTCTCCACCAACGGGTAAAACCCTGAGTTGACCCACGTTTTCCTCGCCGGATGAAAAACATTGCCGCTCTGCAAGGCCCTAACAAAACACAAATGTCTCTGCAATGCCCTGACAAAACACAATTGTAAACAATATGACTTACAACCAGGATAACCAGGCATTTGGCTCAAGCAGAGACTGGTACTTCCCTTCCTCACTCAACACCGAACCCATCCAGAGGTCCCCGTTTCGATCCTACTCCACTTCATCTACTGCAAATCATAACTATTTCTTCAGGCCGATTAAATCACAAAGAACCGAAAAAGACTCTTCCATTCAGAGAACAAATCTGTTTAACACACAGTCTGCGAATTACGACCGCAAAAAGTCGGACATACACTCAAGGTCGGATTTACACTCAAGGTCGGATATACACATTAGGTCGGATATACGCAGCCATGAAATTGGCGGCGGCGGCGGAGGCGGAGGGAGTATGCACGGTCCTCGGAGGAGGCGGCTGTGGAATCCTGCGCCGCAGGGGCAGCAAGTCGTGGAGAATCTGCAAGCGAAATTTGCTGAAACAGAATCGACTCAAAGCAAATTTTCGGCTTCAAAATTGGCCTCCTACAGGCCATGGCAGTCGGGAATACCTTCTTTCAGGACACTCCTGGTAAGTACTTTCTCCAAAATTTAACGCATAAATCAATGTATATTAAAATTCATATAATCTTTTGAGTTTTTCAACTAGTTTGGAAGTGAATTAGGAAGAAATACAAGCCTTGACATCCTTTCTGCTATCATATTAAGCACAACCAAGGTGCATCTCGGAATTACTTCTACTATTTTAAAAATTCGCATTCAATTAAAAAAAACTTAATCTTATATTGGTTGGTTGGTTTGGTCTGCAATATACCGTGCTCTTTATACGAAGTGACGACACAATAGAAGTGACCCTCCTACTAACATAATGGTTGATTGGTTGTGGAATTAGTATGTTTTATTGCTTGGTCTTCCCCTTTCCTCCTTTATGGCTTCAAAATATTAAAAAACCATACAATTGCCTTTAAATACATGCCTTACTACCTCAAGCCAAATATACATCTTGGAATTGCTTCTACGACTCTAAATATCCTCACTTATTCATTCATTGCTGCACCCACATTTTCTGGTGACTATATTTATATATAATATAGCTACACCCTTATTCATTTACTCATGTACTTTGATTTATCCCTTTATTCATTTACTTGCCCCGATTTTTTCCATCCCCATACCAGTATCCATACCCCATCTCTCCAAGTAACTATGATATTAAGTATAATATACACAGTTATAGGTTTGAGTCTCCATTGCCATTGGTAGTTGGCTCCTAAGAGGCCCACCCTACATAAATCTTATTAAAAAAAGTATATGCAATTCTATCAGAGAATTAAGTATATTTTGTGATTTACATAAGATTTTATATATTTAAGTAAGCAATAAAAACACAAAAAAAATTATTGTCCTTAATTTTTTACAAGCCATGGATGTCCTATTTTCCCCTTTCTCAAGACAATTTTTGTTTTCTGAAGCGAGCTTCACAGTGAAGTGGAAAAATGTACGAGTCATGGCTGTATAGCTATTTCCTTTTCAAAACATTTCTGGTAACTTTTTTCTCCAAAATTTTGTAGATAAATCAATGTATTCTGAAATCTGTGTGATCTTTTGGTTGAAGTGAAGCAGCGAAAAAAGCGGAAGTAATTATGATCTTTGATTAGTACAATTCATAATTGACCTGTTTTCCCTCTACCATATACATTCTACCAGAGAAAGAAGCATATGTTGCAATGATATAATCTCAACTTTTTTTTAAGTGTGTAGATGTGAATTAACCTATTAAGCAAAGAGCGAAAAATATTTGTGATCTCAATTTGTACCGCCGATAGCTGTCTTGCTTACCAGATAAAGAAAAGTATTTTAAATTGTGTAGTCTTTTGATTTTTTAAGTTAGTGTAAAGTGAATTCTTGAAAGAAGGTAACTATGATCTGTAGTTAGTACGAGCCATAGTTTCGTGGGGACGCGTCCCCCCCAAAATTCTGACGTCCAAGATGTCCCAAACGTTTTGGGGACGCCGGGACATGGGGGAAACGTTTCCCCCACGTTTCCCACAGGCCAAGGAACATAGGAAACATCCCCGGGACGCTTGGAGAGGAGGAGAAATGTCTCGGGGACGGCTGGGACTTCTGGTTTTTTTTTGAATTATTTTTTAAATTAATTTGTTTATTGTTTTCTCTTTATAAATGTTTACCTGTTAACTATAACCCGACTATTTTATAATATATTTGAAATTTCAGCTTGTCTCAAATTCAAAATTCAAATATGTATCATGAATTTTCAATTTATGACATTAACATATTGATATTATAGTATTAAGGAATGTATTTGATGTTTATGAGTTCAAGTTTCGCCTTATTTAAATCTCAAATGGTTTTATTTCAGCTTATTTATATAATTTAGTCACTATATCTTTATATTTTAAATATTTATATATTTTTTAATTAGCAGCCCCCCCCTGCCATCCCCAAAATTTAGAATTTTTTTGCCGTCCCGGAAACCCCGTCCCCCCGTCTCAAGTAACTATGGTACGAGCTATAACCGTCTTGTTTCCTCTCTTTCATAGCACATTTACTAGATAAATAAGTATGGTTTACATTTTATGGGATTTTTTTATTATTTCTGTGTGTGGTCTCTAATTAGTACAACTCATTGGTGTCTTGATTTCCCTCGTTTTATATATAAATTTACTAGAGCAATACACATTTTACAATTTATGCATCTTGGAATTGCTTCTACGGATCTAAAAATCCTCTTATTCATTCATTGCCGCACCCACATTTTATGGTGACTAGATTTATATATAACATAACATTCATTTACCCACGTACTTCGAATTATTTCCTTATTCATCTAGTTGCCCCAATCTTTCTTGCCCCCGTTCCAATACCCATACCTCACCTCCACAAGTAACTAGGATACGTCTTTAAGTAACTATGATATTAAGTAAAATATACCCAATTTTAGGTTTGAGTCTTTATTGCCATTTGTAGTTGACTCCTGAGAGACCCACCCTGCATAATCTTACATGCAATTCTACCAGAGAGTTAAGTATATTATACAATATATATAAGTTTTACATATTTTTAAGGAAGACATAAAAACACAAAAATAATTATTGTCCTTAATTTTTACAATTCATGGCTGTTTTATTTTCCCTTTTTCTCTAGACAACTTTAGTTTTCCAAAGCGAGCTTTATAGTGAATCAGAAAAATGTAAGCCATGGGTGTCTAGTTATTTCTATTTTGCTAGGAAACGGGTACGGGGCCGAAACGTGGAAACACCGATTTTCAAAAAAATCTTGGGTACGAAACGTTACAGAAACGTCCGTATAATATATATGCTTATAGTTGCATAGTACTCATTTTCAAAATTTTAGTCCATGGACCATAAGAGAACTAATAGAGCACTCAAAATATTTTGTATTCATTGAAGTTTTAAATATTCATCATTCAACATGGTTACAATTTCATATATACATGATTATAATCTAGATTCTATAATATATCATCTAGATTTTCCTCATAATCATCTCCATGAATACCACTGCCAGCTCCACTCCCACTAGCTCCACTATCCATCCCTTGTGTAGAGCTTCTCAGATCTTCATCATCAATACCAAGCAGTGAAAATATGAGAATATAAGACATATATAAGGTGTCATTAGTTATCTAACTACAAGATGTTTGTAACCGGTTTAACTATATCAACCGTTTTGTAACTACTTCATTTATAATAAATAGACGGACACACAACCTCAAATGTGTGCAATCCGCTTTTTCTTTATTCTCTCTCTCTCCGCATATTCTAACATTGGTATCAATGCACGGGGTAAGCAAAGAGAGGGAGTGAGGAAGAAAGATATGTTCGTGACAGTCCCATTAGGGCATGGTGAAGAAGAAAGACATTTTCGTTTTTGACAGTCCCGTTAGGGCATGCTGAAGAAGAAAGACATTTTCGTTTTGATTTTCGATGGAAATCAAGGGCACATTTGTTTTCGTGAGGACAAAAAACGTGTAGTCGCGAGTACTAGTTTTGCAAACACAGTCGTGAAAGGGTCTGCAACTCTATGACGCGAATTAGGAGCAAACACTAAGTCGCGAAGGGGTTTGCAACTTTGTGAGCCATTTTCTGCCATTAAGACAGACAAAATCATGGACACGAACCCATGAAGCATACAATCGCATTTTCAGGGCATAGTTATAAGAAACGAGGGTTGAATATAAAGTTGTGTTTTTCAAGGGAAAATACTAGTCAAAGAACAAAAGAACAACCAAAAATAGTTCTAGTTGCAGTCGTGAATATACAGTCCGCAAGCCAAGATAGAAAATAGCCACGAAAAATTCTGGACAACAAAATTTCAGACTGTCTGTGCTAGGGCATGAAACTGTGCACATCATAGTTGTAGTAAAGAACTGGTATTTTATTTTACTCATTTCGGAAAATATGCAGTTGTATTTATTTTATTTTTATTAAAATGGAAATTCCCGTAGAAAAATATCTAGTTTAAATTTTCATACATGGAGAGTGAAAATACAAATGTAACTTATGAATAAAAATTTGTGGGGCATTGTAAACGAGAAAGAAAGAACACCTACCGATGCGTTGAAATTGTTAGATTGGCAAAGTAGAGATGATAGAGCGAAAGCTATTATTGGCCTTGCTCTCTTTGACTCTGAACTTCATCATTTAGACCTAAACAAATCATCTAAAGAAATTTGGAATGCTCTAAATAAATTATTTGGAGCGAAAGTAGTTGATGCCAAAATTTCCCTAAAACTTCTGTTATATAGGTTCAAAATGGACGGAGTCTCTATGTCAAGCCACATCAATAATCTGAGGTCCTTGATCAGACAACTAGCAGAATTCAAAACTGTGATTGAGGATGAGGATGCCAAAGCTATCCTATTAAATATTCTGTCTTCAAAATACAACGATATAGTTTTTACCCTCAGTCAAATTCAATCTCAATCTCTAGCTGATATGATTGCAACTCTTCTAGTTGAAGAAAAACGAACTACAAAAGATGTAGAAGGTCATTCTCAACAAGAAAGTGCATTCTATTCCAGAACCAAAAACTCTCGTAGAAGATCAAATAAAGATATCTGGGAGATTGAATGTCATTATTGTAAGAAAAGAGGTCACATAACATGGGATTGTCGTGTTCGAACCAATGATGTGCTCAAGAGTAAAGTCATATCAAATACAACCAATATAGCTATGGTTGAAGACCCACTAGATGCAGAAGGTAGTAAGGATAGTGAAAAATATGCAATATAAAGATGCTCTAAACTTTGAAGGCAAGAAAGGATATAGGGTTGTTGAAGCTCGGTATGGATGGTTTCTTAGATAGTTCGGGAGATTGTGGATCTTGGGAATTGTACCCTCACGAGGGTCATGGGACAACTTGATGGAGCTCGTGGATGGCTCAGTATAGATGGTTGTCCAATAATTCGGGAGATGTGTGATTCGGGAGTTCGGGGAGGTGGAATCTGAGAACTCAAGAATTTGACTCGGGAGCTACACCTTTATGAAGGTCACGAAGCAACTTGATGGAGCCCTACCTAGTCATAGTATTACTTTCAAAGTGAAAGCCTCCGAAGATTACATAATTCTGTCTTGTTAGAATGTTTGTTTTTGCTTTATGTAGAATAAGCCTTAAGAGGGGGTATGAGAACATAAGACTTATTTATAAGGTGTCATTAGTTATCTAACTATAAGATGGTTGTAACTATATCAACCGTTTTGTAACTAATTCATTTATAATAAATAGATGGACACACAACCTTAAATGTGTGCAATCCACTTTTTCTTTATTCTCTCTCTCTCTCTTTGCATATTCTAATGGAAAGTTGGCTAAGAGTAGTAATAAAAGCATCAAAGTCACCAGCCTCAGGATCAATATCCCAAAGTTTGTTGGGACCTCTAATATAGCCTTCAATCTTGTGTGATATGATGCACAAATTGGAATGTACATACACTAAATCCTCATCCTTCTTGGATGCTAACTTATTCCGTTTGGTTGAGTGGATGAAGGTATATTTACTCCAATTCCACTTTGTTGAAGAATTGCTAGCCACCCGTTATAAAGAAGTTAGAAAATTTTAATTAGTAATAATATTAATTTACTGAGAACATAATTTTTTAATTAATAAACAACAAATTTTTGATTTCATTTTAATATTTTATACTTGTGAGAGGATTTGAATGGCAACAGGTCGTAGGTACTTGGCATCATGGCCATGTACATACCACCACATGACTGAGGTCATGTTGTACTCGTCATATAATGCCGCCATTTCACCCATGCTACCATTAGATGCAGATACAAAGATCCCCATTTCATAGTGGACTACACTAGCTACAACTAGATAAGGAAAAAGCCTTCGGAATGTTGCCTTAGTTCCATTTGCAACTTCTTGGTCATTATATGGTGGTTGCTTATCATGTAGCCCAAGTATTTCACTGCTATAATATTTGGGATTCGGGGCATAGGCAAAAAGATGCAATGGGGTGGTCATTTTATTCCACCTCATGAGCATTCTTTTAACTTGATTGTAGAAGATATCTTCAGGATCTTGCTCTTTCTTTTGTATGATGACTCTAATTTTTTTCAAGCATAGAGTCAATGCCATCATAGATTTCCCGTATGCAAGCATGATCTTTGTCTGCATATCTAATCATGGATAAAATATGCTCAGTAAAACTGAGCAAGTATTCAACATTTTGCCCACCAATCATCATCAAGTATCAATGATTTTATCTTGATGGCTCGTTCTGTGTTTCCTTGCCTCCACACAGACCAAACATCATCAATCACCATACTGCTTAAGGCTCGTTTTACCTTCACAAGTCGTCTCAAGACGAGCGTGTGAGAGGCAAATCTTGTTTCAACAACCTATTAAAATAAATTAAAACAAGTTAATAAAGTATAAAATTAAATTTAAAAGAAATTCAATTGATAATTTCATAGAAAGTTAGAAAATAAAAATTAGAAACTAGTAAATTGTTCCCTTACCTTCAGCAACTCCAACCTTGAGAACCTCCTAAAGATAGATCCTGGGACATATGATGATTTGTGACAAACATCTAAATCTCATTTGCCTCTGTATAAATTTCCTCTATCCATGGGATTCTGCCAATCTTCTGCAACATCAAATTCAAGGAGTGTACTACACAAGGTGTCCAAAATATGTGCTCATATCTCCCCTCTACAATCAACCCTGCTGCTCTACAATTTTTTGCATTGTCCGTGATGACTTGGACAATGTTTTGAGGGCCCATCGATTCAATAGCCTCAATCAAAATATTAGCAATAAATTGTGCATCTTTCACTTCGCCCTCACAATCAACAACCTTTAAGAACATTGCCCTTTTTGGGCACACTGCAACAATGTTGATTAGGGGTCTATTTTGAGCATCTTTCCATCCATCTGAAATAATAGATACCCCTGAGTCCTTCCACGAATCCCTAATTGGCTGCAAAGAAGTATGTATATGGTCCACTTCTTTCGCTTACAATGATGTTCTAACCTTCTCATAACTAGGCTTTTGTACCCTTGAGGTGCCTCATTAATACTTCTCACCATTTGTTGCCAATATGGTGACCGCAACACATTGAAGGGCAGCCCACATGCATAAATGCATTGAGCAACCAACTCATCAACAATTTCCCTTTTCTCATTTGCAAATGCTTGATCTAATGGACCTTTTGTTCTCTTTCATGAGAAGCTCTCTTCCTCTATGGGAGTTTCAACTTCAAGTGGTTGGGTTGGAGTTTGAATGAAAGGATGGTTTGATGGGGTGGGTGGTTTTCCTGAACCCCTCCTTTGCAAAGGAATGGTTTTAGATCTAGCTCTTGCAGCTTGTAAGTCAACCTTCTCTTGCTCTTTCATGTATGCCAAAATTTGTCTTTTCAACCTTGGAACATTTTCTAATCCCCGTTCTCGTTAGCCCCCATTAAATGAGCTTTAAGTCAGGTATATGAGGACTTGAAATGCATATTGCAATGACTGCATATCCAAGATTGAGAGCCACTGCCAGCAAAGTACTCCAACACTTGCACATGTCTCCAAAAAGGAGCTTTAGGATCTTGTTTTGTGGGATTTACGCCCTCACTTTGGCTTGCTTCCCCATGCCCTCCCCCTGAAGTTGAATTGGATGTCGTTTATGTTTTATATCTCAAAAACTCAAAGTTCAAACCTACAATGAAAAATAAAAACAAAAAACTAGAAAACAATAAACAAAACTACACCTTACATATCATATTATGTTATTGATCACCAAGTTCACCATATAGGTCCGAGGTGAGAGCATACACAGTAGTCGGATTTTTTAATTTAAAAAAAAACAAAAAAACTTTTAAAATTAGCAAAAATAATGAAACTGTACGCATCTTGTTCTGCTTTTGATCAACAAGTTCACCGTATAAGCACGAGGTGAGAACATACACATAGTTCGGATTTTTTAATTAAAAAAACAAAAAAAATTAAAAAATAGCAAAAATAATTAAATTATTAAACCCTACGCATCCTATTGCTTTTGATCACCAAGTTCACCGTATAGGCGCGAGGTGAGAGCATACACAGAGTTAAAAACAACAAAAAAACTTAAAAATAAAAAAAAAATTGGCATCATCACCGTATAGGTGCGGTGAGAGCATACACAGAGTTTGGATGATATTTTTAATTAAAAAACAACATATAGTTTTTATTTTAAAAATGCAAAGGAAATGTTACATTTTTTTAATGTAGAGTTTAAAAATTATTAAATTAAAACTACATATTGATATCATGATCAATGATCATGAATGATGTGTGCATTATGCACACATCATTCGTGATCATTGATCACATTAACATTTTCTTTTAAAAAAAAAGACTTGAAAAAACTTGATTTTTCCTCTCTTGAAGTTGATCCCTTGTTCCAAATCTGTTTTTAAACTCCTCCTTGATGCTCTTAGCTCTTAGTAACACCTCCTACACCCTTCCTTCAAGTTGTTCCTTGATGTCTCTTTTGCTCTTCACAATGTTAAATGTTAGTTTAATGAAAACTGAATTTAGCAAGAGGAAAAAAAGAGTGCGATTTAGAATGGACCAAAGATTTCATTATATAGCTTTTAGGAAGTGTCTTTAGGAAGTTTGGGTGAGTAGATTAGGCTTAGGAACAATAAATGTTACAATTATTTTTTATGTTTTTAGATTTTAAAATTGAAAATCCGGCGTGACATTTGCGAAAACATCCTGGGGGGGCAGGGGCGTTTCCTAGTAACACAGAGTTATTTCCTTTTCAAAGTATTTCTGGTAATTCTTTTCTCCAAAATTTAGTAGATAAATCAATGTATTTTCAAATCCATGTGATCTTTTGGTTGAAGTGAAGTAGCGAAAAGAGCGGAAGAAATCATGATCTTTGATTAATACAAGTCATAATTGTCTTGTTTTCCCTCTACTGTATACATTTTACCAGAGAAATAAGCATTTGTTACAATTATATAATCTTAACTTTTTTTAAATAAGTGTAGACGTGAATTAAGAAGAGCGAAAATAATTATGATCTCAATTTGTAGCACCCATGGTTTCTTGCTTTTCTTTTATGTTAGTGTAAAGTGAATTAGTGAAAGAGTGGAGGTAATTATGCTCTGTAGTTAATACGAGCTATAGTTGTCCCATTTCCTCTCTTTCATATGCACATTATCTAGAGAAATAAATATAGTTTACAATTTATGCGATCTTGTTATTTTTTCTATATGCGGTCTCTAATTAGTACAACCCACAGGTGTCTTGTTTTCTCTCTTTTTGTATACTACTTTACTAGAGCAATATGCATATTTTACAATTTATGCAATCTTTTGATTTGTTAAGCCAGCCTAAAGTGAATTAGCTAGAGATATAAGCCATAGCCGTCTTTCTGCAGTCATTTTAAGTATATACAATTTTACGTGGATAATAAGTATTTTTTATATAATTTATATGATATATTTGTATATTTATGTAAATGAAAAAACAAAAATAATTATGGTCCCTATTTTGTACAGGCCATGGCTGTTCTATTTTCCTTTTTTCAGGACACCTTTTATTCGCTGAAGTGAGCTTCATTTTGAATGAGCCAGTGGACCCATGGGGGGGGATCCTAAAATATCGGAGTGGGTGTTGTGGAGAAAATTTAGGGCATTTCACCATTGGTATGGTTTCATGTTTTTCCTAAATTTTCTCAACAACATCCATTGCGATATTTTATGATCCTTTTGCAGTTGAATGGTCTCATGGACTTAAAAAACATTGTATTTGAGTTTGAGTAAAATAATTCCTTTAAAATGATTCTACATATTTTATTTTGCAGCAAACAGTTCTGTTTTTTAAGAAATATGAACCAACAGCTTTGGGAAGTATCTCCTAATGGTGTGGGACCCTAACTTCTTCAAGGCAGACCTCCAGAGAGCCGACTCTGATCCTAATCTAATCTAATGCCTACCACTACTCCTACCTAGCTAACAATTGCCAGGGGAAAAGGGGAGAGAGAGAAAACATGGAAATAAAAGGAGTGGTCATTGCACTAGAGAAGAAGGGGGGACGCTCTCATCCTGTCATAAAGAGACACAGTGCATGTGAACCTTGCAACTATAACCCACACATTGTATAACCCATGGAGATCAGAAGGTAAGGGAACAATAATACAACAATAGAGGGCATATATGAGCCACAACTAGAATTATATTAATGCTTACGGTATGCACAATCCGTTTCAGAGTGGGAGAGAGGAACTGGATGCATTGCAGCGGTTCAACACAGAGGCTAGGGACACTTGGGAATGGTGGGAACTCAAAAGGGCAAAGTAACCTTGCATCCAGAAGAGGGGATCCCTTTAAAATGAAATGGCTCTTCCATTTATAGAAGAGGAGAAGAGGGGAAGAGAAAAGAGTGAAAATTTGAATATTGGAACCCCAAAAGCCTGCCCAAATGCAACTGCGGACAAGATATCACCCAAATCTGATTCTCAACTGTAAAATTCTCTGTAAAAAAAAATGTCGGATCTCAAATCTTTTGAAAATAGGCAGTCCATTGATGGAAAATAGGTTTGCATGTTGAAACGTGGTTTTAGGCCCAACAATGTGTAATGTCCCCTTTTCCCATTCGAAGACCTTTGGCCTATTTTGTCAACCCAACGGCCAAAGGAAAAATATAAGGGTGACTTAAGTCACAATAAATTAGTATAAAATGCCTATAAAAAATAAATAAAATTATTAAAGCATTTATATTAATTTATTTGGCTTAAATTAAGAATGCACTTATAAATTAAGTTGTAATATCAAGAAAAAGTGCATAAGGGGTCTAATGTTATGTTTGTCTCATTTCTAGGAAGTATGGCGACTTACCTAGGCAATGAATATTGGAGTTTGGATGTAAAGGATTAAAAATTTTTATCCTCCCTATGAGGAAAATGCGACTAGCCCAGGCAAGAAAAGTGGGACGTATGTTTAGAAATACTGATTGTGATTGGTAGTTATGGAGATCCTTTTGGGTCGTTTTTCCCTTTATAAGGGAGAGGTCGACTTGAAGAGGGACATCATATAATCATTTTATCAATTCTGAATTTGATCTTAAGCCTGGTGCTTTTGTATAAAAATATTCCAAGGACGAAAACCCTTAGTATATTGCCTCTAGAGGACGAAAAACCTCGTAGAGATTATGAGGAATTTCTACTCTAGATTTTCCATTGAGCTTGCAGCGAGTTTCTCGATCATTTCCAGCAGTGTTGATGTAATTTTGTGTCGAGGGTTCAACCAATAAAAGTGCAGCAGTATTATCTTATTTTTATCTGATGGAATGACCTATCCCTTGACTAATTTGCCAAGTTTGGAGTAATATTCCAGGTCTGTTTTTCGTGGTCATCGTTTGTTCTAATTTTGGAAGCTCATATTAATTATTTTCAGCCACTTTAAAGGGCATTTCAATGTTATCCCAGTCCATCTTTCAGCTACAGAATTTTACACTGTTTTTCCAGCCTGTTCATGTGCTTAAACCTGAATGTCTTATTTTAATCCTATAAAAATCTAGCAACAAGTCTGAGTTCTGTGACAGACACAAGTTCTAAGTGACTTCTTGTATGGAGGTTTGATCTCCAAATGCTAGTCGCCATTTCAAAAGGGAATATTCCTGGCAGCTGTCAAGCTATATCCTGTATGCTCTTATTTATCAGCTCAAAGTCTGATTTGTGTCATTAAAATTTTAAGAATATTTTGGGATTGAGCAAGGAGTTATCAATTTTGGGCTGTGTTGAGTGGTGTGTCTATCAGAACCATAGTTGCATTTTTTCCTCTTGAAATCTGATCTGCAGAGATATAATCTGAGAAATTCATATATAAAGGTTGCTTTGAGTGTTGGCTTTGCCAAAAATCACTAAGGGTTCAAAATGTCCTATTGGGGACATTACAAAATGGCCTCCATCTAGCTCTGAAACCACCTCTGATTTGCATTAAATGAGAAAATGGCTGGCTGGAGCTTTGAATGCAATTTGTTCTTAAAATAAGGTGGCTTGGGGTCCAAAACATATCCCATTGGGAAGTTCTCCTTGAGAGCTTTCCAACGGCTGCAATTTTGCTCAATTTGGTTGCCCCAATCAAAATTTATGGCTGAAAATGTAAAGCTTTGCAACCTAGCCCACGCCATCAAACTTAGAGACAAAAAATTGATCTCTAGACTATAGTCATGCCCTCTTTTCCTCATTGGCCACATGGCAGGTTCTGATTGGTTTGCTGTCTGGTGCCTCGTGGCCGTCTCTCATTGGCCACTTCAAAACCCGTTACTCAATTGCCATTCAGGTTGGACATGGGTGAGTTCGAATTTGTGCCATGTGGCACTGTTTCGTGTCCTCGAGCGTTAGACTTTTGAGCTGCCAAATGTGTGCCACGTGTTGCTCAGTTGGACCCTTTGCACTCTACCGACTTTGTGAACTCTGGGGCCCAAATAGTGCCATGTGGCACTCATTCGAGCACTTGCATTTTCGACCGTAGGTCTGCTCAATCCTCGTTTTCCCAAGACCCGACTACACGAGATTGCGTCATGTAGCGCAATCCTGATTTTTGGGCTATGGGCTCTCCTTTTCATGCCTTAAACCAAATTTGTTTTTCTCGTCGCCACGTGTCGCCCATTTGGCTGTTTGCACTCTGCCAGCTTTGTTTCTTGGGGCCATGTGGCACTCATTTGGCTCTTTGCATATTAGGCCAACTTTGCTCTGTTCAACCCCGTCCGACACGCGAGTACACGACATTGTGCCACGTGGTGTGATCTGATGCAATTTTGGGCACTTTCTTGGCGTTGAAACCAATTTTAATCAAGCGGCCTGAAATCGTACCATGTGACCTCGGACCCATGCCTTTAACCTATTTTTACTTGTTTCCCAGCACCCGAACACTTAGCTGCTTTGCCAAAAGGTGAACCAAGCGGAACCTTTACTCTACATAAGATATGAAGCCTTTCTGTATATAAAGACCATCACAGCTCTCTCCTTGGTGAATGTGGGATAAATCTCCAAAGTAAAATGTGAAGACGGCCACCATTAAAGCTCCAACGCAACTGCAACTTGAAACATGCAATGAATAGAGCTCCCCAAGCCTATAAATGCGACTGAGAAGGCATTGTAGAGACATGGATACATCCCAAAGTCGACTGTAACACAATTGAAAGCTCAAATCCATCCAAACTGGCTGCAAAGAAGAGAAAATTTGGGAAGAAGATATGAAGCCTTTCTGTATATAAAGACCATCACAGCTCTCTCCTTGGTGAATGTGGGATAAATCCCCGAAGTAAAATGCGAAGACTGCCACCATTAAAGCTCCAACGCAACTGCAGCTTGAAACATGCAGTGAACAGAGTTCTCCAACCCTATAAATGCGACTGCGAAGGCATTGTAGAGGCGTGGATACATCCAAAGTCGACTGTAACACAATTGAAAGCTCAAATCTGTCCAAGCTGACTGCAAAAAAGAGAAAAGTTAGGTAGAAGAGCCGGGATGCCACATTAGTGAAACCAAATGAAGAGAATCATGTTTTATGAGTTTAAAACCCCTCCAAGATCCTGAACATGCTGCCATGAGCCTCTGGAGACACCCACCTTCATGGTGGGGTCGGTATCGCTAATTGTAGACAACAGACGATGTATGTTACTCAGCAGGGAAGTAACAAAGATCAGGTTCCACTGTTGTGTACAAGATCAGAGTCGTAGAATCTGAAGTCGAGGGGTGATTCCCGAAGACTGCGCTTGCCCCTGACCGGCCTGAGCAAGGAACTCTTCCAGTTCAGGAAACTAGGAATCAAAAATATTCAAAAGGAGATGCGAAAGCTCTTGTAAATTTGAGAAAACAGGGGAAACGTAGTTCAGTTGCATAAAATAGAGCAGGAGACGCATTTTGGCAACAAGTTCAATGTATTTCAAAATGTTGGCTACACATATTTCTCTGTGTATTAGATTTGCTTTTCACACATCACTAGGAAAAAATAAAACATACAGAGCATAGTTCATTGATATGGACTCAACTGTTTACAAAGAAATACAGAACAGTACTGCTGTCAACATAAAATTCATCCATAGCAAAAAATTTGTTGTAGAGGCAATCCTCTTCTGAACTGATTATAATTACAGACCCATTCTAATTGAAAAGAAAGAACATCTAATAATTGAATTGTATTAAAGAGAAATTGGAAGTACCAAAACACCTGATAATTTTTTTTCAAATCTTAATGAATCTAACAGTCAACCTACACCGCTACTCTTTTAGTACGTTCTACAATTCTCTTAAAATTGAAGAAACTTTTTTCCAAACAATGTAAAGGATTCAATGTAGATTTTTCCAACAGAAAACCTACAACCACGATGGAGACTTTCACCAATTACTGCACTAAAATTGTGATATTCGAACAAATGCAGCAATAACTCTTTCAGAAAGTTACAAGGAGAGAAAACTGCATGTAGATCAAGCTGCAAGCACATGCCACCAATTTACAGTGTTCATTGTTATAAGACACTAGAACAAGTAGCAAGTTGCTGCAAGCCCTTGTGCATCAAATGATGGTCACTGCTGTCATGGCAAACAGTTGATGTGGGAGAAAATCACCATGGGCAACATACAATAGCCCACCAAGCTAAGTAACCATTTCTCCCTGCCAACATGTTGAACGCTATATAGAGGTATATAGAAGCCATTGTAAACCAACCAAAATTTACTCCGAATTGAACCTTCTCCTGCCAGAAACTGAAAGAATCCAAATGCAATACAGAGTAAAAATGGGCCTCAGAGGTCTACAATATCATTTGAATCAGTATTAACCCTAATCTGAGTAGCCGATACGTTTTGGATACAGAAGCGGGTACGGAGTATTTGATACGCGGAAACAGCAAAAAAATTTTTGGGCTTGGATACGGCAGTACAAAAAATATATAAAAATTAAAAAATATATAAATTTCAGCCTTCTAAATAAGAATTAACCACATATTATGCATATGAAAAACAAAACAAGCTAAATATACCACAACTATAAACTACTCATACATTCATAATTTCAAAACGTCCCTACCATATCTAGTTGAGGTGTTTATTACATTTATGATTTATCTCATACATGCTATTTTTATCCATGTTTATGATGGCTTGTACAATATACCTTCTGTAGAATAATGGTGCTGCGAAAATTGTAATTTCTGCTGTAATGATATATTAAGGCGATTAAAGCTCATACCTTCTGTAGAATAATGGTGCTGGTGAAAACTGTAATTTCTGCTGTAATGATATATTAAATTTAAAATATACACTTTTGGAGAATAACGACACTGTGAAAACTGGAGCCACAGAATGAAAATGATGGCTCATGCAAATTTTTGCTGCTACATCTTCCTGTAGACCCTAATAGTGCTGTGAAAAATGGCAATTTTTTTTTCTGTTGTGTTTTCTTCACCAATTTAAATCCATAAAATCTGAAAGAAATGCCAAAAAAAAAAAAACAACTCGGCAGAAAAAAAAGGAGAAAATGTGTTTTTTGCTATTGGGAGCGGGCAGGGAGCTGCGGCAGACGGCGCCGTTTCCGCAGCTCCCGGCCGGGTCCCGCCACCAATAGGCCGTTTTTTTAACCTGTTTTTTATTTTTTTAATTCTACAGCAAGCCTCTAGGCCGTACTCGGCCATTGCCGCAGGCCTCCCACGCTGCTCTCCTACCCGCTCCCGAGGCCGCCAACCTGCCGTTTCAGCAACTTAGTTTTTAAACTTATGACATTCTAGCGAGTACGCTCATAGGCCGTACCCGGCCGTTTCCACAGGCCCCCTTCGCCGCTCCCGGCCCGCTCCCGCCGCCGCTCCCACTTGTACCCGCTCCCGCACCGCTCGGAGTGCCCTAGGGTGCCGTTTCGGCAACTTAGTTGAAACTTATGACAGCAGTTCGAGTACGCTTACACAGATATGTTGCCTGAAGGTATGGCCTATCTGAGACCCTTCAAGGCTTGACGCTTCCACCCAATAGACTGAAAATCTGCCCACAACCCTTGTGGTGATCCAATTATGGACTCTTGTGGCTGCTTCCACATTTCAAAACTATGACCACCAATCTGATCTGTAATCTAGTTGAAATCCTGACTGAAAATAGACAGTGCATCAAAGAAACCCTGAATGGTAGCTCACTTGTCTACATCTCTTAAATGCAGACAACAAAAGTCTTGATCTCAATTTTGGAGATTCTTTCGTCACTCAAATCTGATTAAAATTTAAATATAAAAATAAATTTTAAAAGTCATAATGAATCAAGAGGGTTGTCACTTGACAGCAAAATCGTAAATTCTGTCAACCTAGAAAATTAAAATCTGACCTTCCTGAACTCTCATACAACCTTCTATTGTGGGGCATAAATGTATGCATTTTAAAAATGTAAATACTACTATAACCCATATAGACGTACTTTATTTGATTAGACCTTCTCTTTTATTAACATCATGCACTCTAAAATAGGGTTTTTGATGAAAAAATAAAAAGCGATAACTCTATGGTCATAAGATTAATGTCATTACCTTGTGAACGAAAAAAACGGATCGTATCCAACTAGTAGACTTGTTCGCTTCACAATGTTACAACAATGTGCAATCCTTCCTAGGCTCAACAAAGAGAGTTCCCTTTGCCCCGCAATCAACATGAGGCCACGTAAAAGGAAATTGCTCTAATGTGACTACATGGGGCTAATACGCCCTCAGCAAAATAGTTCAAGTGCATCCTGTATGGACAGTCATTCCATCCATTTTTGTTCTCCATTTCTTGCCAATGCATAGCGAGCTGATATACGGGCGTTTTTCTCTAGAAATGCTCGAATATGCTTTGTGCGACCGTATTTGCTCTAGACAACCGTTTCATTATGATATATGAGTATCTGCTCTAGAAATAATCAGCAGAGGATTGCAAATTTCTAAATACTTTAAGAATTTCATTTTTCAGCAATTGGGTTATGGGGTTAGCATACCTTCCCAGTTGTTGGCCCCCTGGTTATTGATTAAATCTTTTTTTCTCTAAACATAATTTAATTGTAACCACTAAATGATTTGAAGATCCTCGTTAAGGATAGCTATAAAAATCAATATGAAAGTGATTTGTGAGATTCTTAGGGAGACTCGAAACGTTGATTTATCTCTAAATCTTTGATGCAATTTCCTCAAATAGAGTGAAAGGAATAAAAAATGCGTCAGATCTCAGATTCGAATTTTAACTTTGATGATAGATTCTGTAGGTGTTTATCGAATAACCTTGCATATCTCAACATTGTCGATCTTACCATCAGCAAAATGATTAAGGCTTTCTGTAGAGCTAATGTTGAAAATTGTCAGATCCAAAAGTTCAGACTTCATTTGTTATGTGATTTAATTTGCATTCTCAGCAAATCAAGTATCTATGCTGAAGTGATCTTCCACTAAGGAGTTTACATCGTTATTATGCAATATGGAACTCAATAAGAATTTGGATTCTCATTAACTTGTGCACATATTAAAGGCATTACTGCTCAGGATCTGCTTGTCATTAGCCAACAATCTATGGAAAATTTTATGACATGAAGTTAGAATTTGTTTCGAAGAAACTGGGGAAACAAAATACCATGGGATAATTGCCCAATTGCACTCAATCCAACTCCAACCCCCCACTACCGCTCGCAACTTTGTGGACTATACAAAGCCATTAGGGGTCAACGAGATGCTTCTATTTTTATTGAACCAATGGGGTTGCAACCTTCTTCATGGATAAGAAGAAGATCACTTTGGCATCCCACTCCTTCCAGGCTGAGAGCATTCCCCCCAAGGCTCCCTAATGGTTACATTTATTATTTCCCAAAAGACTGAACATTGAAAACCTAGGTCTGGGACTCTTACATATAAAAAACTGGCGTCATTCACTAAGAATGTTGTGTGAAACTCTTTACTCTCCATTACTTCTTGTCCACATTAAAGACGGCTCGTGCGGCTCTGATGTCAATTTCGTGCATTTAACTGAGATTACCATTATAATAAATTCCCCATTGTTTTCCGGTGGTATTGATGAGCTTCTAGATGAGCTACGATGATGGGCAATTTTTTTTTCTTAATTAAACCTTCATTTATCCGGACTTAAATCAGACCTAAATTGATTGTCGGTAAAATAATTCTTGAAGACATGGTTTTGTCCAAAAACTGCCTTCTGAAACTCATGATGGTCACGATGAATATTTGGTCATGCCTTTTGGCCTTACAAATGCCCCTTCCACCTTTCAAGGACTCATGAAAATAAAATCTTTCGGCCATTTCCTCTGTAATTTGTCTTGGTTTTCTTTGACCCGAAATAACTCTTAGTTTAAGCAACCGCACATAGAACCGTATCCACCATTCCAAAATTAAGTTGATACCGTATTAAAATTGAAAACGTGGCAGAAATATATTATGATGCCTATTTGAAGGTCTAGGGTCCAAAAAATCTCGATTTGGCCTTGAAATTATACAAAGTGGAATATCTAGGGCACATTAATCTCTTTCCGGGGTCCGTGTAATATTAGACAAGATCGGCGGTCTACAAAATCGGCCAACAACTCTCAAGAGCCTTAATTGGTTTCTCAGGCCTTATTGAGGTACTACACCAAAGTACAAGGACTATGGAAAGATTTGAAGCCCCCTTGACTGACTTATGTGAAGAAAGATGCCTTCACCTGGAACGCCGCAGCTGACCAGGCATTTGTGGCTCTTCAACAGGGTATGTGTAGCACACCCGTTTTGGCCATGCCAGACTTCACTCAAACTTTCACCATTGAAAGTGATGCATGTGGGAATGGCTTACTTGTTAGATCCTTCTTCAAGCAGGTCACCCAATTGCCTTACTAGCAATGCTCTTTCGGGAAGAAACTTAGCCTTGTCTGTATGAGAAGGAAATGATCTGCAATTCTTGTATGCGTGGACCCTAAATGCATTAGGCACATATGTATTTAGGGAATCATTTTTGTATCAAATTACCGACCATATTAGCAGTTCAATATTTCTTGGAACGAACGAGTCTCCTCCCCAACATGGCAACAAAAACAGTCTACGCAGAAGCAGTCATGGGGTATGATTATGAGAGCCACCTTATTCCATGTATCAAAAAATGCATAGGAAAACAATACAAACAATGGCCGATGCACTAAACACATTGAATCCAATACCAAAATAACACTGAACTTAACGGCATCTCCATTCAAATACTCAAACTGAGTTGGAATACTTGTAAAATCGGGGTATGCACTTGAAATCTTTACTTGTGTCCTCAAATCACCTCATCCAGCGTTTGTCCATTGACCCACAACCGTACCACATTATTCATGGACATGGTATTTCTGTGCCTTAGGGCCGTCATTTACACTCTTCCTATTTACTATAAGATCTGCCTACAACACTAAATTCCTGTCATTCGATGAAGATTCATGCTTCTTCCATCAGCGGGCACACCAATGCTAGAACCTAACTTTGGAAAGTTAATAAAAAATGCTATTCCAAAAGACCCATTAGGTACTTAGTCGATTGCCAACACAATTGTAGGTGAGCACAATAACAATTTCTCCGGTTTGTTAGAGCCCTTGCCAATTCCGACTAGGATTATGACATATATCTCTATGGATTTTATCAAGGGTATTCCTTGGTAAGCTTGCATCAGTGATCTTGGTTAGTGGTCGATGTGGCTCCTAAAGACTTACAGATTTAGTGTTCCCTGCACCCATACGCATATAAACCCGTCGATGAGTAAGACTAATACATAGTTTTGTGGATAAATTTTCCATCTGAATTTGCATTCCTGCTATAATAGATGATCGTGATTTAACCTTTCAATGCCACTTTTGGGAGCTTTTTTGAAAGTTAGACACCCATGGTAAAGATATCCTAATCCGGGTATCACCCCCAAACGGATGGCCAGACTGAAATTGTAAAATAAGTCATTTAAAAATTTGGACAATCGATTGCTTTGTTTCAGATAAAACACTAGTGGACAAATGAGGTGGACCCTTGGAGAGTGGTGGTAGCTAATACCCATAAAACTGTGTGCTACTTCTGGGTTGAAATGACTAGAAGAGACTGAAATGAGTTTATGGTCAAAAGCCACCAAGATTCTTCCATACTGACCCTGGCAATTGTGAGTTCATGCAGTCGAACTACTAGCTTTGCAACTTGTATCAAATTCTTAGCACTCGAAAGCAATCTCCACACTATGGAACTTTTTGAAGCAACAGGCTGATCCTTTACCATTTCCAAGCGCACCTTCTAACTAGGTGCTATAGCCTTCCTTGTTCTTCATGTTTTACTCATTCCTGGAATTTGGAACTACCTTTGTGTGATGCTCATTGTGCAACTAATTCAATCTTCAAAACCCTAGATGGTGAGAGATTCTTCTAGAAAAAATGGTTCAGTTGGGATGTGGGAACCCCTATGCAGCAAGAAACACACCACAACTCCGAAATTCAAACTGCATTTTCTCATGTCTAGCTTGTGATTCAAGAAATGTTCTATGAAACAAATGTCAAAACTTTGACCTTTAACAATATGATACTTGATAGTTTTCCATCCTTCTTGAACTTGAAGCCATCCTAGAAATGACCTACCATTTCCGTTCCCGCTTGCAGAAACAGACAAGTCCTAATCCAATGGCACGCTTATGCAACCGAGATATGAATCTCAAGGGAGTCATGGAGAACCACTTTTCTCCAAATTCTCTTCAATTTCCACATCTAGGATGCTTATGAGGCCAAAGAAAAAGGGAGGGGATGTTAGGAACCCGTGTTCCTACCTTTTTATTTGCTTTATAATAGATTAGTTATGTTAAACACATATGCTTTGTAAGTCGTCCTTTCAACATATTTGAATAACCCCACATGTGCGGGAAGTAGTAGTTTCTTAGAAGGAATTAGTATATAAGGTCTTGAGGCTCAATGAAGCATCGACGAATATATTGTATTGAGCTTGCTCAAAGGAGGTTGCCCCCTTGAAGAGGCCTGCGATTTAATATCAATTCGAGTTCCTTTGCTTTAGTTATTTGTTGCAGGTTATTTTGTTGTGATTGCTAAAATAGTGTTGCAGGGTCTTCACATCCCTTCCCATTTGATAAACCCGTTTCAAGAATTAGAATTTCTTGCTTGCTAGTTATTCTATGAAGCTCCATATCCATGTCTTCTCTCTCTGCATTGGTTGGACCATGGTGTGAGAAATAACTATCTTATGCCTCTCCGATATGTGCCGAATAATAGCTACCAAATTTGTAATGCTAATTCAACAATATCTTGTAATCCATTCTATTATTGAAGAATACCCCTGGAAATCGGAATTTAAAAAACATGAAATGCCCACTCCCTGCAAAAAGAGACCTTAAATCAATTGTTTGAACATCAACCGGAAGTTTTGAGACATGTATATGCAAACAACCATAGTGCATTTATCAAAAAAAAATCAGTTGTGAGTTTAGAAAATGACATCATTGCACACAAATATACTAGTTAATGAAATGGAAAGTTTACTACGTGAATGTGGATAGGGCAGAGATGTCAATGATATTAGTGATGAGGGTAAATCATAGGCATAGCTAATGTCTATGTTCTAGCTTTATAAAATTCTTGTTTACAAAATTGCAGATATCAATAAAATAACGAGTGTAGCTAATGTTTAGTAAACTACTTAAACAAGGAGAATGATAAATAATGTTTATTAAACTACTTAAACAAGGAGAATGCAAAATAGAGGAAACAAAAAACCATTGCTACATCTCTTACTTTCCTATATAGGAACATTTCAACATAGCTGCATCTCTTACTTCCCAATAAAGAACCATTTCAACATCATATACATAGAAGTTAGAACCAAAGCTCATAAATAACATTGTTTACTTGATTGCCTAGGTCCCCTTATTTATTGAATACACCTTCTTTATTCTAAACATAAAGTCACAACCTGCAATATCCAACTACAGGGTTCCATCATATTAAAAATGGCCGACGTGATATATGTCTTTCAATTTAAAATTTGTTGATGGTGAGCTATTGATAATCGAAGACACAACGGACGCAAGAATGCCTTCAAACCCTAACGAACAGTTGTAGGCCAATGGCAGCGCCGGTGGTAGTGGTAGGTCTCACGGTCTGGGCGGCGGCTCTACCCCCTCACCTGCAAAATCCTTCGTGGCAACCGCTTCTGGTAATCCCGAGTAGAGTTCATCAACATGCAAACAGAGACAAAGTTTTATTGGGGTTCCAGATGCGCCTTATATTATGGAAAAATCCGCGGCCACTCCGGTAATTACGCTGTCATTCACAAAGGTAACTGAATCAATCTTTGCTCTTAAAGATTTTGCCCTTATTTTTTGATTTAATGGCTTTTGGCCTCGGATTGAAGATCTGCATCAATGGATCTTTTCTACTTGGTCCCGTGACTGTGAGATTTAGTTGTGCACAAAGGGTTTTTTTATTGTTTGTTTCTTCTCTCCCACAGAGTGTCAACGAATTCTTAATGAGTGTCCCTGGTTCTGGGGTAGGGCTGGCCTTTTTATTACTCCATGGTTTTTGGATTTTGATCCTTCTAATATGGTTGTTTCAAAAATGTTGGTTTGGGTTCGTCTCCCCAATCTTCCTCTCCCCTTTTGGCACCCCGCGGTTTGTGCTGCTATTGGTGACGCTCTTGGTCGGTTCATTCAGATGGATAATGAACGGCCCAAGCAAGGGTTGTTCACCTGTGCACGTATTTGTATTGAGGTGGATCTTAGCAAAGGTCTTCCAGAAGAGTTGGAATTAATCCATGATGGATTCAAATGGATACAAGTCCTCGACTATGAGAACACGGCCTTTCGATGCCGGTTATGCCATCAAACTGGGCACCTTTTGGAGGCTTGCTTGCTGCATAAAAAGAAGAAGAGCAACGAGGTTTATTCGCGGCCTAAAGGCTGGCAACCGTTTGCAGCGCCGAAAGTCAAATAATGCTCCCACCCCGAAAATTCAGAAGATGTTTGTTGAGATTCCCCCTACTGGCGGTGTTGCCAAATGGACGCATGTATTTGAGTCTTCTGATTCTGACCCCATTCAGGATAGCCCGTGCCTTGATCCTCCGCTCGTCTTGGCACCCCAACAGGCACCATGGATTGTTGTCACACGTTCCAAGGAGAAGGGGCGCTCCGACACTCTTGTTTCTCATTATCCGGTGGACCTGATTAACTTTGTTTTTGGTTCTCCTCGGACCCCCATGTAGCTGTTGCTTTGTTGTTTTGCTTGGCTTAGCCTTGTGTGCTTGTGGCTTTAGGGCGTGCTCTCATACCGCCCGCTTTTTTTGTTGAGAGAATTTTGTATCATTTTGCATTTAATATAATATAAGATCTTTTTCATCAAAAAAAAAAAAAACTACAGGGTTCCAAGCTAGCATGAATGCTTGAAACTAGGCAATCACTCATCATTTGAAAATGATTCTCTGATCTTATTGCTTGTCCAATGGAACATAAAGCTGAAACTAACTGCAATTGCACCTTGATCTTTTGATCTTCAATTTTTTTCAGCCTCACTTCATTTGAATCTTCCTTTTGCATATGTTGTTCAATCAAGGCACAATTCTTTTTGTAGCACTCTTCAATCAAAGAATAAACCATTTCATAGGCCCCTTTTCAGCCACCTGCAATGTAGAAATGTCTAGCCTATGTTCTTAACTAATGTGCACTTTATAGTATTTAATTTACTTGTTGATTTCCATTTTTTCACAATTGATTGTCTGTCCCTTTCATCAGGAATTTCACTTGGTATAGACATTCTCTATCCTCGTCGTTTTTTGTTGGTGGAGAATAGTCCTCATGAAAGGCATAATTAGTATCTAAAGAATCAATGGTTATATTTTCAGGATTGATTGCTCGCTCAGAACTGAAATTCACTCCCATTGCATAAAAAAGTTCTTTCACATAACTTGCTGGATATTGTTTTTTTCAATTTTTCTCACAGGTAGTCATATACCAATGGCTATCATGACCAGATCGAATATTGGATTCATAATCTAGATTCTTTAAAGTCGGGAAAACATGTTCTCATCAATCTTGGCATTGAATTGCCATATGGTCAACACCATGTGTGGAACAGTAATTCTGCATTATTTTTTATTTTTCAGTAGATGATATGGCCTTCTTTAATTGCACAATCTTTTGTTTGCGTCTCTTTAAATACATTTTGCTTCAATAAGAAATAAAGTTTCTGCAACAATCCAGCAAGCTCTACTCTTTTGTTGTTGGTGAGAAGACTGATTTTCAAAAACAGCAGATCGTTTCATTCCTATTTCTTCTTGATTGAAAGGTGCAGGCTCAAATTTTCAAGTAGTTGGATTCTCTGACATATGTGTTCTTTCTAGTAGTTATGACTACCTCTTCATGGTCTCCTAGTGCCCTTGCACAAATTTTGAGAAGTTGTAGTCATCTAACACTTCATCAGGTATTCATCCTATGAAAGTAATGCAAAACACCTAAAAAACGCATCCTTCATAGGAGTTGGGGAATGCACACTTTTATCCATGCGAAGTAAAACAAAATATGTGTATGCCTGCAGCAAAGCAACGTGTAAAAATCTTGAACAAGGACCCAATACTGGTGCAAATATCACAAACTTAATGAAAATAAAGGACATAAGGATAATATCTTTAAATTGGAACATATACAGATGAGTAGCAATTCTTGCAGAGCTCACCAAGATTAGTTGACATAGGTTCTCAGCATCATATAGTGGACTGTCTAAAACTGAATATAAAAATAGCGTTACAGTAAATCTCTACATACATTTCTATTCTATCTAATTTTGGCTGCAAACACTTCGCTATCTCTACCCTGTTATTTTTAATCATAACTATAATGGAATGATTTTTTGCAACAGTCACAGTACTGCCCCCATGGACTGTACAATCAATGATTAACCTACATAGGATTTCCATTGATGATGATGACAATCAGTTTTTCCTCCTCATACTGGAGAACTAAGGGAAACCAAGGGAGGCATCTTTTTTAACGTTTTATAGTTTACTGATGTTTGGTCTAGCACGTTGTTCAAATGCTGCAGTGACCCACATCATATGTAACGGGTTTCTTGGAAGAGGGGTTGAGCTCTGCGGCGCAATCAAATCAATACCAGGGTCAACCTGGGTGCTTTTGTTAACTGCAGCATGTGGAATGACAATCTTTGTTCGGATATCTTTAATGTTTGCATTTACTGTCATTGGGTCCTTTGGGTCTTTCAGCTTTTAATATCAATCTAGAATCTCTGATCCCTCTGTATGTGGTCATATATGTTTTTTTCTGGATTTGTGTGTTCATATCTTTAGATCCATTGAGTCCTTGCCCCTGTTATGCCTGTGGTTGAGGGGTCCTAGGGTTTGAAGCCCTTAAGGAGCAGTTGTCTCTAAACCTGTTTTTTGCCATCACTGGATTAGTTTTGGCTTCGCGGGCAAGTTATTTGCACTCTTGCTCCTTGGACTCTGTGGGATTGCTGTCCAGAGTATCACAGTTTTGGCATCCATTACTGTGTGGTTTCTCTACAACATAGCAACCAATAATGTTCTCCGTATGTTTTTCAAGTCTAATCACAATGAGCTTCGAGATGCACTTGTTGAGGAGTTTTCCACGGATTATATGGTTTAAGTTTAACCATTTGATTATCAGAAAGTTCCTCAACTTGATTCTGTGTCGGAAGTTTGAATCATGTTTTCTTGTTCTGGATCTCCTAATTGCGATTTCGATTTGGCTCTTATAGGGGTTGGCTGGAGTTTTATATAAATTGGAAAAACTTAGGTGATATACAAACTTTTAAAGTTTCAAATGTAGTTGCAGGCAAAGAAATTGCAGGAACAGTTACAGTAGGTAGCTTTCAATCAGCCTATTTGTCATTGCACAAGTATAAAGTGATCTACGCATATTCATGAGGAGGAACCTATCGCATATGCATAAAAGGCTTATATGGACTGGGTTTCTGATTTATACATTCCAAAAATATACAAAAGCTTTCATAAAAAAAATAAAAACAGAAGGCATAGAATGCAACGCGGACCTACCACCACTAGGTTACATGCCAAGTCTGGTGAATCTGGCAAATCTTAAAATAATTTCTTTCTTAAATAACCAAAATATTTAAAGTAAAGTCAGAAAGATAAAATTTATGGACAACAGACTAATAAAAATAACAGTAATGTTTTAGAGAAGATCAAGATATACCTATCTTCCACCAAGTTTCCGGGTCGGGGACGACAGGGGATGGGGGGACGTGTTTCCGGGACGGATTTTTTTGGAGGCCTTTTTTAGGGGATGGTAGGGGACAGCTATTAAAAAATCAGGGAAAATTTAAAAAATATAGGAAATTTCAAATATTCATATGATAACATTGATAAAACATTCAGCACACACATTATAGAACCTTAATACATAAAATTGGAGCTGAATTGAGATTTCACATAAGATTCAGGCTATTAATAAATGAGGGAAAATTTTAAAAATATAGGAAATTTCAAATATTCATATGATAACATTGATAAACTTAAAGCATTCATCACATTGTACACACATCATAGAACCTTAATGCATAAAATTGGAGCTGAATTGAGATTTCACATAAGATTCAAGTTTCAATTACAATGAAATGCCCAAGGGCTACAAAATGTCTGAAACATAGAAAATCAAAATGAAAATATATTCCATAAATAGGCTGTATACTCCATTAACTAACCTTATTTGACCTTTTTGATGTGGATCAAAAGCACTACTTGATAACTGATGCATATAATATTATGAAAACTATTATTGGTAACTTGGAAAGTAATTTGCATGAAAAAACATTACAGTCTTGGAAAACAATATAAAAACATGCAAAATGTGTGAACATCTGATGACTCAACTAGTACTGATCATGTGCCACTGGTTAACAATCGCCACTTCCGAATCATTACAATTTACACCTGATTAAAGTATTCAGACTGTTTTGTTTTAGGCTTTAGCAAGCAGGTTAAAGTATATTGTGCTGACACATTATTTGTTATTGCGTTCCAGATTCTTGTGACGTGCCTTTTCCCTCTGCTATATGCTTTGTCATTACGTTCACAACTGACAACTCTAGAGGTGAGTGCAGAACCTTTAAAATCTTTCTTGTTCCCCTTTGCACATGATTTGCATGTTTATAGCATTTACATAAAAGGTTTGCTTTAGACAGATAAGATATGTTCTATGAAAAATCGGTTTCTTCTTTTCTCTGAAGGCCCATGAATGATCTTTAAGAGAATGTGAATTTTTCTTATATGATCAGGAAGAGTTCCAAAAGCTTCAAATAGCATGTAACAGATCATATGTGAAGTACTCCAATGATAAAGTACAGAGCAATGGAGCTTTACATGACTTAGACATTCGAAATTTGGCCCTTTGCATTGTGATATTCTTACTCTCAATTCCGTTTTTATTCTTCAAATATATTGATGACCTGCCACGGTTGATTAGAGCATCAAGAAACAACCAGAGTTCAGAAGAGGCTCCATTGAGTAAACAGATAGCATATCGTGTTGATGTTTTTCTTTCTAGTCGTCCCTATGCCAAGCCTTTGGCCCTGCTGTTTGCAACAATACTGCTTATTGGAATTGGTGGTTTAGCCCTTTTCGCAGTGAGCGATGATAGTCTGTTGGATGCCTTGTGGTTGTCTTGGTCATATGTAGCAGATTCAGGCAATCATACAAGCAGTGTGGGGACAGGTCCGCGGATTGTGTCAGTATCTATAAGCTTTGGAGGCATGTTGATATTCGCTATGATGCTTGGGCTGGTATCTGATGCAATATCTGAGAAGGTTGATTCACTACGCAAAGGAAAAAGTGAGGTGATTGAGAGTAATCACACACTAATTCTTGGATGGAGTGACAAATTGGTAATTTTTAAACAATGTCTTTCTTGTAAAGTTTAAAATTTAAAAACAGTTATAAAAGTTGGTGATTATCCTTTCTTGAAACTAATTGATTAATGGTGGGAATGGAAAGAGTTGATAACTTTGTAGTATCCTTATCTTAATATATTACTCGGCTGAACATCTGATCTCGACATGCTTGTTATGATTAATTGAAAATATAAATGTTTTACCTTTCAAATTATCAAAGAAAGTTTAATACAACAGGAATATTCAATACCAGAAGGGTTAAAGACATGATACTTACCACAAGTTTTGAATAGGTGTAACGTGTAACCTATCATTCACTTTTAGACAAAAGTAGGTGTCAATTTCAAAGCTATGATCCATATTTTATTTAGTCTTTGGGAAATCAAGCATGCCTTTGATTAAACAGTTGCTTTGAACAAAATAAGTTGCTGCATAATTTATCATGCTTTCCTTTCACACACCCGCTATAAGATACAAATGAGACTCATGTTTTTATTTAACCTGATACCCATAAGACTCACTTAAATTGTTAGTTAACCTCTCCAATTTGTAGGTTGATGGCTTTACATAGTTCCGTTTTCTTCTTGGTGTTGAAGCAAGGATCTTCCTGTAATGGCATTATTGAAATGAAATACTAGGCATAATTGTGTCATGTCTATCATCCTTGCTTCATGCGTATGTGGGCTTTTAGTTCAACGCTTTAAGCACATTTTTTGTTTGCTTTGATGTTGCATTACCTGCAAACACTTATTTTGAATGGTTCATTCACAGGGTTCATTGTTAAATCAGCTTGCCATAGCAAACCAAAGTATGGGGGGTGGTGTCGTTGTTGTTCTTGCAGAACGAGATAAGGAAGAAATGGAGATGGAGATTACCAAGTTGGAATTTGACTTTATGGGGACATCCGTAATATGCAGAAGTGGGAGTCCTCTCATAATGGCCGACTTGAAAAAGGTTCACATATGTGCCATTATGAGGTTGAAAGCAGGGCTCAGCACGTCACTGCATTATACTTTTGGTTTTGCTGTTGATGTGCAAAAAGCTAAATATTTTTTGTTAAAGGATTGCATTTCTTCTAAAATATTTCTTTGTTTCTCATAGGTCTCAGTCTCCAAAGCCCGTGCCATTATTGTCCTTGCTGAAGATGAAAATGCGGATCAGGTAAGCTGACTTTTATAGAAATTCTGTTTGGACCCAATTCAACAGGTGTCTTTTTCCATTTTATGACTCTATTTATTTGCATCATCTAGCTCCTGAATATTGGGTTTTGTACAGAGTGACGCGCATGCATTGAGAGTTGTTCTAAGCCTAATTGGAGTTAAGGAGGGCCTGAGAGGCCACATTGTTGTAGAAATGAGCGATCTTGACAATGAACCACTGGTGAAGCTTGTTGGAGGAGACCTTGTTGAGACTGTTGTGGCACATGATGTCATTGGCCGCCTGATGATTCAGTGTGCTCGTCAACCTGGTTTGGCACAGGTAGTTTACACAAAAGTTCTCCACTTTTTAAAATGGTAATATCTATATGATGTAGGATTTTTATTCTCTCATACTTAAGATTGCCCATCTCTAAATACTTTCCAATTGATACAAAATAAAGAGTCATAGTTTTGTAAAAAACGGGACCACTTTAATAAACATGTTCCACAATACATAAATTTGTTCAGCCATATAATAATGTAAACGAAGTGTTAGAAATATATGCGCCCATATTCCATATTGTATTGAACTTCTCATGACGAGTTCATAAGTTTGCATAAGTATGAGACTGAGTTGAAATATGACAAAGATATTACGAAGAAAACATTTTACACTGCTGTGCTAATCGGGTGAGCTTATAAGCAGTTGGATTGGAAGAATATACAGTTAGAGAAGGCAGTAGGAGCACCATCTACGGAAGCCCTTAATTTCCTTTCTACATGGACTCGACCATAGTCTTAGTCGAGTCCAGAGTATTTATTATACATTCTCCCGGACAGAAATCTTCATCCTTGCAGACTCTGTCCATGACTTACACCACTATGGCTTCCCAGACTTCCTTTTCTTGTCTACCATCTACTGAATAAATTGCCATGTCTGAACCCTGCAGTATCTGACTAGTGTGTAGGCATGGGATCTAATTTAAAGGGGTTAAATGCAGCATTAGTTTTGGTATTATGTTCTCGTACTTGTCCATATGCATTCTTTATACAGGGAATGATTAAATATCATGTAAAACACTTAAACTTATATAAGCTTTTAATTATGGTTAGTCATCTAATGCATTGTACAGGTGATTCTGTCCAACCAAAAGCCCTCCATTGAGTAATATTGAGAGGGCTGTCTATATTTTATGAAAAGGGCAATGCTACACGGAGTCCTTACGCATTACATATAATGAAAACATCCCAATTTCCTATGTTTGTGTGCAATGCATATGCCTTTAGATTAGTATTCTATGCCATATGATCAGTATGTGTTTTATATGATTAGTATTCCATGTGATGTGTTCCATTTAAGTCTATTTATATGTTGCATGGAGTAGAGATAGATCTTGTTTACTGTTGACCATCTACAGTTCTGAACTCTAGGTCATTCCATCTTTTTTGGCAGGTTGAGCTTGCATGCTTGTTGAAGCATTGTCCTAAGGCAGTTTCACTTCCTCGACTATGCAAAGCTTGTTTTAGTATTTGCCATGGACTTTATCTTATGTAATTATTTTAGTGCCTAGTTTAAGAGAATGCTTTGAGCACTCTACTCCTTCCTATTGCTATTTTAGGTGGCTGTACTTTAGAATTGCATTACCCTGTTTTAATAACTGATCGATATCAACATAATTTTATTCATTCATTTGTTTTTTCTTGTTTTCCTTGCTTATTTATTTTGTTGACCTTGCTAGTTCTTGGCATTGAAAAATTTAAAGTAGATGCAATTTTTGCTAACAGGGTGTTAACTTTATAATTAGAAAATGCCAAATAATCCAGAGAAAAAAGCTTTCAAAGTTTTAGATGCATGAAAGCCTTAATTTTTTATTTTTTGAAATTGGGTGTAAGGTGTTTATCCATTTGTTTCGACATCATATGGATATTATTGAGATAATATGAATGTAGGAACCTCCCAAATCATTCTTTTACAGGGAATGGATCCTTTAATCCTAAGTGCTTTCTCTTGACTAGGTTCATAAACCTTAATTATGTAGGTTGTAGAAGAATTGACTCCGAGGCTGATGAAAAAGTGCCTTGTAAGAATAGAGACAATGTTTTGCATTTCTTGGGGCATTCCTCTGAGAAAATTTAGGAAAATGACAATTGATTTTATAATTCACTATTTCTACATAGGTTTCTTAAGGAAGGTCCAATTGCTGTATGTTTCATTTTTTTTAAGGTTCATGTTGTTTAAAACCATACTTGACGACAATTAATGTTATTCAATATTCCATCCTTAGTCATGTATGTTTGCTTTTCTGTTTTGATTTTTACCTAGTTCCTATTAATGAAACAATTATTTTCAGTTTAGAAAATTATTTCAAAATTGATTTTGATTTGTTCTCCCTTCGTATATGACACCTTACATATCAAAACATTTGTTGGTTAATGCACTTTGAAGTTTTTTTTAAAACAAAAACCACCATAATTATATTAATAAAAATATAAAGTACAAATTACAATGACAAGCTATAATATTCATACTGGAGGAGATATCTTTTGATTTCCTAGTACAAATAAAATAAAAGAGATAGCCTATCTGTGGTTTATCCATCATGTGATTTCAAAGAGAGGATCCACTCTATCTATTGCATTTTCTCTTGGGGCCAGATCATGGGTAGAGGAACAAAGTGTATCAGATTAGAATGATCTAGATCCCAATTGGCCAAGGTGTCAGCCATCTTATTCTGCTCCCTAGGCACATGAGAGTATATGATTGTTTGGAACTGGCTGGCAATGAGTTTAATATGATTTTGAATTCTTGTAATAAGCCAATTATTAGACGGATGTTGCTCAGGGGATTGTAGTAGGTTAATAATAACCTTGGAATCTGATTCTACTATGATACTAGGACATCTCAGTTTGGCTGCCTCCAGGAGAGCACGCTGGACAGCCATAATTTCAGCCACATTGTTAGTGTAGTGTCCCAATTGATATGCAAAGAAGAAAAGAGGAGTTCCCAAAGAGTCCTGAGCTATCCCTCCCATACTGGCTGGACCCGGATTACCTCTAGCTGCCCCATCAATGTTTAATTTGACAAATTCGAATGGAGGAGGCTGTCATAGTCGAAGTAGAAGGTACCCTTTGTTTAGTAGCTTGCTTTATCTGCAAGTGCATGTTGCCCAGATTTAGTTTTGTAAGAGAACTTTACACCTCGCAGGCAGTGGGGAAGGTAGTTTTAGATTGTGCACGATAGTTTTTGCATTATTACTTCTAGTCAAGTCCATGATATACCACTTGTCTCTACTTTTTGACTTGAAGATGTGTCTGTTTCTTTCCTTCCAAACATTCCATAGCAAAAGTGAAACAACAACTCAGATTCCTTTGGTAAAGCCATGAGTATCCCTATGAAATGTCCCTCTTTCTCGAATAATAGTATCGAAGACCTTTGGCCTATTCTGTCTACCCAACGGTCAAAGGATGTGACCAAGGGTGACTTAAGTCACAATAATTTTTTATAAATGCCTAAAGAAAATAAAATAAAATAATTAAAGCACTTATAATTAATTTATTTGGCTTAATAAAAGGATGCACTTATAAATTAAGTTGTAATCTCTAGAAAAGTGCATAAGGGGGGGCAAATAGGGTGTCATAATAGTCTAATGTCATTTTTGTATCCTTCCTAGGGAGTTTGGCGACTTGCCTAGAGAAAGGATATTAACCTTTGGGGAAGTATTAGGCCCATGATAATTTTGTATCCTCCCTATGAGGAAAATGCGACTAGCTTAGGTGGGAATTTTGGGGCTCTTGCTTAGAAATAATAACTTTTGCTGATTGGTGTTGTAATAGGTTCCTTTTGGGCCATTTTTCCTTTATAAGGGAGAGGTCGACTTGAAGAGGGGCATCTCATACTCTTTTATCAAACTCAGAATTTTATCTAAGCTTTGTGCTTGTTAAAATAATCAAGAGGACAAAAACCCTCTTAGAAAAGGAGAGGGATTTCCACACAAAGAATCCTATTGAGCTTGCAAGGCAATTTCAGTTTCCAGCAGTTGTGTGATGGATGTTTGTAGCAGATTTTTGGAGAATAACAGTTGCAGCAGTTGTTTCTTGTAAATTGCAGCCAGAGCGACCCATATTTTTTGGCATCATGATATGATTGGAGACATTTCCAGGTCTGAACTTCATTGTCATCCTTTGTACTAATTTTGGAAGTCTATATAAATTATTTTTAGCATCTTTGAAGGGCATCACTGTGGTATTTCAGTCCTCTAAGAAGACAGATTCTCTGATAATTATTTCAGTCCAGTTTAGTCTGTAAAAATGCAGATTTCTCCATATTTTGGATATATAAAAATACAGGGATCAGATTTGTTAATAGTCTTAATTGTTTGAGCATCTTTTGTACGAGTCTCATCCCCATATTCTAGTCGCCATTTCTGTAGCTATTTCTGCAGTTAATGATATGATTTCACATGGTTACATACCCCTGTAAGGACTGATTTGGTTATATAAAATCTGTATCTTATACTGGTGTGAAAAGCTTTCAATTCAATGACTGTTCTATGAGGGTCTTATAATCAGCCTTAATCGCATTTTTCAATGTCCAAGTGGATCTGCAGTTAGTATATTTAATCTATCTACCACAGTGTTACGCGGGGACGCGTCCCCACCTGTTTTGACACGTCCGGGACGTCCCAGATGTCCTGGGGACGCGGGGACGTGGGGGAAACGTTTCCCCCACGTTTCCTTTTTTTTCTTTTTTTTCTAGGAAACGTCCTGGGGACGTCTGAAAACATTGGGAAATGTCCCGGGGACGGGGAAACATGGGGGGGACGTGGGAAACGTGGGGGGGATGTCCAGACGTCCCCACAAATTTATTTCCTTTTTTGGCATTTTTTTGCTTTTTGGTGAAAAAACCACAAGGACAAAAAAGTTTGCCATTTTTGGAAAGGGTCCGGGAAGATGTAGTAGCAAAAACTTGCATGTGCCATAACTTTCATTCTGTGGCTCCGTTTCAGGTGTCATTTTCTCTAAAAGTGCATATTTTATTGAGCTCTATGCATTGATGGCAATAATTTTCTTATTTTCATAAAATCAATTTTTGCACCTTTTTGGACCAAGCAACTTCTTGCAAACTTCTGAAAGAATCATGAGTATTAAGGAATGTATTTGATGTTTATGAGTTCAAGTTTCACCTTATTTAAATCTCAAATGGTTTTAATTTCAGCTTATTTATATAATTTAGTCACTATATCTTTATATTTTAAATATTTATATATTTTTTAATTAGCCGCCCCCCCCGCCGTCCCCAAAATTTAGAAATTTTTTGCTGTCCCGGAAACCCCGTCCCCCCGTCCCCCCGTCTCAGGTAACTATGATCTACCATAATTTGTTTGGTAAGGGGTTGTATTAGCCCAAAAATCCATTGTGGTCAGATTTGTTCCATTCGTGGACATTATAGAACTGAATGTTTCCATCCTCTAATAGTGTTCACTATATTCATAGGGGATTGCCATGTTACCAATAGATATTCGGCCAATTCACACCATAGGGCCAAAGTGAAAGAGCATTGAAAGAAGAGATGAGTTAGGGTCTCTTCTGCATTTTTGCATAAAGGGCACCAAAAGGGTCCAGCCATTCCTCTTTTTGTCAAATTATTACCTGTAAGGACTCTATGATAGATGAGAAGCCAAACAAAGAATCTCACCTTAGGCCATAAAGTAGGTTGCCAAAGGTCCGCTACAGATATATCACTTTCCATCCTGCTCTGTTCCCCATCCCAAGGTATCTGATGTCCAATTCATAAAAAGGATCCTGTTTTGCAAAAGAGTTAGAAAGAAATGAACTTGTGCTTGTGTCAAATTAATCTTCCACAAAGATGGAGGGATCCATTCACTCCCTGGGAATGCAAGCTGTATATAGTGACTAACCTTTGTTTTTCCTTGCCCATGAAGGGTATCCATAATATTACTAAGATGTGGATACTGTTTGATCAAAGGAGGATGGCCATCCCACGAATCTGTCCAAAAGTTTGCCTGCTCACCGTTTCCAAGTTTCCAAAACAAGTGTTACTTGATAATTCCTTCTCCAATTCTGAGAACTGAGAGAATGGGAGATCTTCGAGTAGGCAAAGAGTATCAGACTATGTCATGGGGTCTCATTCCATGTGTATATTTTGCTCTAACATTGATACTCTATAACTGGTTCGTATTTTGCAGTAGTCTCCAATATAGCTTGGTTGCCAGAGCTTTGTTATTCGGAACGCTAGCTTTGAATCCCAATCCTCCCTCTCTCTTTGGCAGACACAAGGTTTTCCACTTCATGAGATGCCATTTCTGAGCCTGTTGGATGCCTGAGCACAGGAATTTTTGACTAATAGAATCTAACTGGCGCAAAACTGTTGCAGGAATATTCAAGAGAGAAGCAAAATATACAGGAATAACTTGCAACACAACTTTGATCAAGGTTATTCTTCCGCCTGATGATAACGATCTATTAGTCCAAGTACTAAATTTCTGTTGGATCTTAGCAGGTAGCCAGCCCCAATTAGAGATTCTTTTAGAGCCCAATGGAATGCCCAAATATTTTAGAGGTAATGTGGTCTTCTGAAATCCAAGTTTCGTCAGTATCTCCCGTTCCAACCTTGGCGAGCAATGAAAGAAAATTATTTTTGACTTATGCCTGTTAATATCCTGACCAGTGGCTTGTGAAAAAAGTTCCAAATTTTTATGGGTCTAAGTAGCTTCTTTCAAAGATGCTGCCCCATGATAGACGAATCATCCACAAACTGAAGTGAGATATTGGGTTCACTTGTGTGGCTAATTTTATACCTTGCAACTTTCGCTGTATTCTTGTCATGGCAAATAGTCTACCAAAGGATTCTGCAACTATGATGAACAAGAATGGAGATAGAGGATCTCCTTGCCTTATGCCTCGCGATGCAAAGAATCGCGTTGTAGGAATGCAATTAACTATAATTGAATAAGAAACTGATGTAATACATGCTTGTATCCATTGCACCCAGAGAGGAGAGAACCCAAAATGGAGAAGGATGTCAGAAAGGAAGGCCCAACTAACCCCGTCATAAGCTTTAGATAAACCAAGCCTTACAAATATAGCTGGCTTCTTCTGAATGTCCATATAGTGAAGAGCTTCCTGAGCCAACACAACATCACCATAGATTTGTCTATGGGGAACAAATCCACTTTGCTCGGGAGATATTACTTTGTCAATGATGGATTTTAGTCGTTCAACTATTACTTTAGTGATTATTTTGTACAACACATTACATAGAGCTATGGGACGATACTCTGTAATGGCAAAAGCCTCCTGTTTCTTAGGGATCAAAGCAACATAGGTGTAATTGATGGTCCTAAGAACAATCTTTGCCTGTCTGCATTCTTCCACTACTTCTAGCAGATCTTTTTCAATAATATCCCATAACTCCTGATAAAATTCAATTGGAAATCCATCAGGTCCTGGATTTTTCCCTTTTTTCATAGCCCCCACAACAGTTTGAAGTTCCTTTTCAGACACCGGTTGCAAGAGTAACATATTGTCCTCCTCACTAACCATAAAAGGAATAATGTTAAGCAATTGTTGTTGGGCATTCCTGTCCAGATTAGTTGCACTATGAAGTTTGTTCCATTGAAGATTTGTTGTTTTTGAATCTGTAGATCAGACAAATGAATTTGAATGTTATGTTTATCTTTTTCTACCTTAAAAGTAATTTTGTAATGACATATAATATCAAATGAATGTGGTACACAATAATGGAAATTATGTTGAGAAGTTATTTGTCCTAATCTCTATTACAGGGGCATGTTGTATTTTCATTTGTAAAAAAGCTACAATTTATGAAGTGGTTTCTCTCCGCGGTATAAATATTGGAGAATAATCTGCAAGTCATTTTGTATGCAGATTTGGGAAAATATTCTTGGGTTTGAAGGTGCTGAATTTTATATAAAAAGATGGCCAGAGCTGGATGGTATGCAATTTGAAGATGTTCTCATTTCCTTCCCTGATGCAATTCCTTGTGGAGTTAAGGTTGCGAAGAGTGGAGGAAATATATTGATGAATCCTGATGATGATTATGTATTGAGTGAGGGTGATGAGATTATGGTCATTGCAGAAGACGATGATTCTTATGCTCCAGGACCTCTTGCAGAGGTACAATATATTACCTTCACACGTTTTGTAATATGTTTTCCAGTTTTCCACACAAGGCAAAGACTGATGAAAATTCCCTTTAATAGCTCTTTCTACTATACATTTTGGTGTGTTGGTCAGGAAAGAACAAATCACAATGCTGAAATGTCATCAATTTTCTGTGCATTAATTAGGTTTTAGCTTATTTAATCAAAGAAGAATGACCAAAGACTTTATTTAACATTGAAGAGATTACTTCTGCAATATTTGAGGACTGGTTAAGTTTTTGTGGAACTTGAGATTAGTTTCCACTATACGTATCACTAACTATCCAAATTGGTTGGAAGTTAATGGTCTAACACTATTTATTGTCATATAATTATGACTAATAAAAAATGCTATAAGAATCCACACCAGAGCAGGAATCTATCGTGAGTCAAATGTAGTGGATAGCAGAATCCTCTCACAACGGCATGAAAACTAGGATTTATTTCCATCCTTTAGAAACTGAAATCAACAAAAGTAAGTTTTGTAAGCTGTAATCCAAGATACTGTCAGGAAAAGTGGTTGAATGAAACAGCCTGTGTATATTATGTTGGTAATTATAACTATTAGCCTAAGTAGCCGATATGTTTTGGATATGGATACGGGTACGGAGTATCTGATACGCGGATACAGAAAAAAAAAAATTGGCCCCGGATATGGCATTGGATACAGCCGTACAAAAAATATATAAAAATTAAAAAATATATAAATTCCAGCCTGCTAAATAGGAATTAACCACATATTATGCATATGAAAAAAAAACAAGCTAAATAACCGCAACAAACTAATCATAGATTCATAATTTCATTTGTCCCTACCATATCTAGTTGAGGTGTTTATTACATTTATGATTTATCTCATACCTGCTATTTTTATCCATGTTTATGATGGCTTGTATTTGGTACCTTCTGTAGAATAATGGTGCTGTAAAAATTGTAATTTTTGCTGCAATGATATATTAAATTTAAACTAGAAAAAAATATTATTAAAAAAAAACACAGTTTTGGGCCTGGAAACGGCAAGGATACGGCCAGGCAGGTCCGGGTATGTCTGCAGACGTACCCGGCTGTACCCGGACCTGCCTGGCTGTATCTTGGCAATTTCCGAGCACGTATCCGGGCCGTACACATACTGGGTATGTTTTGTACCGGTACCAGGTGTCCTCGGGGTGCCATATCGGCTACTTAGCTATTAGCCAATACAAAACCATAAACTATCAATCTTGCATTGCAAATTCCTTAAAATATTTTATTTATACCCTAAACCAATTACTCGATAACTGTTGATAGACATCTAAAATATATTTTGGTAACATCACTTTTATCGTCTGGAAATCAATTTGTGTTAAAGCATAGAATTAGAACTTGTAAAGAACATTTTGACAGCCCCCAAGTAAATTAATTAACAGATAAAGCATGTGCTTTAGTCATTTTCTGTCATTCCTATGCACGTTCTGGAGATTAATGTGAGAGATGAGGAAACATCGTCTCCCAGACATACTTAGTGTGTGTGGTTGAATTGTGACCCAGAACATATGTAGGGTATTGTCTCAAAATTCAATGAAAGTGCATGGCAAATGATTTTTGCATTTGCATATTTTTTTTTTCATGGATTGCAAGTAGTCAAACTTAAAAGTTAATGTATATAACCTATAATGGACACACTAGTAACAAAATTTCATTGATCAAAACATTTATGTCATGACTTTAATGTGTTGAAAAGATGTGTTAAAACTTAGTATGTACAAGCATTGGGAAGCAACAGAAAAACAGGGCTTAAAGGAGAGAATCAATTATCAAACACTTTTGGACTATATGTGTAAATTCCTCTCATTTTTATCCAGTGAGGTTTTCAGACAATGATGTCTAGACTCTAAATTGCCATGTTTAACATTATGAGCTGACGTAGTGCCATGCTTTTTATTCAGTAAAAGTGCACATCAAATTGTTTTTGCATATTAATAATTTTTCATGGGTCACAAATAATCACCGTAGAATATTTGCCTAAACTCGACACATTAGTATACATTGTCATTGATCAGCATTACATGCTCTGTCTCAAATGCTTTGTAAAGATGTACTAGTATGTATAATAGGGACAAGTGATAGCGAGCAACTGTTGAACAAGGCAAAAAGGAGAGATAATCAGATGCCATTACGTGTAAATTCCTCTCATTGTTATTCAATGCAAAGATAGTTGTAAGCCTTAAGGTGATGTGTGAAATCACATGATTATCATTAGGAATCAACTGAGTGCTATGTTTTTGAATTTACTGTTATGCCATAGAGATACAGATACCAATGCCTAAAGACTAAAGTCTGTTAGACCATACACTATGTTATAAATCACCACCATGTCCTAAGACCTATTGTAAAATAGATTAAGATTCATCACACAAAATCTGGAATGCATGAGAAATACAAAAAATTATAATTTGAATTGGGTATTATTTCCAGAGAATAACTGCAGAGTAATTCATTGCAGATAATGAACTTCAGCTATAGTTGTTGGATTAATACACGAAAATGCATTCAAAATCATATGCAGAAAAAATGATAGTAGGTTATTGATAAAGAAAACAATATAGTATTGGTTTGGCCATGCACACTTATTTGTTATTAATTTTTTATGTAGCGCCAAGCCAATAGGCCTATAAATACAGGTGCCTATTGGCCATTCACAAGCACCTTTTAGGTGCTGTTTTTAGTTTTATAAGTCTTCTAATATATATTTTTTGATAATAAAATGCTTTTGACTGGAGCTTTGAACTGGGGGGTTCTTGGGTCCCATTCCTTACTACATATATTATATCATAAGTACCGAAAACAGGGGGTTTACATGAAACCACTTGAGAAATGACCACCTTGTAACAAAATTGCAAAAAACCAGTATACTATACGAACTATTAGACTATGCTTAATCAGAATCATCTTTCACCTCCTCCTTCACCCGCATGCAGCCCTCTGTTTCTGCCATTGACCCTCTTATACGATCACTGGAACGACTGACCACATCCCCAACCTTGACGGCTTTCAGAAGAAAATCGTATGAGAACCTTCCCTAGCTTTTGAGTAGAGCGACCCTTGGGGGGATTGGGCCAATGGGCGCGTCGAGATCTTCTAAAGCAATAGGGGAGATATAGGCAGCCTCGGAGCCCTTTGACTTGCATTTTTTATGGACTGTAACTGCAAAATGCCACAGGATCCTATTGCGCTTTTCCAACTCTGTCACTAGTTCCTTCGCCACCATGCCCGAGCCATTGACCTCTGAGACCTGCTGGAAGTTGGAGGGCATGCAAAAATTCCACACTGCCTCCTCCAGACTAATCATGTGACGAGCATAGATAAAATGACGAGCAATCAGCACAGTCTCTGCCTTGTCCCCACCAATAAGCAACAAATGAGCCACAAAAATCGACGCAATTTCCTCGTTCACATGAGGACGGCCATGGCCCTGTAGATAACTATCTTCAATGATGCGCTCAATTGCCTTACCAACAGGACTGGAGGGAATGATAAAGACATTCTTCAATCGAGCGGGGGAGACGGGACCGTAAAACGCCATTTCCTGAGTCTCTCCTTTGAGATATAGACCAAGGTAGGGCACATAAGCCATTGAGGAAAGGCAAAGCAACTCTCAAGAAGCAGTAACAGACAAAAGGAGAGAGAAAAGAGGGCCCGAGCCTCCAATAAAAAGGCCTTCTCATGTGCCGGCCCTTGATCAGATTAATCATAACTTTAGTCTGCTTCTCTTTCTAAAATGGCCGCCAAATCCGGCCATATGGAGGGGTCATTAGATATAGTGGTGTCGTTTGTTTGAGTCACCCCAAGATTCACCAGGAGATCCACTGCTGAGTTGGCCTCACAAAACACATGTTTTATTTGCCACGTAACCAATTTTGTGAGCCAAAAAAGTGCATTTGATATATAAAAATCTAGATGCCAATTGGATGATTTACCTGTGATGATAGCTTGGATTATTATTTGTGAGTCACCGTCAATGAGTAGACGGGTACACCCACATTCCACTGCCTTTCTGATGCCAAAGAGTAGGGCTTGCGCCTCTGCTTGATTACAGGTGCCATCCTGAAGATGAAAGGAGCCAGTGCTGACTAGTTTACCATAATCATTGCGAATAACACACCCTGCCCCCGAAAGCTCGGGGTTCCCTTTGGAGGCCCCATCAAAATTTAACTTGCATAAACTAGGTGGGTGGAGACCATCTGATCTGACTTCTTATGAGCCTCTTCTCTTCTTCAAGTTTATGCTGATTGATAATGGAACCCGGAGGGGGCAGCTTTATAAGAGGCCAAGCCTTCCTGATCGAGGCGTCCCAACTGGAGAAATTGGCCAAGTTATTACAACTGGAGCTGACATTTTCAGAGATGGCCACTTCCAATTTCTGGATAACAGACTGGACCCTAGAGCGGGTTTCCCTGAATAGGCGCAAGTTCCGCTCCCACCAAATGTGCCAGAGAAGAAGGAAAGGACTTCAAACCCAAATGGAACCTAGGGAGTGAATTTTTTTTAAGAACTGGCCAGGATTCCAAGACATTTTTCATCGTGGCAGCTGGAACCCAGGCCAAATCCGATTTTGAGCAAAGCCAAGACTAACATTGAAATGTGAATGGACAGTGAAGCATGAGATGATCAATATCTTCATCTTTTTCGCAGAGGAGGCATCGGGAAGGGCCTTGATAACCCCACTTTCTTCTTCTGAGCTGCGTTAGGATTTTACCTTTGTATACGAGCTAACAAAATGCCCCTGCTTTCGGCAAGCATTTTGAGTCCCAGCAACCAGACCAGGCAAAGGAGCCTCGACCCTCCCGAAGCAAGAGAGAATCATATCTAGATTTTGCAGAGTACTTCCCGAATTTGTTATCGAGCCAAAGAACCTGGTCAGGGGAATTGGAGAAAATGGCCCTGCGAGAACTGATGAATGCTTTTGAAGAGAGCTTTGGAAGCACTGTGGGGCATCCAAGTCCTCTACCCCTTTCTAGGAGAAAGAGAGCAAACCATCTTCCATTTGATGTTCGTAGTCGGCTACTTTGTTACCCCAGGCGGCTTTAGTTACAGTCTTTATAGGATCTAATTTAGGAAGATTTGAAAGGGCTGAGAATCCATTCCAGGAGTCTTCCCAGAATTTGGCCAGTTTTCCATTCCCAATTTTCCACGAGGTGAGAGCTGAGAATACTTGTCTACATGAACAAATGAAATTCCACTTGTGCGATCCCCCTCGATAGTTCTTGGCTCGTGATGATGCACTCTGGCCTGGCCGAAGGAAGATATTTCTGAAATAATTTTTTTTTTTTAGCAGACTGGACGGATTGGAGATCAAATTCCATATATGTTTTGCTCCCAGTGCTAGATTTTGAAGGTTAAGATCCAGAATACCCGCTCTACCAAGATCCTTTGGAAGTTTGACTTCTTCCCATTTGATAAGGTGGAACTTTCTTTCAGACCCAGAGCCTTGCCAAAGGAATGATCTTAACAATTTTTCAATCTTCAGGAGGATGGATTTTGGGATTCTCAAAACAGAGAGCATATATATTGGAAGGGCGCCGAGGACGGATTGAATGAGCAGAAGCCTACTTGCAAAGGTGAGCCACTTTCCTTTCCAAGAAGACAACCTTTGTTCAAATGCCAATAATAAATCATTCCACAAGATTGATCTCCCAACCCCAGTAAAAAGGGGGGATGCCCAAATATTTTTTAGGGAGGGTGCCCCCAGAGAAGCCTAGTATTCGCTTAATGTGCCTTTGTAATCCTAGAGAGGTATTAAAGAAAAAAATCAAGGACTTGGGCAGACTAATTACCTGACCTGCCGCTAACGAATATTGATTGAGAATGCTTCCTATCTCTCTGGCCTCGACCACAAAAGCAGCCCCAAAGAGGAAGGTGTCGTCCGCGAATTGTTGGTGGGTGAGAGGATCGACCCCTTCAACTATAGCTAAGCCTTGAAGACGCCCATCTTGGATTGCCTTAGACATGGCCCTGCTAAGGGAGTTAGCTACCAGGAGAAAAAGAAAAGAGGAGAGGGGGTCTCCTTGTTTGATCCCCCTATTGCCTACGAATCTACCTTCTTCTAAGCTGTTTACAAGAACAGAGAAGCTTGGGGAGGAGATGCAATTGAAAATCCAGTTACAGAAGTCTTCATTAAAACCCAATTTCAACATCAAGTGGATGAGAAAGCGCCAATTTAGCCTATCCTATGCTTTGCTAAAATCCAGCTTGAGTAACATGCCCTGACGATGATTCTGAGACAATGAATGCATGAGCTCGCGAGAAAATATAATGCCATCGAAGATTGATCTTCCGAGCAGAAAGCCACTTTGTTCTTTAGAGATGATAGACTCCAGGAAAGGTCTGAGGCGGAGAGCAATGGCTTTGGAGATGATCTTATAAGTAGTATTGCACAAAGAGATGGGGCGAAAATCATCTAGAGAATCAACAGAGAGCTTCTTGGGGAACATACATATAAAGGTCTGGTTTAGAGCTCCTAGAACTTTCCGGGTAGATCTTGATTCTTCAACTGCCTCCCACACGTCTGAACCAACTATGTCCTAGAATTTTTGAAAAAAGGTGGCAGGGTAACCATCAGAATCGGGAGCTTTGTCTCACTCCATGGAGAAGACCATTGCTTTGATTTCCTCATGAGAGAAAGGAGCCATTAGTTTGGAATTCCCGACTTCGTTAACCATCTTTAGAATCAAGGCTAACAGAGAGTTTTGAGAGTCTCGATGAGAGAGGGTGTCACCGGCTAACAAGTTTGAGAAAAAGGAAACACTTGCCTCCTTGATTTTCGATTGCTTTGTGATCTATTCCCCGTTAGACGTCTTCAGCTTCGAGATGTAGTTTATGTCCGTCTAGCCTTGAGGGAGGATTGGAAGAACTTCGTATTTTTATCTCCTTCCTTCAACCATGTTTTCCAGAATATCTCTTCTCTAAGGAGAAGTTCCCCCAATTCTGATAACAAGGATTTCTCTTTCATGTATTCTTCCTGGCCCATTCCATTTATGACGATATACTAATTCAGCTCTTTAATCTCTGCCTCTACTCTATTTTTCTCCACAAAGATGTTCTTGAAATGGCTTTTGTTCCATTCGAGCAGCAATACTTCGATCTTAGTCAATTTTTTAGAGAGGATGAACATCTTGGTAGCCTTAACCTGGATGGAGGACCACCAGTCTTTGATCAGGCTGTGGAGTGAGGTGTCTCTTAGCCACATCAATTTGAATTTGAAAGGGGACTTCCTGGGGGGGAGATCAAAAGAAATGTGGAGAGAGATGGGGAAGTGATCTGACCCCGAAACTGGAAGAACCGCACCTTCCAAAATGATATTATGCTGCAACGAGTTGCCATTTGCCAGAAATCTAACCAATCTTTCGACGATCCTGCCGAAGCCAAATCTTCGATTCGTCCAGGTGAACCAGCCTACCTTGGGCTCCAAGTCAAGCAAAGTGGAATTCTAGATGAAGGAACAAAAATCATTTTGCTATTGGGGATTTCTGGAAATACTCCCACTCGTCTCTGTCAAAGGTTATGGCATTGAAGTCTCCAACAAACAAAATCAAGGCATCATTGAAAGCCTCGATATCTCTGGAGAGAGCTGATCATAAGTTTCTTTTGGCAAGCAAGTTGTTCGGCGCATAAACATTGCAAAGAAGAAAGGAGACATCAGTGTGAAGGACCTGCACTTAGCACCATTGACCATGGCTACTATCCTTAATGATATTTATCAAGAGTTTATTGGACCTCCAAAAGATTCCCAGACCGCCGAAACCACCATTAGAATCGACGGAAAGCCCCATCCATCGTTTTAGTTTAGAAAGACCACACCCTTTGAACTCTACTAAACTTATCTTAGTTTCTTGTAGAAGTCATATCTACCTCTTGCTTGAGAATGCAACGCTTAACTAAGCGCTGTTTGTTAGGGGTGTTTAGGCCCCTAACATTCCATGAAAGGATCTTCATTTTCCCTTCGGGAGGGACGGGCCCTCCCTACTTACTTTTGAGAAAAATTCACTAATCTGAATCTGCTTACCTTCTGTGATCTCTTTATTGGTTTTGGCCTTGATACTGGGTCTGCCAACTGGAGCGGAAGAGCAAAAGTTGGGGACTTTATGAAGGCCCGGAGTAGCAGCAAGGGAATAGTCCAACACTGTACCAGACATAAGAAGAGGGTCCCCATCTATCCCCAATGGATCGACCTAAGGGGAGCCTTGGGGAGGAAGAGGCGAAACATCCTTCACTTGGACCCAAGAATCAAGAGCATCCACAGATCCACCATGACCTGATTGAACGCCTTCCTTTACTATGTGAAATAGCCCAGTTGATTCCTCCATGAGCGCTTTGGAGTCCCTTAGAAGGGTCCTAGGAGTAAGAGCACAGTCCAATTCTGGTGTTGAGACCGCGGGAGGGGTCTTAGGAAGAGCGTCCTTATCTTTATGCCCCATCAGAGAGGACTTGGGCACCCATTTAGAACCGAAAGGCTTCGAAGGAGCTTGACATTCTGTCTGAAGATGCCCACTGTTACCACACTTGAAGCACTTATGGGAGAAATTCTCATATTCCACGACCTGGATCCAAGTGCCTGTAGGCCCCTAGATAGAGATGGACTCGGGTAATGGCCTGGAGGGGTCGAAGACAATACAAACCCTAGCAAAGGTGGCCAGGATGCCTTCAAGGGTCCTAAAGTCGATCTGTATGACTTTGCCCAGACTACTACAAATTTTTGACAAGATCTTAGGATTCCAATATTCAATGGGCAGAGCGTAAAGGCGAATCCATACCTGTTGCACTTCCGCTTCTACCTTGAATGGATCAAGATTGGGGGCCCAGGACTGGAGAAGAAGCCCCCATTTAGAAAGGAAGGCTTCCTTGTTACTAAGAACTTCATTCCGCTTTGTTTCACTCCGGAAAAGGATTAGGAAGAAGCCTTTGGCTAGGAACCGAACATGCAGGCCTTGACCCCATTGATTTTCGCACCACGAAGAGATATCTCCAGTAGGAAGCCATTTCCCGACAAATTTAGCAATGATCGCCTTGCTTCTGAAGAGGTTGATTTTCCCCTCCAATCCGTCCTCCTCCCCTAGCACAACCTTTCTGTCTTGAGCCAAACTAGTGCGTAACAGATCCTCCAAAGCAAGTTTCGGACCCTCCCAAGCTTTGTCTGACTCGGCTTGATGAGATGAGGAGGCTTGATCAGCCTGGTTGTGAGTAGGCACCTTCCTGGAAAGAGGAAAAATGTTGTTTGAGGGCCTAGGACCGAGGACGCCGGCACTTGGACTGGATCGGTTAGCCTGGAGCCTTAGTGGAATGAGAGCTTCCAGGAAGGAAGAAGACTGAGTGCTCCACAAGCCAGATAGGTTCTTTTCTTTTGAATATTCGAAAAAGAGCTGAGGCGGGAAACTAACATTCTGCCAGCCAGCCGGAGTCCATTGTGTATGGCTTCTCCAACCGACCGGGATCGAGGTGACTTCAGAGATAGAGTGAATGCGTTTTTGTTGCGAGGAAGGGGCCCCGTGAAGTCGAGCCAGCCTGTTGTTAGTGTGCCACTGGTTAGCGCGACCCCATACGGTGGGTCTGAAACTCCACTTCACCATATTCAAAAAACTCTCAAATTCGCACTTATTCCCAAATGGACTTTGATCAAGTCTTCTAATATATTACCTTTAACACTTATTGCTAATTTATCAAAATTAAGTTTCAAATGAATAATTTCAATGCACTATTCATCGTAGGATTGTGCTCATGACCAAATGCCTACTTTTGATATTTGAAATAAATAGAACAAAACAAACAAAATAGAGATCAAGTAGCGAGTGGTAGGATTGTTTTCTTAAATTCAGAGAGCTGAGTTTGGTTAAAGTTAACCTCTTTAAAGTATAGAGTATAGAATCATATTATGTTGCTGCTTATATGATATTGGATATACTGGAACAAAATTATAAAAACGTCTTATTTAGTATAGATTTCTTGAACTTAAAAATTTAATGTAATTTATATATTAAATACCAAGGACTAAACTGAAACAATTGCACAAGATGGCTGCCACAGACACCTTCCATGTGAATCAAGGCACAAACAGAGTTCCATATGCTAGATTCACAATTGGAGAGTAAAGAGAAATTAATACTTGGGACCAAGCACCATGCATGTAAATATGGGCATTGAAATGAATAGAAAGTCCAAAAATGCCCCCAGATTTTCTCATAAACAGCTCCATATATAAGAATCGAGCTCAGAGGAGTAATCATCTAGGGGAATAATTGTCCACAAGGCACAAACTGAACTATAAAAAATCATAATTGCTACACAGCTCTTTTTTTTTATATGTAAAAGGTAAATATCTGTTTTCAGGCATAGCCAGCACAAGTTTGGTGTATCTTTGGTGCATGGGATACCTCTTGCAGAGGCACATCCATCCTACCCCCTCGGTTTTGAACTTGGTGATTCTGCAAAGGGGCAAAATAGCCCTTGCCAATATGCTTAGACCCTCGGGAGCCATGCTTACCCAGGAACATAACTGTAATAAATACTATATTGCTCTATAAGTGGGAATCTAGACATACCCAGAGCTGTAAATGGTCAAATACACACATACACTTGCAGAGAGGATCTAAGGCATTTCCTACACTTTACTCCTCTGGATAGTAATGTAAATGGGCATGACTACTATCTAGGGGAATGATAAATGACTATGCAGGGAAACAAAATGAAATGAAGAACCCAGAGGGTGGCTATGACAGCTCCTTATCTCTGAATTTAGACATGACCAATGCTATATGCTACACACTTGTATGTGACCAGATTTTGGTGTACTTATTGTTTTACAGCTCTCTGGACTGTCATTGCAGTTAAAAAGGCATTTTACCACTACTGTCAAATTTTTGATTTTCAGTTGATGAGATTTAGAGCTAGTAAGGTAATCCACATTTATTTAGACACCTAAATTCAAAGCTTGGCTGTGGGGGAATTCTGTAGACATTTAATTGCAGGAGGAATCACCCAGCCCTCTGAAGAGTGCAGTAGTCTCACCTGTGCAATGTGCATATGTAGCAAGATTGTTTTCACTTTACCTAGTACCCAATTTGGCGAGGATCAAAAACAGATCAGGATACTGTTTTACAGCCCAATCACTAGACAGATCTAAATGGAAACCACTTAAGCCAACAAGTAATACCCAATATGCCCTTTGGGCCTTGGGGAAACAGGGAAACAGTATTCTTTCTGACTGTGTCAACTTTTATAACATATTTACTACCGTGTTCTAGATAATGAAATAACCGCATTCTTAAAGAAGAAAAAATGAAAACAAAGCTAACTAGGAAGTAAGCCTACAGCTTACTTCAAGAATATCGTGAGTAACATCTTCACTGAAATCAGTAACAATGACACGAGACTGCCTTTTGTCAACAACATTGTCCAAGGGAAGAATAGCATTCGTAAATGCAGAAAGACCATACTCTGAAACATCAATACCATGAGCCATAAACAATTGTATTAGCAAGAATGATAACAGATGCGAATGGTGGGAATGTCAATGCCAAGAGCAACAGTTAATTTGAGTAGTGGGAATGAGATGGCAATATAGTAACCACTCATCTTTATATGAATTGTTGGATGTGCTGATCATACTGACAGCAGTTTGTTTCCTTCATGCTCAACTATAGAAAAATTAAAAATCACAACCTAGAAAAACAATTGAATGATGATTCCAAGAAGCAATAGAAACAACATGTTCATCCTATGTTGGCCTGTCGGCCAAATTATCATATTCTCACAAATATTTAAAATTTAAATGCATTAGCTCATTACCTTATTAATAGTACCCTTGAAATGCTTACCATCAAACTAGAAGTTAATATTTATTATTTATTGATTAGTTATAGTTCACATGCATGCAGTTTTATATGTATTAATTACTGTCAAAGAAGTTCATTCAAATCAATAATGGTCATTTTGAATTTAAATAAGATTTGGTTCAATTTATAAAAATGGAAAAAAAATCTTCATATAGTGTACTCCCGGTCTTATGCAGAATAACACAAATACTAAATATAGATTATTTCTAAGTAGGCGATACGTTTTGGATACGAGTATGGAGTATCTAATACGCGGATAAAAATTAAAAAATATATAAATTTCAGCCTACTAAATAGGAATTAAGTTATTAACCACATATTATGCATATGAAAGACAAGATATGTAGATAACTTATAAGTTATAAGCTAAATAAGTAAATAACCACAAAAGACAAGTCATAATTTGTTAAAACTTAGAAACTTAAAAGCTTAAAAGTTAAATACTTAAATTAAACACAATGTGAATGTCATGATATATTAAATTCAATTTATTACACCAAATTCCAATGATCAAAGTTCAAACTATCTTTCAATATTCATCATATTCCTTTTCATCAAGAGCATCAACATCATCATCATTATGTGGTTCATTAGAACCATATGGACTCGAACCACTCCCACTAGGGCCACTACCAGTTGCACCCCTTGTGCATGTAGGTCTCACGGTGCCAAAGAAGTCTCCAATCCCTCACCATCTAATGGCAGGTGGGAAATGGAAGCATCCAAGTCAACTATCTCTGGATCAATATCCCAATGTTTTGTTGACCCTTCCTTGTACTCTGACTGCTTGTGGGATAAAAGGCGCAAGTTGGAATGTATATATACCAAATCTTCAGCCTTTTTAGCCCCCAACTTGTTGTGCTTCTGTGAGTGGATGAAGCTATATGTACTCCAGTTGTGCTCAAAGGAAGATGAACTTGCAACCTATTGAGACAAAGTCAATGCAAAGTTCAAACTTAAACACTCAAAGTTAAATTTAAAAAAACTAAAAGTTACAACAAAAAAAGGAAAGAGAATAAAAAAACTTACTTGTGCCAAGACCTTGATTGCAAGAGGCTGCAAGTAAATTGATGCATGACCATGGAGGTACCACCACATATGAGCATCCATCTTGTATTTGCTCCGAAGAGCGAGAAGGCTATGACCTGTTTTTGCTATGAAATTGACAAACTCTATCATAACCATGTCTGCGGCCTCCGGATCAGGGAAGAGCCTAGACAATGCCGCCATATACCCCTCACCGACTTCCACATCCCTGGATGGTGCCATCCTCCCCGGCAAGGAAAGGATCTCTGTGCTGTAGAATCTAGGAGTCAATGCAAAAGCAAGTAGATGTAGTGGGGTGGTCATTTTGTTCCACCGCTCAATGAGGATTGATTGTACTTCTTTGAATTTTTTTTCCTTAGGATCTTGTTCTTTTGCATTTATGATGGTTTTTATCTTCTCAATCATTGAGTCGATACCATCATATATCTCTCCTAGACATGGCTGATCCATGTTAGTAAAGCAGATCATGCTCATAATGGGCTCAGTAAAACTCAACAAATATTCTATTCGATCCCACGAAGTGTCATCTAAGATCATGGTCTTCACTTTTTGAGCCTGTACAATGTTTGATTGCCTCCATACAACCCATAGGTTGGAAGTTACCATCCTGCTGAGTGCCTCTCGCACCTTCACAAGTCGTCTCAAGACGATTGTGTGTGATGCGAACCAAGTCTCAACAACCTAATAAGAATGAGAAACAAAAATTAAAAAGAAAATTGAAAACTTTTGAATACTAATTATACTATATTTTAAAAATAAAAAAACTTATATTATTTATAAAGAAAAAGAAAGGTAGCTTCCCTTACCTTCAGCAGCTCCAAATGCGAGAAGGATCTAAAGATGCCTTGCGACTGGTGATGGTTGGTCACAAACATTTGGATCTCTTCACCCTCTGCATACACTTGTTGAATCCACTCTATTTTGTTGGCCAACTTTTTTAGCATTAAATTGAGTGAATGGACAACACATGGTGTCCAAAAAATATGCCCATACCTTGCCTCAACTAACATCCCCGCGGCTTTGCAATTCTTGGCGTTGTCTGTTATGACTTGGACAACATTTTGTGGCCCCACTGCCTCAATGGCTTCAAAGAGGATGTTGGCAATGAATTTGGCATCCTTTACTTGCCCCTCACAATCAATTGTTTTAAAAAACATTGCCCCTCACAATCAACTGCTTTAAAAAACATTGCCCCTTTAGGGCATACTGCAACCACATTGATCAAAGGGCAGTTTCTTGCATCTTTCCATCCATCAGAAATGATGGACACACCTGTTTTGGCCCATGAGTCTCTAATTGGTTGCAAGGAGGTTTCCACATATTTTCTTTGTTTTTCCAATAGGGTGGTGCGGATCTTCTCATAGCTTGACGATTTGTACCCTTTTGGGGCCTCATTGATTGCTTTCACCATCTCTTGCCAATAAGGTGACCTCACAACATTAAATGACAATCCATTTGCATACACACATCTTGCAATGTGCTCATCTGCAATATCCCTGCTCTCATTTTGAAAGGCCTTTTCCAATGGTCCTTTTGTCTTACTTCTCTTTCGTGAAAGAGGTGAATCCTCATCATGCATGGAGGTAGGCGTCACAAATGGATGTGGCATGGTCACAATTGGGGATCCAGTACTTGATGGGGCAACAGGAGGCCTCGCTGATTGAGATGAACTTCCTTTTTTGGACAATGGATGACCCACTTTCAAAGCCAAAGCTGCCTTTGCATCTTCTTGTTCTTTGATATATGCCAAAACTTGTGCTTTTGTCACCCCTATGTTATTTTTCCCCTTGCATGTTCTTATACCATGACCTAGTATTGCACACAAGTGGCTTTTCACCCAACTATAAGAGCCTTTGAATACTATTTCACACTCGTTGCATTTCCAAACAAAACACCCACCACCTGGAAGTTGCTCAAGTATTGTGACATGCCTCCATAATGGTGAATTTGGGTCAAATTCTTTGAACAAAGATTGCCCAGAAGAGGTGGAACTTGTTGCCATTGTACTTCTACCTACAAGTTTCAAAACCAACAACATAAGCAAAGAAAACAATGGTTAAAAATAAAACTTAAAAGTTAAACCCTTTGCCCTAGGGCATAACATGATAGCATGTATTGAAAATTTCAAAAATTAAAATGAAAAAACGGTTTAAAAATTAAAATTTCAATTGGAAAAAAATAAAATAATGAACATAAGCAAAAGCATGAAGTGTGTGAAAGATTAAATAACAAAAAAAATGAAAAACAAACTTAAAAGTTAAATAATAAAACTTAAAACCTTACCTTCACTCAATAATCCACAAATCCTCCTCCTTTGAAGCTCCTCAATGGCCTTGACAGCGAATACACACTCCTACTAGCTTAGGAAAATAATTGCAATGCTTGTTGATGAAGTATCAAACCCTAGACAAGCAAAATGAAAGTTTAGAGAGGCAAAGATGAAATGAGGAAGGAGAGGTAAGTTTCTTTGCTTTTATGTTTTGCTTTTGTGTTTTACTTTTGTTTTATTGTTTCTATTTAACTTTTAGGGTTATAAATAAAAGAAACTTATATTTTTTATTATTAAATGTGTTTAAAAAGGTGTTAAAAAACAAATTAAAAAAACTCGTTTTTGGCACGGAAACGTGCTTGGGAGCGGCTAGGGTACGGCCGGGACCCCCAGGGTACGTCGGGACCCCCCGAGTACGTTTGTAGACGTACCGAGACGTACCCGCGGGGTCCCAGCCGTACCCTAGCCGCTCCCAGGCACGTTTCCGTGCCGTATCCGTACCTGATATGTTTTGTACCAGTACCCTGCCCTTTTGCCTTGCCGTACTGGCTACTTATGATTATTTAGATTAATTTTATTGTTTAGTTACTGAAAAGATATAGGTTAAGTATAAATGTCCGTCTAAGTCATTGTAACAATCATCTCATTCATACCATTGAATATTGTCATCAACGGTCAAGTTTATGTGAGAGGATACTATTGCTAGCCTCAAAATAGGTTTCCTTGTAAATAGTGCAAATAATCATTTTGACTTGAATGTATAGGATGTGTGAACAATTAACAATGTTAAGTGGTTTGCATGCATACTTTATGTTTGCTAAGGTATATGATAATGTGATTTTGTGTTGTAAAATGATGTAATAAGTCATTATATTAGTCATTGGTGTAACTAGAGGGTACAAAGTACACAGTTGTTCACCAATGGTTTTCTTTCTTTGTGCGTTGGTTGTGATTATTTATATCAGCATCCAATTTTAATTTCTTTTAGTATGGTTAGAGGGATATAGTATCATGGGAGGCCTTTTAAGAAACTCATTCAGTACATGGAATGCTCCCTCCTTGGTGATCCCTTCTTTGCATTTGGCAATTATGCTGAGGGGTGTCCTACATTGGCCGCTGGGGTGGTGGTTGTGGACTCTAATGTTTGTGAGTTAATAATTAATGGACGACCTTATGTTTGATGTCCATTTGATTGTCACTTAGAAGTTTTTTCGTTTTGCTTAAAGAAATATTGAAAGTTGTAATATCTCAAGTTGCCGCACCGGGAGGAGGATCATGTATACTCCACTAGAAGGCTCAGCCGACGGAGGATCAACCTACCAGCCATCTTGATTGCAGAGGCTTTACCCTCGTGGCGTTTTTTTTTTGTTTGCCCTTTGGGCATTTCGTGGCTTTTTGTGGGATCGTGAGTTGTCCGGTCGCCCTTATTCTTGTAACTCTACTATATAATGTGCAGTTCCAATAGTAAAGTTATAATATCTTTGGCCATTAGATGGAGTTTGGAGCCCTTTTTTTTAGAAAGATTTTTTTTAGCTTGGCATAGTGGTGCAACTAGATTGAGGCCATTTGTCAGCAATTAGTAGGATTTTTTTTGGAGAAGGTAATATTGTTATTAATCAATGCGGTATATGAAAAATCCAAGATAAGCACCTTGAGATTAATGTCTCTTGCCATCTTTCAATATCCCTTTGTCCTGGTAGCCATCTTAACATCATTTAGGGTCCTGACAAAGGAACCATTGCTAGCAATGGTCCTTGGACTTCCAAATTAGGACATGCCACAGTTGCAGTCTAGGCATTTAACTCATACGCACAAGGCTTCAAGAAAGAACAAGTGTTATGCACACTAACAAAACATAAGGATCAGCGCAAAACTATACATGCAATTGTACTTGGAACATATATCAATTTGATAAATGTGAATCAAGTGCAATGTAAAAATGCTAGGGAAATAAGTCTTCCATTAACTGAAAATTAAACAATATTGCAAGATATCTATTAGAGCTGAACTGAACCTCTGCGCACGGCTTCATACATTTCATAGATTTTTCACTCAATGCTTGGGATTCCCAACAAGTCCTTTCCTCTTCTTCCTATGCTTTAAGAGAGATACACCTTTCTTTGTCTTTTTCCATGACATAATCATACACCTATTATGTTGCGAAAAAGATTAAGCTTTATCAAAATATTACTCATAGTTGGCCTTGTTCCTAAATGACCTTCCAACAAATGGATATCTTGGTGTTCAAATTGAAGGTAGGTTTGGTAATCAAGAAAGCCAACATGATAGCATTGTTAGCATGCTGTTTTCCTATGAGATTATGCGACATCCTCATCATCGGCTGTATAACACTAAGATAGAATCTGATGTATTGTTGTTTCTGCTTCTGCAACTCTCATGCACAAGTCAGGGTTCTGGGTCACACCACAAGTGTTGTTAGCTCTGCGGAAAAAGGTCTATGCCGATAAAATAAAGGTGCAATACAACAAGAAATCACACATAAGACACTTTTTTTGTATTTCCCTTTTGTAAAAAAACAACAATGATGGGTCTTCTTTGATCCTCTAGACAAGAAAAGAGAAGTGAACTAGCTTGGAAAAGGATGACATAAAGAAAAAAGGGGAGTAAAAAGGTAATTGTTAGAAGTGCTAGGTAAAATAAAATATAACCCTGAGGTGCAAATATTGACAACTTAAAACAAACTCTTGAGTGATATTAAAGGTGCAAATAAAAGAGTGAACCCTTTAAAATAAAATCAACTTAAGTTATGTTCTCTAAATTTCTACCTTTACTCTATAAAATATTGCAAAGTTAAAGAGTATATTCAAAAGAATAAACTATTTTTTATTAGCCTTCAACTTTTAGAGTTTGTATATTTCTTTCAACAATTAGCAGCTTCTCTCATGCTACCTCTTTTATTGAAGATTGAGGATGGAAGCATTGTGTCGGAGAGAACCTACAATTGAGGGGGGTATACTCTTGTACTAAGGGCTGATAAAGTGTACGATAACAACATCAAATAGCGAATACACTTTACAGTCCCGTGACAAAGGTTGCTCAAATGGTCGTGCCCTGTTTCTCGTTGTCTAGACACTTGTTTCTAGACAAACAAGATTGCAGCTTAGAAACCTCCTGTTTGGGGACAATACAACACAAGAAAACAGAATTTAGAGGAAAAAAGACTTAGCAAAGTGACATGGACCTGAAAATGATGCATGATTCTAAGAAAAGTTGGCCTTAAAAGGGGACCAAAGAAACATTAGCGTAAAATGTTAAACATCAAATTTATAGTCAGACAAGGAGTGATGGGCTAAAATCAGCTTTAATACAAACTGATATGTCCCTTTTAAAAAACACACAGAAAACGACACACAATCTGCATGAAAAATCGAAGGGAGAGAGCCACAAAAACTGTTACTTTATGCTCTTCATTCGCATTGTTTAAATAGATGTGTAATGATGAGGATATGTGCTAGTTGCATAAGGTCAGGCTGTTAGAAATATGAGTGTTCGCCATATATAGTGTGAGTAATTATTTTGTAGTTACATGAGTTGTTTGAACTACTCACTTCACTTAGAGGAGTTGTTTGGTTAGCTAGACTAGACTTCTCATATTTAGGAGATCAAGTACTTATATATTACATACCCGCATGAATTGAATCAATAAAAAGATTATTGTGTGTTTCACATTGTAAGCTCAGACCAAAATTAGCATTTGGTATCAGAATAGTTTTTTTATCAGATTAGATTGTTATAAATTGCTAAATGGCTTGACCTGTGTGAGGGGCACCTTCATATTTTGATTGCCCCAATAGATGAGAGTGTAATTTCATTTACTATAATCTTGTTGAAGATAGATTAGTGCTGTTAGAGTTTTAAATGTTTAAGTTCTTTGTAAGGAGTTGATTTCAAAGCTGTTCTATTGTTTTTTCATCTCCATCCCACCATTGTTTGATATCAGTTCAGAGTGGTCTTCTTGCCTCTCCACGTGCTTTGACTCGATCTTCCTTCAACTGCAGTACATTGGGCACTAGCTGTATTTGATCTGATTAATCTTGACTATTGTGCATTAGGAGACCGCCCAGGTGACATTGTAGTTTCAGGCTACTACTCAGAGCATTATTTATGAAAAGAGGAACACCAAGATCGAGTTTCATGTTTTGATCTTTGAAGCTCTTCTCTGACAGCCACTATGCATTGCAAGCACCAGCGTGACATATTCATAAGGGAATTATTGTTATTAGAAATAGAAGGTCTGTCCTAGCTGCGGATCGCAAGCCCAAAAGTCTCTTATATAACAAAAACGACAATCTAAAAATCCGAGAACTCTGTTGGAGATTTTTGAAGTCGACAAATAGTGGTCAATGTGCTGGTTTGAAGGGTCTGTTGCGTATGGTGACAGTTGTGTTTCCCTGGAGATATCGTAAATGAGACAAAGATCAGGTGTCTAACATTCTAAGAAGGCGCAATAAGAGTGATTTTCAGCCTGAGCGTGGTATTCAACGCCATTCATTTATGCACATCACATTCACATTGTGCTATATGAGATCTTCTCGCCTTTGGTATTTGCATTAAACCTAACTCCGGATCCACATTTCTTGACTTGCCGCGGAGATCTCTCCTGGATCGCCACTAGTTCATCCACAGTTTTGCAACTGTTTCACACCACCACAAGAGCATTGCATGCAGGTTTAACTCCAAGGTTTGTTAAATTTTCAATAACAAAAGCCACGTTTATTGGAACTCAAATACAAGTTTTTAAACTTGAATGCTTAAAGAGATTTGTAGCCAGATTGGAGTTAACCTTTGTCTTTACTAAAAGCTTACCACCACTTGGTGATCTAAGGATCATTTCTCAAAAACTGAGAATTGAAGTAAAAATTAAAAAGTGGTGTATAGTAAGAAGTGTTTTTCTTAGTAGGGGGCCTTTTCTAAAGATTACTTTTCATTGTAAGTGGTCAAGACTAATTAGAATAGCTAGAGTGTTTAGGTGATTAATAGTTTTGTAGTTATTAACTATAATCTATTTTCAAGTGAAAAATAGGTTGTGTCAAATAAAGTGTTTTTATCACTTTTAGTCATTCCGTCAAAGCTGTTTTTATTGTAAAGGTGTTAAAAAAAGTAAAAACAATTGCCTCACATACGCATTTTTGGTGTAACCCTACACCCTATAAAATAAATTGTTTCACATTGTGGGGGGATTGCAAAATTGAGGCTCATGCTCACATTCCATTGAGTTAGCAATATCATTAATGGAGGACGGAGGCAATGGAGGAAGGAGGTTGAACAACAATCTCTCATCCGCCACTAGTGATGGTCCTGCATAGAGATTTAGTGGCTCGTTTTTTAGTTTTGTGCTTCATTTGTGTTATGTTTCATGTTTTCGAGTTCTTGTTCATGTGATGGATAAACCTTTGGTGTGACATTTGGGAAAGAAGCATATTCAACGAATTTGGCTCTTGGGGGGCAGGAGAAGATTTCGAGGTAGCTCAATATGGATCGTTGTCTAGGTAGTGACCGAGCTCTAGGTAATTACAGGAATCTGTAGGTTTTAGAATTCGAGAGTTTGGGGAAAGAGGTCTGGGAATAGTCCCAATGGAATTCTGCTTGCCACTACACCTTTTCAAGAGTAAAGAGACGACTTGATGGAGCGTATTTGGTCCAAGCAATGTTTTCAAGGAGCAACATTTGTAGGATTTGTTTCTCTTTACCCATGTCCACACTGAGGGGGGGAATGTTAGAAATATGAGTGTTCACCATATATAGTGTAAGCTATGTTGCCAGGAAACGGGTTCGGGTTCGGGTTCAGGTACGGGTTTAATACGTGGATACGTCGATTTTAAAAAACCCTTGGGTATGATACGTTTTGGATACATCCGTACATGCACACACACACATATAAATTATATATAGATACTCATTTTACTCATTTTTTAGTCCATAAGAAATACAAAACTTGAAAATTATAGTAGGATCAATGTTCAAAACATTCAATATACTTAAGACTTTACATTTTCATTGATCATGCGACTGCCATACATATGATAGACAAATATCATGTCAACATGAATACAAACTAAACTTGAAAAATATGCTAGGATCAAAGATCAAATTTTCAAAACATACAATATACTTAAGATTTTACATTTCATTGATAATATGGTGGCCATACATATGATATATGAATATCATGTCAACATGAATACAAAGAAATCTAGAATATATTATCTAGATTTTCCTCAAAATCGAATTCTTGCATGCCACTCGCGCTAGCTCCACTCTCATTAACTCCACTCTCTGCTCCTTGCTTTTTATAGCTTTTTGTGGTGATTAGGGTGGTTTATTTTATTCATTTTATTTTTAGGGTTCGGTTTTAGTGATTAGAAAAGTCAAAAAATGAATAAAATCTTTAAAAGACGTATTTAGGAAGGGATACGCCACGGATACATGTGGGTACCTCCCGGATACGTCATCACGTATCTGTGAGATATCCAGGAGGTACCCACATGTATCCATGGCGTATCCGTATCCGTACGTATTTGTACCGGATACGTATCACACATGATTCGTGGGGGGTCAGAGTGTATCCTGGCAACGTAGATTTAAAAGCACTAACTACTTATAAATGATTTCGACACTTTTATTCCATGTGTTGATTTAATATTATTAATTTATTAGTTGTTCCTTCCTTGCACAAGAAGGTTGTTCACTTGGAATTTGCTATTTCATAATAGAACAAGGTTCTAATAACTGCCACATTTTCTGCAGAGGAAGCATGCATACCTTATGATAGGGCATTCTAATTTCTTGAGGGGCAGGGTTTACTGCATTGGCGAAATTCTTATTCTTCATATGCAATTTAGCATTTTATTTCCTATTTTATCCTGGTGTTGCCCTCGATTCCTAATATCATTTTTTTACAACATGATTCCTCTCAGCAATTTTAGTTTTATTCAGTTTGCAATCCTTGATTTGGTGGTCCAATGTCCTACGTGGAGAACAAGCTTATGGAATATTGAAGTAATAAACTGGTTGTAGCTTGATGGTATTTCCAAACTTATAGCTGAGGGAAGTTACTTTTCAAGATCAACACCAACTGAGATTATGGTATGGGATCTGGAAACCTTAACATCATTTGATTCTTTGAACGGAGGCTTGTGAAAAGGTTTGAGAATGTATTCAATATAATTCCTGAGCAACTTTCCTGCAAATGTATACTCAAAGCTACAAAGGATAACTATAGTTAAGTATAGATCAAAGACCCAAGTCAAACGTCCAATATTATGCACAAGGAGTGTCAACAACAGTCCAAGTGCCATGAGTTAAGAGTAATTTTTGCTGGTAAATATGCTATGTTGTTTTAGAAGGCTTTGAAGAAATGCAATTAAAACTTGTTTAATAATAGACAAACGTCATTCATCACAATCGTGAAAAGTTTTAGCTCAATCTGAGAAATATACAGAAAAGAAGGAAGTTTGGAGTAAAGGAAATGGGCCTAATGAAGACAAGAATAAACAATGAGGAGATCGCACTAGATAAACATGATCATGGTACTACCCATATGAGCATTAGGAGAAATTTACATCATATAAGGAACAACGAAGGTGCCAAAAAGCAGAATTGAAATCAAGAGTACCAATCACCTAACACATCCGGGATCATTTCACCATAGGGTCATCATCCCATGTGGCGATTTGAGCATTGGTGCTACTAAAATGACAAATTCAAATGATGTTTTTGTGTAATGGATTGTAACATGCTCAGTACTTTTGTCTGTCTTTAAATGATGTAGTAGCATATTTTGATTGTTTATATCCTATTTATCAACCTTATTTGTTAATGCAGAACAAAGATATTTCTGGTGATTTGGTTATTAATCATGATACTTTTGATGGGGTTCCTTGTGGTAGCCTTATTGCCACATAATGATAATAGGGATAGAGGAACTTGAAGGAATACTTAGCAGCAAATATATCACATGGCAGCAAATATATCTTGTAGATTCCATGCAATATTGTATTCATGACGGCCATTTTCCACTGAATTATAAGATTTGTAACAGTCCTCACACTTGACAGGTGAAATTTGTATGTCGTAGAAATTAATAATGGTCTCCTAGAGTAAGAAAAGATCTTGTAATAATCTTTTTTGAACTTGTATATAACTAGCATGTGAAATCGGATTGTGTGTTTCTGGTTTTCAGTTTTATGGTTTAGTGAGTAGGGAATAACCATCCTATGGAAGGCACCTTAAGAATACAGCATGTAACTATTCTCGTATTTACTCTGAATCTATCGAAAAGAGTATTTATTTCTAATTCCTACCACATTATCTCAGTGATACCAATTTAACAGATGTTTTAGCCACCTATATGAGATAAACTGGTATAATGAGCAGTTTCATATGTCACTTGCAAAAATTAGACCAATCTTGATTCCAGAAGTGGTATCCACCTTCTACATGATTCAAGAGTTGTATGTAAAACAACAATTTCTATAGCTTGTATGTTGTGTGGGCATTTTTTTTTCTTCTTTTTTCATTTTGGTATGACTCCTTGGGAATATTTTTTTTCCTGGCTTGTTAAGTTGTAGGATTTTAGCTTTTTTTAATTTGTTTGTTACCAGATTTTTCCATTTATTCTCAAAGTTGTCTAAATCTATGAATTTGAGCTTTCCTACCATGCATAAATTATCTATAGTTTTCTATATGGCAAGTATTAATAAAGCACATCTGATGTTTGTTTTCTCACAAATAAATAATAATCACCTTTTATGCTTATAAAAGTGTTACTTATGACTAACTGAGAATTTATTATTTCATATAAAGCCATATCTGTGTTCGAAACATCAAGAAACCATGACCGCAGATTTTACTTCTTCTATGGATTTTGTAAATTTACATTTGTTTTCTTCACATTCCATTTGCTGCAATATCATGTTTAATGTGGTAACAATTGTTATGTACTTTCGAGAGTGTATTATGTTATGTGTATTGTTTTATTTGATGTCACACATATGAATCCCCTGAAAGGGTTGGTTGACATCAATAAGAAGTCTTCCCAAAAGGGTTGATTTGTTGTCCACCCGTGAATGAATCTTCCTTGGTTTTTTCATGCATCAGCACATTGTTTCCCAATCTCAAAGATTGAGAAGGGGCACAAGTATTGCTTACAAAGGTATTGGTGATTCAGGTTAGGGATACACAGTTGGTAGACATCAGTCGACCACCAAGAAAGCCACAGAAGATTCTACTTTGTGGATGGCGGCGGGACATTGATGATATGGTTTTGGTGAGTACTTGCTTTCTGGACCCCTGAATTTTCTCTGCTCACCCTTTCCCCCCTGTTGCAGGTGCGGAGAGGGTCCCTTCCCAAAGTGGTTTGCCCTCAGAAGTTTCCAGAGAGGCTCCTTGTCTGTGGTTGGCGCCGTGACATTGATGATATGATTATGGTAGGTGATTGGTAACAAGTTGCCAATTATGAGAATTGGCAGTTTGCTACAAGTCATACACTCCACTGCAGGGTTTTGGCTAATGTTTTGGTCTCAGAGTGTGTTTTGCATTTTGTTGATATTTTGACACTTATAAATGAACAATGAAGCAAAAACCAAACCCTCTATTTGGAAAACTAAGTCATACGTACCTAATGTAAAAAAATCTTAAGATTTGGAGAAGGCATGAACTATTCTCTCTCAATTGGTAACTTATAGCACACTTTCCCATAGGCAGGTTTTGTCAGGGTATTTAAGGAAACTCTACACAATGTCAATTTTATGGAGATATACTTGAAATCAGAGAAACTCTCTTATCAATCATAACTATCAGTCATAAAGAAATGTCATGACCATCAATCCTTTGCCATAACATCAATCATGATTGATCAGGCACTGGCCATTGTGAAGGTTAAATCAGTTTCAATCCTTCAAATAAATTTAGAGATACTAAAAGTTTTCAAGGGTCCATTTTAAAAGTTCCTGCAGGTTCTGTAGATAACATCCATTGTAGTTGTCATATGATGGGATATAATAAAAAGCTGCAAGGGTCATTGATCGTTTGACCTTTATAAGACGGTGAAATGAACATAAGAAAGACTGTATAATGTTATACTGGTTTACATTCCTTTTCTGCTGTATTGAGCCTCAAGAAGGTTTCTAGGTGTCATCAACCATAAAAACTATTGAACATTTGCAGCTTTTACTATGCATCAGAAACAACAGAAAAGGAGGAAAGACTCTTTTGATAAGAAACCAAAAAAAGAAAGAGAATTCCATGGGATGCCAGAAGCAACTAGCAGTACTGTGTAATAAATAATTAAACACTATTAAAAAACAAATGATGTCTAAAATTCATGTGTTTGCCAGAAACTTAATATCAAAAAGGAAAGTAAGTGATCAACTATTTTTTATATTTTGATTTTAATAGACATTTTTTCAAGTTTATACGTTGAAATAACTATTCATGGTTTTTGAAATCCTAGAATTTAATTAAACAAGAGAAATTCTTGTCTACAAAACACAATTAAAACAGCTATCATCATTACTATTCAAAGGTGCAATGGTGAAATGATTAATCTGCCAATCATGCATTGCTATTGACTTTTTTGGAACATTTGTCATTTTGTCTAAGAATTTGCATGGCTCAAGGAATGATTGTTTACAGGGGCCAGATTAAGTCTAATTAGTCTAAAACATGTGCCTGCCAGTTGCCCAAGATGGCTATACTTGCTAATATTTTTTCAATTGGTAAGTTATCCCCGTTTTAACCACTGTGGGTGCATACATTTAGCTTAGATGCCACAACTGAGAGGTATCTACTTCTTCAAATGCACCCACAAGTTTCACCTTGCCTCATCTGTTGAGGTACGCTGCACTCAGAATCAGATGCAGTATGCTAGTCAGTATTATACATTTACATGTCTTTAAGGGATCTGAGCATTGTTCTTTTCCATGAAAGTCCCATAGATTTACTGATTGAGGACATCCCAATTGACAACCAGACATGCTAAGATAGATTAATAGTATTATCTCGAGTACTCAGAAAAGCTCGTACACAAAACCTTCTCTACAAATGTGATTAACCTGAACAATGTATGGAACACCTTATGAGCGATCAGCCCTCTCTCTCTCTCTCCTTTCCTGCTAGTTGTCTGTCTCATTATTAGGAATAACAAAACATTGATTTTTAGATCTTTTAATTAATGAGCCACTGATTCCACTGTTATTGAAGCAGCAGCAATTCAGTATTCCATCTACATTTCTGAAGAATTGACAAACTATTGTATTTTTTCTAGATTTGGAGGGGAACAGTATGACAATGTTATTCTTATAGATATGCATGGTAGGATAGCTACCATGCGTTTGTGTGCACCAGAATTTCCTGAAAAAAGAGAAATGTCCTCAAGTGATCAAAATAGTTAATGAGGTTGGAGCTATGAATTATACATGAAGTTACAGTAACCACTTCCCTCGTATCTGAAACTCATTAAGACAAGAATGCCATTTAATGGTTAGCAATAGCATGCAGTTGAAAACTACCCAATGAATGAGGGACATGTGATGGTTAAGCTTTGCATTATGGCACCACAAACCTACACATTGAAAGGAATGCCGATTGTTACAGACCTCCCATAAAGAAACCTTCTCTTATGATCAGTTCCAATAAAAATCATGGCTATACCTTTACTCAGTTGTAACTTATAGCTCCTGTGGCTCCACACATTACAGTGTACACTATAAAGTATAATCCCATCCGGGCACATGATGTTATCTTGGTGCCTTTGAATTTCTCTACCTCAATGATATGAAAGTATACAAGGTTCTAAACCAACCGGTATTGATTGACTTTTTATGCCTGACTGGAGTTCTTTCCTTTACCTATGCAGTTTATGTACCTCCAACATAGATACATTCCATAGAACAGATCTAACTATTGAAACTTATTTACGTGTGCTAACATTTTTATATGCATGTCAACGATGCCCATGAGTAATGTCCATCAGCATTTTATGGAGTTTTTTTACTATGGGTATGCAGGGCCTTATAGTATTTTACTCAGCAGCTTAGGTGGAACATTCATTAAGTATTTTGAATACTAACAACCAATTCCACCATCCATCCATGTCCATGAGGCCTCAATCACCACCATATGCCATAGCCAGTGATGGCTCCATGACATGCAGTCTATCCAATAACCAGTATAGTTCTGAATCAAATAGCATCACAAGTAACTTGAACCATTGTTCATTACCTTTGGAAGATAATAACAGATGAAGTATGCTGGAGAGTGTTTTGAAATTTGAATAATGCTGGAATGCTTGAAAGATAAATTCATCATGTGATGTGTCACAATTCAGCCTTACAGCTTCTACCCTCTAATATACTGGGATTGTGTTAAATATAGCTGATTAAAGATTATAAAACTATGATACCGAATATGTGGAGCGAGTTGGTATTATTCAAGGGGCTGACTGTGAAAAAATATATCTTGAAATTGACATTTAAACTCAGCTTAAATCATTCATGTAACTGGCACAAAACCAGCTGTATACTCTGCGCAAAGCCAGTTCTACATTCAATCCAAAATCACTTTTATACTATACCCAAAATTGCTGATATACCTAGCTTGAAATTGTCATATGCTCAGCTGGACACCAGCTTTAAACTCTGCACAAAAGAAGCTGTATGCTTGACTTGAAAGTGGTGGATTATTGCTTACTAGCTCTATACTTGGTCCGAAATCATTCATACAATTCACCCATAACCAGTCATATACCTGACCAAAGTAAGAGATCAAATTTGGAAATACTCGCTTGTACGACTACAACAACCTTTGAGCTTGAATGTATTATAGTGTAGGCCCTTGAGACAGAATCAGCAAGAAATACCTCATAATATAGGAGGAAATCACGAAGGGGATTGAGAACAGAAGTTAGACTCAAGACTGAGGCTGCTCACCTGCTAAAAAATAGGATTTAGCCACTCCAGACCTTACTGGCGCTCTCATCACCTTTGAACATTAATTTGGAGAGTATATCACAGCAATCGGAAATTATTGATTAAATCGGACCAAAGTTATACTTCATTCACAGAAGGGGGGGTGGAAGAGGCATGGCCACAAGTGCCATGGGACACATTTATCCAGGAAAAGAATGGTATAGAGTGAGAATATTCTCATTGAAAGAGAGGAATGGGCTTAGAGAAGAATGCAACTATTTTAAATATGCTATCTTTTCTATGGGCTTTAAAAGCTAGATCCAATTTATATGTGGTTGTAGCAAGAGGACAATGCTTGCTTAGTCTGTTGCCATCGCCATGAATATCAGTTGTGGTTGTAGTTTTCTTCATCCTCCCATTCAATGAGATAGGATGGAAGAAAGAGGTAACTGACCAAGTATTGTGATCTTCACTTGGAAATAACTACCTTTTGAGGAATAGGGCCAGGTATATCTCTTCAGAATATCTAGAGAACACGGACAGGTTACACCCCAAATCCTTGAATAGGCAATAAAAATTACCTACATTTCATAATACATATGCATGCCAGAATTAAATGTTTCTCAATCTCCACCTCTTGGAAGGAACAGATCTTGCAGGATGTGGTATTCAGTCTTAATGTTCAACTGATGAGGTTCCTTACCATGATCTGCTCAAGAGGGAACCTGAGCCCCTGAAGTCAATAGTGACATGGAAAATCAAGATGAACAATCATTTTATTTCAAATCTAAAGAAAATTTTCGGAATAAAAAGTCAACTTGGATGTAAGTAGGTTTGGTTGAGATTCTATAAATATTTCTCTTTGATGTAGTAGGCGGTCAATCAAAATACCCAGACCAAAGTAGCAACTGGGCATCTTCAAAACAGAACCACCAATTGTGTTTCCATAAAGAAGAAAATCTCTGAGAAGAGCAGTGGCCCCGAAAAGGTAGCTATCGTGCCCTTTAGGATCTCCTTGTAAGAAACCAGCCAAAGCACTCATTAAAAGAAGTATATTTGGCACCAAACTCTGCTTGGGTAATTCATGTAAGGACAATCACTTGTACATAATCTTGTGTTGGATCATAGTAGGTTGAATTCTTTCTACACCTGTCCAATCAATATTCCCAAGGCTAAGCCCCCAAGTGCCTGATTGATAGATAACAGTGGGTTCAATATGAATGTTACATAGTTGCATCTTGGACAAATTATCTTGAAAATAGAGTTGGAAGCACTGACACCATAAAGATTCTCAAGAGGCATACCCTTATATAACCTCAACTGATAATCTGGCTGAAACTAAAGGAATGCCTTGTAATTTGTATCAAAGATAATTGTTTAAAGCGTTGATTCAACTGGGTGTCTCCTTGGATTTTGGACAATGCAGAGGAGGCTAGAAGGACTGCATCAGGAGTGGAGGCTAGAAGAACCAGATCATTTTAAAAATATGGAAACCAAAATGTGGAGAATACAATTACCGTTTACCTATTTAGTCTCCATAACAAACTGCTCATACTTGTGAATATAGATCCGAGTAGTGTTGGGGGAATTGGAGCCACGTTTTTTCACCCCATTAGTGCTCTTGATAAAGTTAGAAAAACCTTGCATCTTTTGGAAAAAATCATGACCATCTCGCAGGGCTTCATGACACAAGTGAGTAACACCTTAGACATCACAGTGCATGCAATCCCTCAATCACAATGCCATGATAAGTAGTTGGGAACTGAATCTAAGCCTTATTCAATTTCAATAGTACCAATAGACCTTCAAGAAGCCTTGCCCAACTTTGTTAATAATAGCTTAGACTAAAGATGTAGTCCACTAATTGACAACCTTTCGGAAGCCTCCACAATCTCTCGCTCTAAGCTATCAATTCTTTCCAGCAATGCATAGTGATGTGTGGTGACAATAATATTATAATAGCATAAAATCTGGCGAATGTGTGAACAACCACAATTTTCCTATAAATATTTGGATCAGAATCGTCCCCTGATTTCACAATTGTGTATAGTGTGTTGGGACATGGAAGGTGGGAAACTCAAAACCATTTAATTGAAACTACCATATAAGGTGTAGGAAGTCAATCCTTACCATATTTGTGAAGTCTTGATCAAAGTTGTCCCCTAACTTCATGAATATGTATACTGTGTTGGGACCTGGAAGGTAGGAAACTGAAACCATTTGATTGATTCTACCATAATAATAGGAAGTTGAATCTTACCATGTTTTTGGAAGTTGGGCTAATGCATTTCCTGATCCACAACTTTTCCGGTGTGCTTGTCATATAGCCCTCTTGGTAAGGTCAAGTGTAAAGAGGTGGTATAGATGGTGATCAAACTTGCGCATGGGACTGATCACGAATGCCATAAAGGCTAACAAGCGGGAAACCGAGTGCTGTCTGCGTCATTACGTAGGAGATAAGTGGAAGGTGACAAAGAGCTCATTCCTCCTTGACACAATAAACTGCTGATTTTTTCCATCTTAGGAGGTGACGATTTCCCTATTCAAAACTGACTGCATATTGTCATTCAGATAAAATATAAGTTGTTTATACATGGCTTTACAATTATCATCATACCATTGATTCATTGGACAACACCCCATGGGTGGAAAGCTACTTGGGAGTGAATATGTGTCTTAGCTACTTTCCAAGGGTATACTGCATGCATTATAAATTTAAATTTTGGACCAGCATTGGGAAGGGAGTAAAGTTAGGAATTAGTTTAGAAGGGCGAGCTACATATAAGTAGGATCCTAAGAATAGTCATATCTGTAGTGAGATAATTAGCATTAGTTGGCATAGAGGATGTGGGAAGGGCCCTGGGTATAATAAATGCCTTGGGTAGAATCTTCATAATAGCCTTGTTATAGTTGCTTTCTAGTGTTTCCACTTTGAGTCGCTTGGCAAGCTTCTAAAAAGAGGAATCCTACTTATCCATCTCCACAACAAGCGTAAAACACCCTGTGGAAAGTAGAAACTGAAGATCGCTGGGATAGAGTTGGTCCCAGTTCTTTCATTTTCTGAGAGTCAAATGAAAAAACAAAAATCCAACAGGCCTAGGTTGAGTGCATGTGCATAGATCCAGTCCATATCAATCATGGATATATCAAAGATAGATGTGTATTTTTATAAAGGTTGGGCGAGGTAAATCCAAAGGCTGAGATGCCTGCGAGTAACATGCTCTCAATCTTTGAGTAGTAAGTACCTGTGAGTTGGAGACAATCCCCAAAAACTAATGTTTCGGCAAACTCCTCTCTGCTACAGAGGATTTCCTTTCACAAATAAATGCTTATTATTTCTTCTCTATTCTTTCTCTTTATCTCTTTTGCCATGCCTAAGCATTACTTGGATTATTCTATCTGCGGTGCTTAAGAAATTTTCCTTCTTAAGATTGTCTTTATTAGGAACCCGAAGTGGATTCTTTCAAGATTATAGGGGTCATTTTCATTAACTCCAAACTTTCATATATGAACTTAATTACTATATGCATTGATTGATGGTCCAAAGAGAATCTTTGTTTTATATTGGAGGCTGTAACATGAAGCAAGGTAGCATATAAGCCGATAAGGAACTATAGCTTAGTTTGGGAGTAAAACTAAAAACACATGGAAACATATTTAAATAATGATAGATTATGGAAGCTCTACAGCTCATTCCAACCATCATATTATCTCTCAAAATATTTCTAAATTTGTCACATGAAGAGATGAGGATCTCCTACTCAATGTTTTGCAGTAACGAGGAAGTGGGAATGTTGGCTGTTTGGGGGCTTGGTATTTGTTAGAGTTCCAAAATGGGTCATGAAAAATGCCATATCTTGTAGATTATGTTTTCGAATAAAAATTAATTCTCTTGTAGTCTCCATACACGCATTAGCTTCCCATATGTGCAAACGTTTTCTTTCTGCTACAACTATGCAACTGCAATATTAGCAGCTTAATTAAAGAGGGAGTGGGCTGTTGGGGGCTTGGTATTTGTTAAAGTTCCAAAATGGGTCATGAAAAATGCCACATCTTGTAGACTATGTTTTCGAATAAAAATTAATTCTCTTGTAGTCTCCATACACGCATTAGCTTCCCATATGTGCAAACGTTTTCTTTCTGCTACAACTATGCAACTGCAATATTAGCAGCTTAATTAAAGAGGGAGTGGGCTGTTGGGGCCTTGGTATTTGTTGAAGTTCCAAAGTGGGTCATGAAAAATGCCATATCTTGTAGACAAATTTTCGATGAATTTTGATTTTCCCTTGTAGTTTCCATATGCGCATTGGCTTTCCTTATGTGCAAATGCTTTATTTCTGCTACAACTATGCAACTGCAGTATTATCAGCTTTATTGAACTTTAGGTTTGCAAAGATGTTATGCATTTTTTATGGTATATCTTGTTCTATGCAGTCCACTATGAACGGAATTGAATATTTGTTAATCAACATTTGCAGGTACTTGATGCATTTTTGGCCCCCGGTTCAGAGTTGTGGATGTTCAATACTGTTTCAGAAAATGACAGGGATAAGAAATTAATTGCTGGTGGCCTTGATCCAAGACGTTTAGAAAATATAGCACTAGTTCATAGAGAGGGAAATGCAGCTGTCCGTCGCCACCTTGAGAGTCTTCCCCTTGAGACATTTGATGCTGTAAGTTACAATTATTGTGGTTCAAATTTTCAGTTCTATCCTTTTAAAGTTTTGCATGTATCATGCAGATATTTTGTGTCATCATAATCACTGCCCTACATGAATGTTTGGAATTGTCACAATTAATGCTGGCTTTTTGTCGACTGAAAAATAAAGAAACTGCTAAGGTCTAGTAACCTAAAAATCACTGCCCTAGATGAATGTTTGGAATTTTCAAAATTAATGCCTTTTTCTTGCCAACTGAGAAAAAAAGAAACTGCTAAGGTCTAGTAATCTAAAATCAGACATCATATTCATGTCTCGTTTTTTCAGTTATAGGCTAAAGGTTTTCATTTTTTGTATTTTTGTATATCTTTTATTTATATATTTAAAAGGTGGTCGAAATGCAAATCATAGTTTTGATGGATTTCTTTTGTTATTGACTTTTTGTGAACATGAACCCGAGCTTACAACTTGCAAACAATTTTTTTCGCTTTGTTGCATTGTTGCGAAATATCTTCTTGTTTCTATAAAATGTCCTTTTGCACCCAAAAGGCTGTTGGTTGTTTTTTGCTGATTAGATGCATAAAATCATGTGAAGCTCAGACATTTCAAACCTTATAAAGGCTATATGCTCAATGACATATTGGGTTTGAGAGAGGGACTTACGGGTTTGAATTTTTCAGTAGATGTATTATGAACTTTTAACTAATGCTTATTACAGATGCTATGTTATCGGGTACCTGTGCCAGGTGCCCAGGCCCGGTATGGTACGTTTTGGGAATGGGTACTGGTCTGGTTCATCTGTGGGTACGGCCCTGGTGCTGCACAACAGAGCTTGGTACAGCTGAGTTTGTCCCAAGACGAACCTGGGAGTACCATACCCTGCTAGACAGTATACAGGGCATATCTGGCAGGGACCCACAGGAAAAAACAGTTATTAATTTTTTATTTTATTTGCTTCAAAAATGTCAAACATGTACTTAAAAAATAAGAAGAGAACATTTGAAAGGATGGGGAAACTCTAAAAACCACTCTCATGCTCATTTTATTGAAAGCAAATAACACCACATTTTAGATTATTATTTTTTGCAGGAATTTTACTCATTTTGAGTTTATGTCATCTCAAGATTTTTTTTTTGAAAGGATGCTTCATATATTCACAAAAAAATATTTACAAGCAGGCTGTACGAAAAATAATTTTTTTACAATCTCTTCCTAAAAGGCGTAAAGAGGTTAGGACAAAGATAAACTTTGATTAATCCTCAAGATCTAACTTTCTGGGATCCTTAATCAACAAAAATCCTTTGGCCGACAAATGCATGCATACCTTGTCTTTCCACATGAAATCAGACAGAGAAACCTCATTCACAAAAATATATTTGCACCCAAGTTTACACTGAATAAATAAGGCAGAGACCTGTAAACTATGCCAAATACTTCTGAGGGAGTTTCTAATAATGGTTTTTGAATCACCAAATACGGCTGTACACTAATGTAGATTCAACTGAAGAATGGTTGCGAGCTCAGATTGGGTGAACTTCCAACACAATCTCGCAAAAGAGTAGTCCCAGAAGAGGTGCTTCACAGTTTCCAACTTGCGACAGAATGAGCAAAAACCATTAGAGAAGCCACTTTTGAGAAGATGAGCCTTGGAAGGAAGACCTTCATAAATCACCTACTAAGCAAAGACCTGTAACTTGTTAGAGACCTTCACCAACAATATGACATGCAATGATGCAACTGATGAATCCACAAAGCTTCAACATCGGAAGAAACCCATCTAGCATTGAGCATAGGACAAAGAGGACTGCACTGATGAAGGATAGAGTAGAGATGACGAATATCATATTGAGTTAAGAGGTGACCATAGATCCATCGCCAATCACGCCAAATGCGTCCATTCATACCGATATTCATATTAATCTGATTGCCCAAAGGAATGAGGCTCTGGATCTCCAAAATAGCGAACCGATCAACAGAGGAAAGAGAAAACTCATGGGCTAAGGAATGGCAATCCTTCCAAGAATGGGAGTCGATGTCCAACAAATCTTTCCAAAAGAAAATCTTCTTCTTACTAAGCCTCTGAGCCAAAAAACGAGGGAAATCAGCAATACACGTGTCTTGAAGCTTCCAACTCCAAATAGACCTTCTGGCCAAATCCCACCCGGAATGATTGCCTGACATCCTCCATCTAATCAAACTAGCAACTTTTCTCCAGGCTGTCTAGATGCCCTTGAGAATAAAGGACCTTGATATCTGACAACTCTGACTAGTAATTACATCGCATAGCCCAAAAGGAACTCTAACCTTTTCCTATATGTTTCGTAGAGAGAAGTCTGTGCTTCAACAAAATCTGCTAGGGAGAGGAGCCCTCCAGACAACAGATCACCCATTTGGCAGCAAGAATACACCCTTGAGCCACTACATCAATAAGCCCAAGCCCACCCTCCTCCTTAGACATAATACTAACATCCCATGAAACCATGGGAAGACCTCGAGCACCACCAAACTCGGCGGATAGAACCTCAATAATTGCTCAATCCGGTGGAATTGAGTTTTTGAGGGCAGCCAACATGAGAGGATTGGAGGATTCTGCTCAATATAGTCAATTTACCCATAAAAGGAAGTTCCTTATTCTGTCAAATGAGAAGTTTACACTGCAAACGTGGAAGGACACAGTCCCACATCGCCACCAGAGAGAGACCAGACCCGAAAGGGATACCAAGATATCTCACAATCTCTCCAGGACAGACAAAAGACCACTTAGACGGAATCCACCCCAGAGGATCATCCAAACCAATCAACCAGAAATCAGTTTTGTGATCACTAACAATAGCTCTAGAAGCCTTGCAAAAAATGGATGGACAGTTCCTTACACATTCCCGAGTCTTGGTCCACATGAATAGAAAGAAGTGAGTCATTAGCAAAGTGGTTACTAAGCATTTCCGCCTCATTAGACAAAGACACACCTCTAATCCTGTTATGAAAATGAGAAGCTTCCAACAAATAACCCAAAGCATCCGCTATCAAAACATAAATATAGGGTGCAAGGATTTTGTAGGCAACACTTAGTAAAGTAATGGGATGCGATCCCCCAATAGAATCCGTAACTATTGATTTAGGTACCAACTTTATCAAACCCCGATTAAGGAAATCTGTCAAAGAGCCAAAAGAAACTGCTTCAGCCGTGAAGCAACACAAATCTTCTCCAAGAGTATCCCACATCTCTTTATAGAACTCGTATGGAAAACCATCAATCCGAGGGGAAATCCCATTCTCCACTGAAAACAAGGCAGCAAACAACTCTTCTTTGGAAAAGTTAATGTCAAGCTTAATCCAGTCACTACTAGAAACTTTATGAGGGACCACCCAGTAGCAAGCATTTCTAGCAGCCACAACAGATTCCGAAGCAGAGTAGGGGGAGAAGATATTCCTAAAGTGGAGTCCGAACATATCTCTAATCTTCTCCGGATTCTCTTCCATTGATCCATTGGGCCTATGTAGACCAAGGACTATCTTCATGGTCACTTTCCTCTTCAAGAAATCAAAAAACAACTTGGACTCCTCATCTCCCTTTTGGATCCACTGCAAATGAGCTTGAATCTGAGAACCTTTGGAAATATACTCCTCCCTATGCACAACTTACTCAAGACGAGCTGCCTCCTCTTGAAGAAAAACATTATGGAGATCTCTTTCCAAGCCAAAGCTAGGCTTCTCCCAATCCTTCTTGGCCTCATAAAGCTCACAACATCACCTCCGAGCAATCATGCGACCCCAATCTCTCATAAACTTACTAGTTCTCTAAACAAAAACCTCTCACCATAGCAACTAGTCTCTATCACCACATGAACGTGGGATGAGATTCCAGACCTGGTGTACGAGAGCTTGGGAATCAGTTGACTTCAAACGCGAAACATTCTACTTGAAGAGAAAAGAAGGCTTATTCCTCTAAGTGTTCTATGGAAATAACTGTCTGGATAGGAAGATGTTTTATCTGGTAGCACCAATTAAAATCTCAACAGGGAAAACACTCCCAAAAACTAAGATATCTTCCCATGGGCCATATATACAACCTAACTTCCCCTGTACTCCATTCTTGTCTTTTCTGAAATTGGACCATGTGTACCATCCCCCCTTATCCGAACTCTATCTTCCCCAATTGGGGTAAAAAAGTTGAAGCAAATCCTTGCACATGGCCCATGGAACCTTTTCCGCTCCACAAACAACAATACCCATGTCATCATCTCGACCCCCCTTTGACTCGACCATGTTAAAGTCACTACCTCCAATCTAGTTTGCATTAGGTAAAGAGGAAGCCATCCAATCCCACAGGTGAGCATGCTCTTAACCAAGGTTTCTCATTATAAATAATGAATATGCTGAGCAATATGATGATAAACATTAAATATAATGAATATGTTGATTTATCTTGATTTATGCTGAACATTGTTTAGGAGATATCTCCAATAATCATAATCTGGAGCATATGGAAGGAGAGGAATAATAGACTTTTTCGAGACAAGGGACTTTCTTATGAAAGGTTTCTTATTAAACTAGAAATCGCAATTTAGGAGGTCTTACGAACTAGCGTTCCTTCTCCAAAAAAATTCATTAGTTCTGAATGACATATTTTATTGAGATGGAATCTTCTTCGGCAAGTGGACAACCTTGTGACTCAAGATGAAGATAAAGGAAAGGAAGTTGAAAGGCAAGGCCCCCCTAAAACTTCTTTGTCCTTAATTTCGATGGAGCTTCGAAACGTAACCCTGGTGTTTCAGGATTTGGGGGCCTTATCCGAAATGAAAAAGGTGATGTTATTAAGTTTTTTTCTTATAACATTCCATGGGCCCTAATAATGTGGGGGAAACAAGGACTCTTTCTCAAGGCCTCCAAATTGCTTGTAATCTTGGAATTACAAAGATAATTGTTGAAGGTGACAATAACAACCCCATGGTCCTACCAACTTAGCAAAATCATCAATAATGCAAAAATAATGAAAGAGAGCTTTGATGCTATCTTTTTTAGACATTGTTACAGAGAGACCAATAAACCACCAAATCTCCTGGCTAATTATGACACAACCAAATTGGGAAATGGTGAAGGCTTCTCATCAAATGACCACTCATCAATTTCAACATTTTTCCCCTCATTAATCAGGACAGAGATAAATTCTTTTCATAGGAAGTAAATTTGTAATGGTTTGGACCATCAGTGCATTGAGGGAGAGATATGGCGGTGGTACGGGTGCATTTACTTGCAGCTGCTTATCTGTCTTGTCATTAGATGCTCACCCATTGGTGCAAGCATCTTCTCCTATTCTTGTTTGTCAAATGGTGCCACCCCTCCATTTCTCTTCTACTTTCTTTTGTCCCTTGTCTCTCTCCTTTTCCCACTCTGCTCTCCATGGTGAAACAAAAATTACAGAGGTTGAAGAAAGATGGTGCTGGTCAAAAGTCTTGTTCAAAGTGGAAGACAGTGAGGAAGATGGGTTTTAACAAACGTAGGCAAGCATGTACCCACAGAGGACCTGTGAAAACAGACTATATCCAGGAAGTTGTTAATCCTTCCTTCAATGTTTGCGGTGGAGTTCATCAGATGTGTTATTGGAGAAGAAAGGCTGAATGTGGAAGAAAAAGACTGGAACCCAGATGAGCTCAGGGCTCCGTTCAGAATGAGGATTACACAAAGAAATTATGATGAGGCTACTCAGAACTTCACCCTCCTCTCTATCCAGTTGTATAGGTAGCAGACTACTAAAGCCACCTTCAACCTGCTGGTAAGCGAATTCTGTCACAGCTTCAAGGTTTTAGATTCGAAATTGAACTTTATTCTGGTTAAATGCAATAATCTTCTCGCATTGGGCCCAGGGCCTGCTTCTAGTAAAAATTTCAAATGGGACCCTTCTCTCACCCCTGATCTGTGTCCTTCTCCCTCACGTCAAACTCTCCTGGCAGAGAAAGAGGCTGAGTTTTCCATTGCTAAAGCCAATCCTTCTGTTGCAGTTGAACCCTTAAAGTTTTAAACTGATCCTATTGGACCAGTCTGCTCACCTTACCTGTGAATATTCTCCTTTCAGCTGTTGGCAGTGGAGGAACACCCAAATGTCTTGGTGATACCCTCAATTCAGTTGATATTGATAATGCTGCAAGGTTTTCTGTAACTATCATTTAGCGGGCTACCCTCAAATTCCTTGTTCTCCAAGGTTTATGCATGCCTCAAAGCTGTGTGCCTTTCCTAAGGATTCCTTTGTGATGCTGAGAACTAGTCTAAGGAACCCAATGCTGTTTAAGATCACAAATATGAAGGGGCTGTTGGAGGAAAATCTTTTAGAGGATGTTACTCTCAAGGAATCCTATTATATCTTAGTCTTCTTAGGAATTGGGTTTTAGTTGCTAAGGTATTTAGTGAAATTTTGCAAACTTGAACTTCAGAGAAAAAGACTATGGTTGTTTTTTTGCTTTTGTTGCTTTTTGCTTAGTGGAGATGGACAGTGTAATTTTCCAGCTTCCACTGTTTGTCTTTTCCACATCAAGTGGATGATGTAATTTTCTGTCCTGATGTTGCAATTCTTTTTTGGGTGAGGGTACCCTTTTACCCTCATTTAATATTAAAAAATCTTTTGCTCTATGTACTTGTTCTAAGTTTGACCACTGAATATCATGACATTTGGAATAGAATTAGTAATATGTTTTGTGGCTATTTAACTTATTGTGTTTACTCTATTATGTGGTTAATTTTGCTTATTTGGCTATATTTGTTTTTACGGCTGTACCCAAGTCATATCTGGGCCAAAAAAACAATTTATCAGTATGTTTCGTGGTTATTATTTTGTTTACTCTGCATATTCTTGGTTAATTTTGCTTATTTGGATGCATTTTGCGATTTTTAAAAATATTGTGTACGGCTGTACCCAGGCCAAAAATGCCATACTGGTGCACCTGAGCCCTGTATCCGTACCAATACCAGGATCGGCTACTTATAATGGAAGTCATAGTTCATGCTTGAAACCAAAACAATCTCCATTAGTTCCAAACCAACCTATTTGGGTTATGGCTTCAGCCTATTCAAAACACAGGTAGCATGTTTACCAGGTCACCATGGGACACATTCAACTAGTGTGATCAAGCATTATACTCAACTGTTTCTGGTAATATTTATCTGAATGCTCAAGTGTTTGCTCATGTTATACTCTTGTGCGTGCTATAATAAAGAAAAAAACTTATGTATTTAACTTTACGAGGACATTCACATCTTGCGAAATGATACTTCACAATTTGCATACTATGCAAAGCTCTACTTTCTTTGTATTATTCTGAAGTCCATATTCTAAGAAGTCCTTTCTGTCTTTTCAATCTTTATAAAGAAATATTGTTTATTATCTTTGTAATTATTTGAAGTCTAGTTAGTTCAGACATTATCTGTTACGAGTCGATACACTCCCCATGTGTTTGAAAATATTTCCTTAATGGCTGTGCAGATATTGATTCTTGCAGAAGAGTCAATGGAGGGTTCAGTTGTCCAGGCAGATTCTCAATCTCTTGCTACACTACTACTAATCCGTGATATTCAGGTACTTCTGCCACGGGCTTCTTTACTATAGTTGTTTTACATTTTTGTCTGCCAGTTCAATTGTTGAAAGCCTTCAAGTATCATGTATATTGCATAGAATATTTGAGCCTTGGGCATACCTTCTGTTACAGTGTATTTTATTTGGTAAATTTGCCTTTGGAATAATCTTTGGCTTAGTTCCCATGAATCACCTGGGACTTGCCCCTGACCTTGTCTGTCTGGGTATGCTGCACCCAGTGGGTTGGATGTGGCACTTTATCCAATTTCAACACTTTATCATGCCTCTTGAGGATTTGAATCTGGAGCTTCTCTTTGGGAACCTGAATACTATTCTACTTGAGCTTATCCAATTCAACGGTGGGTTTTGCTATTTTCATAAAGGCGGAAAGAGCCCATTTTAAACCAGTATTATATAGTACATGTCGATTTCTGCACTTTCAATTGCAATGGGAATCTGAACAGATTCCTTACCTTAAAACCAAAATATAACCCTCTAGTTTATGCTTTCCTTGCCTGTATTATGCAAGCCTAAGAAGGCCTGACGCTGAAGATCTTGTGCTTCAGCGGGGGAGGCACAGGTTAGAATTTGGATGGGGTAGGATATCTGTGCCCTGTAGTCTAAGCACAGTCAGATGTGTCGTGTTTTCTTATATGCTGTATGCTACCCAATAATCTAAGCATAGGTAGGTGCACATGCATTGTGGACTGTAAAAGGACCAAGTCCAGTATTGCATGAGAATCCTATGAGCAGTATGTTTTGTTTCAGTAATGAAGGCACACATCCTATTCCTAACAGAATAGCAAAAGCATTGCTATCTTCCACAAACTCCATTAACAACTACATAGGCATTGCAATCTACCACAATGCTCCATCAACACATTTATGAACTTTGTCCATAATGTTTGCACGGATGAAATGTTGCTGTCATTTAGAATACAAATTTCTTTCTCTATATTGTGCTAACTAAAGAGACTCAGCAAGCTCAATTTTTCTATGGAAAATGGACAACTTGAATCTAGTGAGTGTTTCTTTGTATTGCAGTCTAAGCGCCTGCCTTTAGATGCCAATGCAAATCAAGTTCATCCAGCAGATAACTCTGAAAGCTCCTGGATTGGTGAAATGCAACAGGCTTCTGTGAAGTCGATCATTATAAGTGAAATCCTGGATTCTAGAACTAAAAACCTTCTATCTGTATCTAGAATTAGTGATTATGTTCTCTCAAATGAGCTTGTTAGCATGGCATTGGCTATGGTGGCCGAGGACAGGCAAATTAACCGTGTTCTAGAGGAACTATTTTCAGAAGAGGTACAGATCTCATCTTCTCACTATTTTACATATATGCAAAAGTAAAAAAAATAAACAAAACTTTCTCTTTCTTAGAATGTGCTAATATGCTTTCCAGTTAAAGACAGTAACTGAATTGCCATCTGACTCTTCTGCACTTTGAAAACAGGGAAATGAGATGTACATACGTCGTGCAGAATTTTATCTGCGTGACCAGGAAGAGTTAAATTTTTATGAAATAATGGTGCGTGCAAGGCAAAGGAGAGAAATTGTTATAGGTTACCGTTTGGCATCTGCAGACCAAGCAATCATCAACCCACCAGACAAAGGAGTCCGACGAAGATGGTCTATAGAGGATTATTTTGTTGTTCTTGCTGAGGAAGAATAAAATGCTTTGGTTGAAAGTTCACTGTCCAGCAGACATGGAATCCAGGGAAATTTTATTAAAGCAGAAAGCAAATGTTGCAAGCAACAAGGGACATCATTCAAATAATTTGTTTGTTTTTATCTAAAAGTCCTTTGAAAAAACTATGCAATATGGAAGCTTAAAGTCTGTAATCTAATGGTGCTATGGAGGAGGATTTTGATATTTACTCAGTGGGTACCTTCAAGTGAAATAGTCCCATGGTACCTTCAGTTTTCTGTTCAGCTGCAGAAATTTCAGATGAGTTATGATAAACTACCACTGATTCTTAAAGTACAGAAAAAGAAGAAGAAGCCAAAAACAGGATTCAGTTTCAATTTGGCAATAACACTTCTGCAAATTAGTAAAGCAGGTGCTGCAAAGTCTCAGTCCCTGCTCTCAAATACCCATACAACACTCCTAAAAAGGTGTCTGCTACATAATTTTAGGTGAAGATTCAGTTTTTCCTGCAGGCCCCATTTGGCAGTTTTCACTGGGTCGCCTTAACAGAAAAATTTGGAGTTATCAATCATCTTGCTTCTCACTTTTCTCATGAAACAATACTGAAAAAGTATATAATCAGACTGACTATTTTAATTCTGTCCACACAACGTAACTACAGTCACTGCTGGTGCCAAACAGGAAACAAGTATTAACTTCTAAGGATGCTGGTGGCATACAGCTCTATGTTGACTTGAGCCGTGGTGTCTAAAGCACGTCATGTAACATGTGCTCTCTCAGAGTTCCTTTCCCATTTGAATTTTTTGGGGCAAAATTGTATATGTTCCATTCAATAGCAAACATCACAGGTATCTCTTTGTATGAGGCAGATTTGAAGGTTCATCTCATCATTTTTATGAACCAAGCAGATGTTGTACACTAGAACTGAGCTCAGAAGAATCTAAAAACATTACATTGTTTTCTCAATATTGTAAAAATATTGTGTCCTATTGTGTGCAGTCATGTTGTGGTATACACCAGTCCCATCCAAGTGTGCTGGTCACTGGTCAACTTTTTGTGCATTTTAAAGTTAAGGAGATCCCAATTTATGTCAATATTGTTTTGTTCTCAATGGAATTTAGTCCAATATCACATTCCTAAATTACAAAATCAGCACGTAAAGAGAGATTGTATGCAACCACTTTTTGTATGAAGCTTCTTGCGTGTTTTAAAACATCATCACAGAATTATATATTAGCTCAGTTGCAGGAAACAGCAGAATCCCTGTGTCTGCTTCGAAACAATTTGGAGTCGGATTTGGGTATGGATCCTCTTAAGAAATGTTCTGTGTACTCCTGAAACACTGGGATATTGGGTACTGACCATACTGCAAATTTTTGTGAACCATCAACAAATAAAAAAATACCATACACAAGCGAAATAATTTAGTTAGACACGTGTTTCCTGTCAGTTGTTTTTAAACTGTAAAACCAAAGTTCTTTCTTTTGGTAAATGGGTGATTTAGATTGTGCTACAATGTTGCATTTTCCATTTCGAGTATTTCTTTTCTTGGCTGATGCTATTTAAAGGTATTTTTTGATACCTAAGAACATGGGGTTCGGTCCCTTGTTTGAAGTTTCATGCAAAAATTGGAAAAGCTTGTAACTATAAAATAGTCTATTGGGCGCATTGGTGTTTTATTGAGAAGATGATGAAACTGGAAAAGAATGGATGTGAAAAGGACTATTAAACTTGAAGCAAACAATGATGATCTTCCCGATACTTCAGGGAGAAGGCAAAATATTTAGAGTCACCTTTTGACGTTTTTCTTGGCATTCAAGATAAAATTTCTGGTACTGGAAATTCATTTGAGCCACATTGACTTATACAAAGAGTTCTGTGGAATGCTTTGAAATATCTGGACTACTGTTACGGTGTTACCGAACTGTGAGCTGAACAGTGTTTAATCTGAGTGGCCTTTGTCTTTATATTACAGCTGTGTCTGGTCAAGAATTCACCCAGTTTCAGTATGATGCTAAAAGCTATGTTTCTCTGAGTTTTGGCAAAAAAAATCAACTGTATTTTGGGGATGGAGTAGGGGAAAAATTTAAAAAATCTCATGATCTATACCTCATTAAACATTCTAGAGAGGCATATTGAAATTATAAACCCAACACCCATAACAATGAACATTGAATAGCTAAAATTGAGTTTGAAAATAATAATATGAAATATCTGATTGTTACATTATCGTCAAAATACCCTTAAGAAGAGTCCTAAGTCTCAAATGAGTCAATGCCAATACTAAAATCAGAAAATATCACTCATATTTGAGCCTTGACAAAATGCTAAGCTGTGAGGATGGAGCAGCAAGTTCAATAGAGTCCTCATGTTGAATGTTGACTGCCCATCCATTTTTCAAAGCTGTTCAATGTACTTGGGATGCTTGAGGAATGTCCCTGATTGCTGGGGACATCTAGGGCATCTGTGGGGGATGCCATGAAGTACCAGGACATACCCAGCGTTCGGGGGCGTCCCACAAGCATCCCGGGGACGCCTAGACATCCTCAAAAAATAGAGACACTGGGATGGCTCTCAGAGAGGCCCAAACTTCTTGGGGATGGCATGACAAAATTCCTGAACCCCAGGTATGCCGAGTGAGACTTTTTTCCTCATCCTCAACTCCCCAAAATGCAGGGGCTGTTCCAAAGGCTTTTGGAGGGCCAGTAACGTGTTTCGAGGAACACTGGGTAAAACTAAAAGCAATATGCAAGTTCTTCAACAGCAGTTTCTGATTTAGACAGAAAATATAACTATCTTCTAATGTAGCTAGGAAATTCTGTTAAGGATGCTTGTCCGTCTTCCCATTCTAAAAGCTGATTATGCATTTGCTTTTTTCATCTTGTGTGTTGGTCACTGTGATGGTTATTAACTAGAAATATGTCATTAAGTTGAAGGCTTTCATGAGCAACTTAATCAGATTATTAACTTTTGTAGGATTTTCACTCCAGTCCTGTGTGTTTAAGTCATCTCAAAATGACCACCATGAGTAGTCACTAACATACTGATAATGCAGAAACAATGTCACCATCTTAGTGACTACTCATGGGGGTCATCTTGAGATGACTTAAACAGACATGAGTAAAAATCCCATGGGAATTATTAATTTAATTAGAAATATGTCTTTTTATAGTTCAGTACAAAACAAATTGTTGACATTTTGCTCAGCAATTCTCATGCTGCAGATGTGTGTAAATCTCATGTTTGTCATTGTTTACTCCATAAGTTAGTATATTCGCTTGCATTTTTAGACATCACTAATTTTTTTTGAAATTAATCTATGCAAGCAGTTTTTTTCTGCTTATCATATTTTTTTGACGAGGGTCATTGGGGACTTCACTGAGCCTGAACTCGGCCATGGCTCCATATTGATGATGGATTTTTAATCACATTATGCACACAGATTAACTGTTCTATTGCGGTGTCACATTATTCTAGAGTCCATCGGGTGGGCTTCATTATCATGGAGTGCAATTTGAATCTAGGTCTCAGACTTTCAAAGATGCCCATTTGTCACTACACCTCCTCATGGACGACTGGTTATCATATTATATGTACATCTTAGCGGCTTTACCCATAAATTAGTATGCATCTTTTAATTTAAAAGCACGAGAATTGTTGCTGCTCATAAGTCGTAAATATCTGTTCACGTGAAATGGTATATTTTACTGTGTACATGTTATGAAAAGGTATATAGTCCTGCATGTTTATTATCATAAACAAATTTTATTTTAAAGAAACGTCAACAAAAGAGTGAGTGGTTCAATTGCTATAGAAGTCTGGGTCTTATCCTTATGCATTCAAAGCAAGTCGTCATTTGGTCTTGTAAATGGGGAGAACATCAATAGGATAGGATAGAGAACTGTGATGGAAATGAAACAACGAAAGGCATCCACACTGCTTTTCTGAAATTGAATTGGGTCTCGTTGACTCCTTCAATTGTTTAAATGAACAATAGTTAAAAAGTTAAGGTCATGCTTTAGGTGACAGCCAAGGCAGGCGCTAGTGTTCAAATTTTATAACCCTGGCCTTTGACCTCATGATCAAGCTTGCCAGCAAATTGAACCTTGCCAATCCACCTATACTAAGATCTTTGAGCTCACTCACTTGGGAAACCAGATGGGTCAATATACCCAATCAGGACTCGCATTTGTTTTTAAGCCAACTTCGCCCATTTATGTAGTACTTGCCAAGCGTTGAGAAGCTCGTTGAATCTGGAGATAGGGCTCAAACTCTCACAAGGACAAGACCAAATTGGAAAAAGAAGAAGAAGAAAACTAATTATAATCAGTTTTGAAGCAAACATTTTTGGAGAAAAGCATATGTGGTGGACTGTTAGAAACAGAAATCACAATTTTTTCATATTTTACCAAGTTGTATGTGTTAAAAAACATAGATGCATTGTGCTGTTTTCAGCATTGAAATTCGATTGAAAAACAGTTACTTCACAACTTGTCAGTCAAAAGATACCTTAGGACAATAAGTAAACTACTAAAGTTCTTGGATACAGAATTATGATGAAGGATAGAGGTAATTTGTTTTTTTACTATTTCCTCTAAAATCCAAAATTGAGATAATAGCAGAGAGATACTTTCAGTATTTTGTAATGACCTTGACAAAGCGAATGGTCTCCAAATAACTCATGGGGATTGAAGCTACAATGTTATGCCTTTGCAAAATATCGGCAATAATGTAACCTTGTGAAAAAGTGCAGCTACAGATGTATAGCAATTTAGAGACTATCGGGGTCAATATAGCCAAGAGAGGGCATATGGGAGGAAAGATAATATAATCCCCATTTTCAAAGGAACATAAGCCACGGTGCATACCAGTTCTTTCTTTCCTACTCGTACTCTATGTTCATGTCAACCTACGGTTCCTAGTTTGTCAAGAATCTCTCATGGTACTAGTATTTAAAACTATTTTTCCTCTCTTGATACGCTTTGATCTCAACATGGCCTTGAGAGAGCGAAATGGATGAAATGTGTTCACGATCAAACTGAGCAAGTTATAAGAAACTTTTGGTTCTCTTGGTATCTGCCTTTTCATCATTCCTAACTTCTTGTATTCCCAAACCGTGGTTGATGCTGTGGCTGACCATAATTAGGAAAAGGTTAAAATATATATAATTTTATAATCATGTAACCATCGTATTAAATCTGTAAGGAATTGAATCCCCTCTAATGCAGCTAACTAGCATATCTAATGATAAAAAAAAAGGTTTGTCAGTGGGAAAAAGGCAACTGACTCGCTTTGGGAGGATCAAGGAACCTATAATTAGAGGATCTCCTTTCATTTTCCCCTTTTTTTTGTTAAAATCATATATTTGGGCTTGGGGTTTGCACTGGCAAGAGGATCAAATTCAAACAGAAAACCAACGACTTTGGAGGAATTAGGTAATTAATTTATTTGGAGCGATTTAAAGATCATCTTAATATCTGTTTTGGTGGTGCTCATCATATAGAGTGGATAAGTAATCTTTTAGACGAGTTACTCATCAACAACAATGAATTCATGAAACATTTCTGGATATGGCAAGAATTGCACCGAGGCCCATCTTAGATATCACTTTAGAATTTTGTTTCGCCATGGCTATTGGCTAGTGAGCAGTTCTACGTGGTATGCTAGTAGATGATGCTCTTGATAACTTACAAACAACATAAATAGTTCTTCACTGTATGCCAACACTAGAGATTCTTCATGGCTTTCGATTATTGAAGATATTCAGGTATGTTATACTAGTCCTTGAGGTTCCAATGGATACCGACAGGTGAGGTGATTCTCCTTTGTAAACCAGTAAATTGGATATGATCCATGACTATTAGCAGTCGAGTTGTTGTCTATATCATGTTAGCAACTGAGGTTTCGGTAGGATGATTTTACATGGATTTATTTACGTCCTCAAATGTAAGGGACACTTGTATATAGTGGGTTTGTTGATGGTCATATTCCTTGCCATTGCTCAAGACGTTTGGTAAGAACTCACTATGGATGCACCAAATAATTTTTTCTAGTTGATATAGTACAATTTTCTATTTATTACGTTATTTTAGTTTTTTCAAACACATGCTTCATACACTCGTAATTGAGGAGGGAAAATCCATAAGAATATTGGCTTATACAGTACATGAATATTAAAAGGAATAAAACCAAGTGTTTCTACATCTTTCAAAAAGCTTATACCTAATGAAAAGAAAGTGTGTTAGATACCATTCATTAATGCTTCATATGATGGAGATACTATACAGTGAGCTATTAGAAGATAAACTAAGGAAGCCTCTGAAGTGTTTTAGACAAACTAAGCTAACTTATTGTGTTGAAGAAAACACTGTTTGTTGATGTTCCACCCTATAAATCTGAAGTCCTCAACGTAAGTATTACTGAACATTGGCTTATGTCTCGCACCATCAAGGAGGAGGACGGCAACATGTGGATGGACATATGGAAATTGACAAGTGATTTACCTAATCACCAAACAATCCACATTGACATATGTATAGGTTTGAGCGCTACAACCTCATCGAACTGACATCAACATTATTAGAGGCTTGTTATAACATTCAATAAAAGAAATCTAAGATTTGATAAAAAGAGAATTAAGAATTCTGAGATTATTTCTACTAATAATTTCTTGGGGACATATATTTAGAGGCAATTGTATTCTATCCACTTTTCTTTACCAACCTTTAGAAACTAACTCCTAGATTGCTCTTAGGAACAGAAGAAAAACAAACCATTGTGTCATTGCCTTACCAATGTATGCTAACAAATATTGCCTTACAATATCAGCGGCAGTAACAATTTTTTCCCCTTTTTGGTAACATATAGACATAATTACCACTAGTTATATTGTGTTTGCAATGTAAGAGTCCGTCATAAGATACAAAGTATGTGAATCTTACTATATGTGAAGCCTATGCTTTTAGTGAGCAGAGTTACTGACTTGCATGGAGGTGTGTTACAATGATTTCTGTTCATGTTCTAATTTAAAACATATAAGGTAAAATTGAAAACAAAACTCAACATAGATGTCAGAGATCAGAGATGGGAAGGGAAGTGAATGACTGAGATGAACTGCTTTTATTTCTCCCACAAAGCCTCCAAAAACCTCAAAATCTATTGCATACAGAGATTTTGGAAGCCTTTGAGGGAGAGTTATAAGCAGCTCCCTCATACTTCTGCTGCCCATGGAAAGCTGAAATGTTCGATGAGAGAGACCGAGCATTGTGTGAAATGGTAATTGGGTAGATGAATTTATACGGGTGAGTAACAGAATGTCAACTATTGGCATTTTACTATTGAGAATTGGTTCTCCACTAAAAACATTCAAAAGGTCAATACGATTAAAGCAGAAGACAAGCTTATCTGCTTAGAATCTCCAATAGATTTAGTGATACCATTCTTTTCACATGTTATTTCACTTTATACATCATTTGTTAGGCCACATCCTAGATGTTGATTTAATAAACAAATGAATGACACGAACTATTTATACTGTTTACACATGGTGGGAAATTGTAGGGATGAAATCTGCACTAACGCTCTCACACGTAGAATTAATTCTAGGGTGGTCGGTCATTCCTTCCAATGATATTTGTGAAAATTTAATCCATTTTAAAATAATTTTTATTTTTTTTTTATTTGTATCATTTTTATATTAGTAAAGTGACATTGTTGGTAGTGGTTCATATACATATGCATTAATCCAATTGTGTAGTATTGGAAACATGGCCTATTTCTATCTGTAAGGCTTTTGGTTGTGTTACAATGCCTCGGATTATTGGGAACATTGATATTGAGTCTTTGATTGTGTACAATTTAATTATAAACATGATATGTCAAAATATTAAAGTGCTCTCATATTTTTTCAATTAAATATTTAAATTTATAAAATGTAGATATTTAATTTTGATACGGTATTAGTTAATTCTTATAGTGTTAATGATTTTATATCTTTATTGATTATTGGTTTAAGCTAGTTTTTATGTGTGTTCTTTGTGTTGTTACGGTTTCTGACATGTTTTTTTTTTTGTGTTTTTGTGACTTTTCATATTTTTGACTTTGTCCTTTTCCTATTTTAGTTTGTGTTTCCCTTTTTGGCTATGCGTCTCTTTGTTCCTTGGCTTTTCTCTCTTCTCAAATTTTCATGTTATTTGGATGTTTTGCCAAAATTGTATTTGTATGGTTTTGGCTCTTGCTGTTGCAAGCACTTTTGACCCTTGGTTGTGGGTCTATTGGGGTTTTCATGTTCCTTTTGTTGAATAGGAAAGCATGCCAATTCAGTCTATAAATATATAAGTGTATTTAGCTTATTCAAGAGCTATCGATTACATTTGCACATGAGTGATATTGAAGTCCTATGAGCATAATTTATTGTTTCAAGAGCATACCCATGCCAAATGAAGAATTCAAACATTTCGAGATATATAGCATTTAGTTCTTGTTGCATCCATTTTAAAGAATAAGGGTTGAGATAATTGCATACACCGGATTGTTTGTTGACTTGTATTAAGTGCTGATTTCAAGATGTTTTCCTCAAAGGGGGCTTGGTTGAAAAAGACCGGATCCAAACCCAATGCTTTTATCTTGTTGTAGGGTGTTGATGCCAAATTAGGGTTGCAATGAAGGAGAATGATTTCCTAGCAACTCGTGGCAAATTCTAAAAAGGCGAGTGAGGTTTGCAGAGCTCATAACTATATGATCACATTCCCCTTATAAATTTAGTGGTGGTAGGATGGATCTATTTCCGTACTAATGTTTTGATAGGATCAAAATTATACATGTATGGTGGTTGTCTCCTTGCAGTTCAGTCTTTCTAGATATGCCTTGCGATTTGAAAACGTTTTGCTAACAACTATCAATGAAGTAACGACAATTCAAATATTATTTGACAAACATTAATTTTCTAAAATTTTCAAACACTTTAATTATGTTTAGAAGTTATTATATTCTGTATGTTTTAAAATACACTTTATTCATGTAAAATACATTTTTTTTCAATTAAAACTAATTTTTCATTTTAAATTAATCAGGCCTAATAATTCTAAATTGAGGTTAATGTAATGTATTTCTAGATACAATCAACATTTCACATCGCATTAATCTATTTTCATTTATTTTTTTAAATTTTTAATTTATTTGATTTATAGTTTATTAATAAGTAATATTATATATTAAATCATCTTAAAAAGAAAGCTATATATATCAGTAATAGTTATTCAAGTTACGTTTCTCATTTGAAAACTATCTCAAGCATCAAAGCATAAAAAACAACAAATAATATTTTGTAGGTTTTATGTAGTGTCAATTCCATTTTGACTTTGTTAGATTGAAAATTTGTAAACTTTTTCAGAATATGCTCTTCATTTTTCCCTTTTGGAAATGATCTGACCAAACATCAAAACAATAAAGAATATCACGTGGTTTCGGTTCCACAGATTTTAAACGCACCTTGTATATGTCTTGGGCATATAATTGAACAATTTTGACTTTGATAACAGTCCAATGAAAGTTTTCAAAACTAGATATTAAATGTAAAAGTCTGATGTTTGACATATCTTTGCTTATCCTCATAAATTTCGTTGCCTGCCATTGGATGGGTAAGATCTGTTGATATGCCACCACTTGAAATGATGGGTCCCTTAACACAATTGTTTTCTTTATAAAGTGCAATTTAATGCAGTTCATGTAAGCTGTGTCTTTCATACTTTGCTTTGAATAGTTGATGATGCTGCTGCTGCTTTGTTTTCTCTGCATCAGATTTTTTTTTGTTTTACATGGAGTTTTTTTTGGAGGAAGTTGGTCTTACCTCTCCCTCAATGGCTTCAGAAATATCATAACAGAGCAATTGCAGAATTGAATGAATTTTCTGATGTCATTGAGAAGGGGGGTTAAAGCCAGCTGTCTCCATTATTGCTTGGTGATGTCAATGGATAAGTCATGCTCTGTCTCAGTTATATTCTTGGTGTTAAACAGAGTTTTCCCCAATACTAACTAGATAATTACTTTTCTGTTAATAACTACAGAGGACTGATAAGCTCATGTTAATATTTTTTGTTGTTCATAATGTTTTCTGTTTTCCTTTTGCATATTAGTCTATTTGATGATTTTGTATTTTTGGTGGGACTGTATTTTAAAATAAAGAGGTAGAGTAAAATGTAGAAGTTCGGTTTTATTTGTAACATGTGGAACAAAGTATCTATCAATATTATTTTTATATATTTGAGTTTTTAATGAATCTTCATTTCTATTATTTAAATGATTGAACAAATGTTTTCTATTTGAGTTGTTAGTGTTGTAGAGTTTTATAATATTTGTAGGTCCAAAATTTATTAGTTTAACTTTCATGTTAAGAAGAGAGAATGTTAAGGTTTTTAATCCTTATTTTACATAAAAATAACAATGTAAGTTAGTCTATAAATCTTATTGATATTACAAGGTTTTGTATATATAAAAATCTATTAAAGTTTCTTGAAATCTTAAAAGATATTTAAAAAATTACCTTTAGAAAAATCTAATGTTTTTAGTGTGCAACTTGTTTATAAGGGTCTATATTTGCAAATGAATACATAATTTAACGGATCATAAAGTGTTTCTCAAAAACCAAAACCGTTGGTGTTATTTATAGAGAATTGTGTATGTATTCACATGTCAAATATACAGTCTCTAAATGCTTTTTTAACATTATGGTATGTGATTGTGATTTAGATTGCAATTTGAATCGAGGGGACTGCACAGAGATTTATAGAAATTCCATGTGTTATAAGAGTAATGACTCAAATTAAGGAAATGAACACTAGATAGCAATTTAGCGCAATGTACATACACACACACAGATGTGTGTGTGTAAAAGTGGAAACAATTAGATTTGGAATGTAAAATGTTACGTGAAAAGTGTTTTCGCAAAGTGCTTGAGAGTTTTTTTTTCATGACCGTAAACTCGAAAAATACTATGATAAAATTTAAGAATTTTAAAGGATTTATTCTACATTTTTGAGGCTCTCAAGGAAAATTAATTTTGTCAACCTCATTGTACCAAGTATTAACTATTCAAATCTTTTCGACGGACATAATAATTCAAGATTCTGAGCTATAGCTAAGGAGTTATGACCTCGACAAGATAACTATTGACATAAATTAGATGACGCTAGTTTATTATGTTCTTTTGTTTCAGTTAGATATGACATTACACAAATGTGGATTTGATTACCAAGCATGGGCACATAACACATAAATTTTGAAGTGGGACTATGATTTCAACATATGAAATAGAAAAATAATCAAATAAAATAACTCAGATACATGTAATTCCCTAAACTAACTCCTTTTTCTTCACATATGTCAATATTTAAATACATTGTTCAAATTACAAATACCGCCGAACACCCATACCCTTCAAAAACATAACTTACACTTTACTTTCTCCATTTCTTCGTCTAGGACCACACATCTTTTCATCCAATCTTTTGTGCACTATCATGTAGAATACTACCAAGACGTGTCTTTTGTCACCCTTGTTCCAAAAACACCTTTAGCTAGGACTTGGGAAACAACCTATGGTGAAGCTATGTGTAGGGACATGCCTTCTACTTGCGCCATCCACAACCTCCTCCTTTTTTTTGCTTCCTTTCATTCATTCTCGAAGGCTTGCTGTTATGTGGCTGGTTTCTAATGCTCCACCTCTTCTTCAATGACTTTTTGTTTGATTGTTTCAAAGGTGGATTTTGGTTTCTCTAATTTCTTTTAGGTGGATTTTGGTTTCTCTAATTTCTTTTGGGCAGACTTCATGGCCTACTCTACATGTTTCTTCTTTTTATCTTCCTTGGCTTTCAAGTTAGCCTTCGTGGTTAATTTCTGCTTATTTTCTTCAGCTGCTTTCTCTTTTGCCATCTTCTTCTTTGGTTCCTTCTTGTTTTTCCTCTTCCATCCTCATCTATTTTCTTATAAGCCTCTACGACTCTATTTTTTCTCAACCTCTTCTTCCAATTTTTTTTGTCCTTCTATTTGTTGTGCACATAAAGGAGCTTGTGGTAAATCAACTTGGGATTTCTCTTCTTTCAAATAATTTTCAATATTTTCCTTGCTTCCTCCTCAATGTGTTTTAGATTTTCCAATTCATGTTGTTGTTCTAGGTACTTTCTAAAAATATCTTTGCATTTTTTTGTCCACAATTCTTTATTTTGTAGTCTCTTTTAATTTTTTTCCTTGGTAAATTATTTTCAGCTAAGAGTTTGGATAATTTGACATCTTGTTTGAATTGTACGACGTTGACGACCTCCCTTTTTATCTCCCTAATTTACTTTTCTATTGAAGGTAGTAATACCTCTATGATATCATATACTAAATATGGGGATTCTATAAGGTAATCCATAATTGCTTCAAGTATTTTCATTTTTTCTAGAGATGGGGCATCGTATCCCTCTTTGCAACATGTACCAAGTCACCTCTATGTTTGCATTGGTTTACCCTTAATTAAATTATCATGGTGAGTGATGTATAATTTAATTAGGTTTAATAGGGTAAGGTTCAAAGATTGATGACTATTCTAATTAATTAACTTCCAACATTAATTATGCAAATATTAGAATAGTTGTTCTAGATCATGCAATACAAGATATGCCTTTGAAAATGTAATGGAATAAGTGTACTTAACTTATTTTAGATGATTACTGGAAGGATTTAGAGAGTGTACATTTCTAGAATATGGGATGATTTTAACCTACAAGTACCTAAAAACTTATACGTACAACTACAAACCACTCTTGGTTAGTACCGTGACCATCCACATGGGTTAAGACCGCACCATATGGTTTAGCCCCTGACCTATACTCCAGAGTTTTGGAATTGCTCTGATTCTAGCTCCTATAAATTTCTATGGTGTTGGTCATCTACTATGGATTTATCTATTGTTATAAAACTCTAGTTCGTCACACAAGCAACGAGGCTATTTGAATGGACTTGAATTCATCTCAAACCCTAACCATGGATGAAGAGTCTTGAAAAATAAACATTATAATGAGTTATGGGACACCCCTGTACACCACCAACGTTGCACTACTCCTAAGAGGCCTCAAACCACACATCACTCTCCACCTAACATGTGCTATCTAGATAGATTAACTAAAATTTGGAAATTGTCCTTGACCATACGTGTTTTGACTTGGCTCTTGCTAAAACATAATTGGAGAGATGATATTTAAGTGCTTGTGGATAAGAGATATAACTTCCTTAACCTAGTTTGTAGCTTTAGACCTGATGTGGGTGCTTAACTTAATGACTTCAAATGTGACTATATGTAGATATTTAGGGAGCTATGTAGGTGCCTTTTGCAAGTGTATGAAGTCGAGTCCTCTAGTAGCATTTCCTTAGGATTTCTAGGTTAGCAAATGAGGTAGTGTTTACTTGCTTATATAGGATTCCATAGATGATTTATCTAAGAAAGGCCGACCCAAAATAAGTATAAGACCCAATGAAATATATTGATCAATTTGAAAGCAAGAGCTAGGAGGAACTTTTTGGTCAAAGAACATACAAATGGGTTAGGACTAGATATAAAGTTCTTGACCAAACTATATGACCCTAACTAGAAGCATAAAGTATGCAATGTGAGGTTTGGGACTTTGTCATCTGATGTTTCTCTATTGATTTTATGAATTTAATTATTAGAATGTGTCAACATGTTAGTGTGCTAAGGATAAACAACCTACACTATATGAACCTCGAAAAGTACTAAACATGAATGGAGAAGTTGTAATTATCATCGACAAGAGTGCATATTCAAATAAAGGGTTTCCAAAGTATAAATTTACCAAAATTGAGTGACTACATTCCCCCCTTTACGTATGAATTGAAAATTCCATGCTTAAAAGGAATTGTACTTGAGTATGTAAACACACTGTACCTTTTCTTGAATGTTTAATTTGGATTTGCGTTATTGTGCTTGGTTTTGACATCCTCGATGATGAAACTTAAAACACAAAGTGTAATTGATATCCATGATAGAGAATTGACCTCAACTCACATATAACATGTAATAAAAAGATTTTGCATTTGCATATATGTAAAGCGAAAAGATGTTAATGAGGAAAGAATACACCTGTTTGCTCATGCTTTGCTTTTGTTTGGAGATTTGTATTTGCTAAAATTCACTGAAGGATCAAGGGTGATCAACTACCAATTAATTTGTGCTGAAGACAAATGGGATGTTTTAGGTGCATGTAACCCAATATGAATATGTTTAAGAAAGAGAAGAAGGAAGAGGTACAACTACACCCTTGTGAAGGAAGAAGACCGTGTACTCAAAATTAATTTATCAACTCTAATATATTCCCCTTTGAATGTAATAGGAGAGGAATAGCCGACCCATGAAGCCCTTAGCTACATTCACTACCTTCCATAACCTCACATGGATCACACCACTGCAGAACGGATCTAGAATTTATTTTAGAAATAAGGACATATAATACAAAAGAGAATAGGTGCCCCCAAAATCTCTCCATGTACCACATAAATGAGTATGAGATAAATCAATGTTGAAATATGCTAAAAATGTACTAACACTGAAATAAGGAGATATGTGCCCTCAATACTCATAAAACTAATCCTAAAACTAATTGTTGACGTGAACAAGGAATGAAAACTTTCATGTCCCTTGTACTAATTTGAACTGCGTATTCTGAATGTGAAAATTTGTATAAAACCCGTATACATAAGTGGAACTATGAAAATGCTGAAAACCTAATGAAATTTCCCCCTGGTTAAAAACATACGGGGGTGAGGCTTGTACATACGGTTCTGACTAAAGCGTACGGTTCTGACTAAAGCTTATCTGTTCTTATTTATTTCTATCACGGCAAGGTGAACCTTGCCTAAGATAAGAATGGACCAATTATTGGATCTTGGTTGGAAATTCCTTCTACCTATTGCTTTGGGTAATCTATTACTCATAGCTTCTTTCCAACTTATTCTATTGTGACCAACTCTATCTTCTTCTTCGTGAAGAGGTTGTGCATTTTGTGATACATCCAAATTTAATAGATAGATCAAATCTATGAATTCAAATTTGATAGTGTTGGCTAGATTTTCTACATAGCATCAAACCTAGGCATTCATGAGATAAATCTCCCTCATTTAACTGGTGAGGCTCCCGTGTCAGATTTGTCAATAAAAATGTGTTATTATCTATCAGGGGTTTTACTTTAACTACTTAGTTCATGAACCATAACTAAGAAGTTCTGCAGCAAGTAAGCATTTGTTTAAGAAAGGAAAGTTATAGAAGAAAGAAGTAAAGGAAATACAGAGAAGAAATGGAGAAGATGTGCATCCCAATTAGTAGATAGCAGAGCTAATTACATGCACATAGAAGAAACTTAATAGATATGAACACACAAAATTATAAAACAAAGGGAGCTCTAGATCTAGATCTAAAATAACACAAAGTTTATCAACATATCTAAGATTCAAAGCAAGAAACACAGTACACCATGACACAAAGTTCTCCGGAAACCTACTCCTTTGTATTCCTTTGCTCCAAGTTGCTCTCAGGAGTTCAACACAAAGTCTAGAACTCAGGATTGCTGCTTACAAATTCTGATCGATCCTTAACCCGAAGGTTCTTCTCCTACTTATAGAATGTAGGAGGGAAAGTACAAATGGAAAACTGAAACTGAACTGAAACATAAACAACAAGTAACGATGACATTTGGAAATCATCCTCAACTATCTTCTCCTTAAGTGACACATGTATCTCTTAACTAACAGAATGGTTCCACATGACTTCAAGTAATGGTTGCAAAACCAATAACTTAGAAGTTTTACAATTTCATTCGGGAACATAGAAAATAGAAGAAGAAAGAATAGAAGAAGTCATGCCAGCTGTGACATTTATGTCTTCTTCTTGTTCTGATATCGGATATACTTGTCGAACATGTAATTCAACATTTTTCCATCTGTTTTAGCCACTGCTTCCTTCTATGTCCTGAATTGTAGCAACCCTTCATTCAACACTTTGCTGCACGCTTCCACCTCTTCCAAAATCGGTCCAAACCTTGCAATGTCTGCCTGCAGTGCCACCAGTCTACTGATAGAATTCATCGTGAAAGGCTTGGTAGCTTTATCAATTCTCTTTTGTACCATCAGAAGAGAATCTTCCAGGGAATTAGGCACCTTAGTCGAAATGATCCGCACATATGAAGTAACACCTCCGTCCACTCTTTCCTCACTGAAAGAAATGATACTGTCTAGTAAATCTGATGTTCTACTCTCAAGTGCCTGCATCCTCTTCAGTAAAACTCTCCAAATTTCCAAGTGAAAACATACTGCAAACTCTAGCTGCTTCCCCTTCTCGACTGATCCGTCTGGTACAACTTGTTCCGCAATCAATACATCTCTCGGTAGCTTGTTGATCTTAGCCAAAATACTCAGGTTACTCTCTGCAACTGTATTCATGCCTTCTATGTTTTCATCAGTTACTTTAGTTGATTTGCTACATCGTTCATAACCTTTAGGCGGGCTGGCACTTCCCCAAGTTATACAGAAGCTTGACGAATAATCAGATCCTTCCATTCGTCAATAGCCTTTACTTGATTGCTTGCGTCCTCCATTTCCTGCATAAGATGATCACTCACCTACTCTGAAATGGGTTGAATGGAAGGTTTAGCAACCTTGGCTATGATCTCACATAATTGATATACTTGCTTCTGCAGCTCTTCTTTCTCCGCCTTTTCACTGTCAAGCCTAAGGAATAAAGCGTCTATCAATGTCTGCGTGTCCTGCTTCAATCCTTCAGTGGTTGCTTGACCGAGTGGTACTTTGGTCACTGTCACATCTTCCGCCGTGAGCTCCTCCTCTATCTTTCCTTCTGTCGGAATTGATATCTCAGCAAACTTCTCTCCTGAATTCTCAATGATCAACCTAGAAGTTGCTTTAGCAACTTTAGGCCTTCTATCTCTTCTGCTCAGATCCTGGAGTATCTGCAAGTTGTGCTCCTCTAAGTTCATCTCCATTCTCGCTTCTAGAACCAACTGCAAAGCCAACCATTCTGAGAAATTACTTCTCAGAGAGTGAGAAGTCACTGAGTGCACTACCATCTCCTGCTCTGCATCCTCTCCGTCAGAAAGTGCCATAGTGTTATGGCTGCCATCCTCTGAATCATCCAAGGACAAAGCTCTTTCGAACTCTGCCATCTGCAGCTTCAACATCTCCTCTGGAACGAGTGAGGAATGAAGTGGTTGAGGAGAGAAGACGAACGTTGCCAGATTCAATGAAGGCATGGAAACGTCCTGCTGCTGCGGTGTAATAGTTGGTGAAGTACTGGGTACTGGAGAAGCCGGAGTCAAAGCTATGGTCGTAGAAGTGATCTTCTCTTTCTCTTGAGATCTTCTGTGTAATTTCAACTTCTCGGACCTTTTGCTGCTTTCTCCTTCATGCTTTCACTTGAGGGAATCTCCTGCGCCGAAGTTACCCGTGATTTGATTCATCAATGCTTCATCAAGGCAATATCCCTTCGGCAGCAACCAGTTTGAAGTATTCACCAACACAGCTCTCGACCTTTCTTCAATTGTGTTGCAGCCTTCTATGTTATTCTGCAGTATGGCTTTATCTCCTCCCATTTGATGGTAAGTGTCAAGTACCACATTCCCATCATCTTTAAGATCCGCAGGTATCCGCGCTAGTCCAAAGTTGAACACTTGCTTTACTGACAGCCTACTGAAATATCTCTTTCTAACCTCGTACTCACTTCCGCACTTCATCCAGAAATCTTCTAACGAAGGCACATGTGCGTACTGCTGGGAGATTGTCTTCCTGGCTACTCCAAATGGATCGAAGTTTAGCCGTGCAGGGAAGAACTCTTGCTCATACTCGGATAACATATGCCCTTCCATCCCTCGAGCTCTGTGAATGCTAATGCAACTGTGATATCCCACAGTGATTGGGAAGAAGCTCGTAGACTTGTGCCACTTTGACTGAAGGTCATGTAAATCCACAAGTTGCCTGCTCAGCTCCATGGCGATCAATCTATCATTCAGATACCTGGGCATCTTTATTGGTTCTCTAGAAAAGCCCGTAACCCTGAGGTATGTGAAATCTGCAAATTGAATGAATAGACTTCCAATCTTGGATACGACTTCCCACGCTTCCTTGCTTACCCTGTTGGTCTTCAAGTCTTTGTCCAGCCTGCAGATGAAATCATAGAAGAAGTCATCGTTGATCACTTTGAAGTCTTTCTCACCTGTAGGTGCAGTAAGCTACGGGTAGCACTTGAAAATGGGGTCCTTGGAAAGAACACCACATCTATCCAACTTGGAAAAGACACCTTGTGAAGCTACAACATACACCAAGTATGAAGTCATCTTGAAGCTGAAAGTACGCTTCACGTTCCGAAGTTTCTCAACGATGTTGCTGCTAATAATTTCCGACCAATTGATTATAGAATCAACCTTGTTGATTTCAATGGTCCTGATGAAAGCATACATCCATGTACAAAAAGTGTAGGCATTCGCTTCACCATTCATCCTACATAGCAATTTGACGACATCATTTGCTTCTTGCACCAAATTGGACTGTGGAAGAGTTCTCGGGAACTTTGAAGGAGATCTAGGCTTCTTCATGTACCGGCTATTCATGATGCTCACACAATCAACTCTATGCTTCTCCCATCTACTGTCAGCATCCTAAATGCTAATAGAAGTCACCACCTTTCGTACTGGAATCTTCAAACAATAATTGATGAACTCTGCATCCAATCGAATTATTGTCTTTCCTGAAGCATCACGTACTGATCTGGATGAAGGATGATAAGATCTAGCACACTCCATCACGAACTCTGGCAATTAGGCTGTACATGGAAAAGCTGCAGCTCGGATAATTCCACTGCTTTTGACCGCACGCATGAGTGAAGTATTTTCCGTTCTGGATCTATCAATCAAATTGGCAAGAGGCTTCGGGCCTAGATCTGTGTCTCTTATGTCTGCAAGTTTGGAAGCAATGCATGACTCCATCGTGCTTTCTTTTTCATCTCCCTTCGCCATGGCTTTGTCTATCTTCGTCTGAATAATTCTTTTTCTCCTTACTTGGTCGGATTTCTTCAATACTGGTGCAGATCTAGACAATTCTTCAGATTCATAGGATATTTGCAATGTATTGGACATTGATAAAAACTCCTTTTCTTTTGTAAAGCACCTGTAATGAATTCCTACAATTGATTCAGACAAAAATGGCCACCAAAGCATGAATAGTGAATTTAAATTGTAAAAATTTGCACTTTTCAAGCCTGCTGCCCCAAAAAATGGTGTTTAATTTGCACATAAAGAGAGCATAAATCCGTAGGAAAACAACAGAGATCAAGTACTCACAAGAGTCTTAGAATTAGGGGCTAAGATTCCGTAGGAAAACAAAGTAGAAACCAAGGCCATCAATCATAAAACAGAAGAGCGAAGATCCCTCTTGGACATAGATAACCCTTTTGACATAGGGTTCGCTTCCACTTTTGGGAAACATCATAATACTACTGAAGGAGACCCATCTAAGCCACTTGGTGATCTACGGTCACCTTATTACAAAGATTCATGTAAAATTAAGATTGAGCGCAAAGCCTTGCCACCTCCCAAGTTTGATGAGGAAGAGGACCCTTTAATCAAAAAAGAGATCCTTCAAAAACAGATCCTAATACTGAGCCAAAAATTAGCGAACTTAGGATCTTCAAGTAGGAATGTATACAAAGACAAAATCTAGATAAAATCTAGCGAATTCCACTTTGATCCATATAGTGACGTGACCTTTAAAGTAGTTAAGGTACACAGACCAATGTCAACAACCAAAGAACAAATCATTGAATGAGAATTACAATAAATGAAAGATACACTTACTACGCTACAGGAGGGAAATGTAGGACATAATAAGAAGTATTTGTATGAAGAACTATGCCCTTACCCCTTCGATAAGGACATGTTACGGAAACCCTTCCCAAAACATTTTACTGTTCCTGAATTCGATAAGTTTAAATGCAAGAGTGATCCTCGTGATCACATAAAATAATTTTATGTGGCTTGCCAAGAGGTCGCATACAACGATAAATTATTAATATGACTCTTCCCTCACATCATAGGGGAATTGGGATTAGAATGGTTCTATAACATACCCAAGGGATCCGTTATGATGTGGCGCGCGTTAGTAAAAAAATTTGTACAACATTATTCCTATAACATGGTTAATGATATCACAGTGAACGATCTCTGTAATGCAAAGCAAAAACCCAATGAGACATTTGCAATATTTTTACAATGATGGTGAGGATTATAAAGTTGCTTCCCTTGTGCCTTGCCAGAAAAAAAATTGGTAAGCATATTTGTGCCTAACTTGAACCCAGAGATAGCCTTCCATCTGCAAATGCATTGTGGCTCAAACTTTGAAGAATTTATAGAGAAGTGCGGTCAAATCGAGAAGGCCCTCTTCGTAAAGGGAACACTTAAACTGGTTGTCAAAGACAAACATGAAGCAAAATCCTTAGATAAACCTAAAATTTTCAACAAAAATAAGCATGTCGTTGGGGATGATGTTACAGACTCCAAAAGAGTCCAAGTCATGCAGACTAGTCCACTTTTAAAGTTTTCACAAGGACCTTGTCCCAAGGCACCTACAAAGTGTGAGTTCACTCCATTAACAGAATCCCTATCTACCATACCGAAATAATTAGATAACGCAAACATGGTGGAATACCCAACCATGACAATACCATACCCAGAAAATGCTCCAAAACCAGTTTGGTTCAAAGAACATGATTACTATGACTTCCACCGTGTTAAAGGGCACAAGATAGATAGGTGTTTAACACTGCATCATTACATACAAGACCTCATTGAAGAGGGAAAGATCGCTGAAGATTCTCCCCCTGACTCAAGACAAGGTCCAAACGAGAAAATGGGTATCTTTAAAGAGCCATTTCCTAACCATGTGGATAAGAAGAAAAGGAAGCCAGATCACGGACAAACCTCCAATGATTATAGGATTGCCTCTTATATTTATCCCTCTAGTGATAGTCCCTTCGATTCTCTCATAGGATGTATTCTTTCATTTGATGAATAGGTCAATACTATCCAAATATTAGAAAAGAGTTGCATAGTAGGGACGAGACATGCTCGTTTAATCATACCAGATCCCCTACCTATCCCTCAGGAAGGTTAGCACAATTTGATAGACTAGTTGGAGAAAACACCTGCTAGGATATCCATTCTCGATCTCCTCAAAATCTCTACTTCCCATAAGAACATATTGTACAAAACGTTACAGAGTTCGGGAGTCTCAACCGATGTAGATCCCACGCACCTCCAAGCCATGATTTCACACCTTAACGATAATGAACAAATCACTTTTGATTATGTTACAAACCTGTGTAATGACCCAGAGCACAACTTACCCTTATACTTAGAAGTGGTTGTTACTCATCACAAAATTAAGAGAGTGCTTGTAGATGGTGGATCTGGTCTAAATATTTGTACTTGGAAGCTAGTTAAACAACTAGGCCATTTAGAAATGGATCTAGGTGCCAAAAATATCATGATCCGACCTATGATAATGAGGAGTGAGAGTCAACAAACAATATAGTGATTCCAATGGAAGTAGGGCTAAATTGTCATGATACAACGTTCCATGTCCTTGACTTGGACCTACCATACAACATGCTCTTAGGATGCCCATGGATCCATGCCATGCAGGCCATTCCTTCGAATTTCCATCAATGTATCAAAATGTTCCACAAAGGATAGATAATCACCATCCAAGGTGATCCAGAACCATTTACACATTGTAGAGCATTGCACAATTTTTCTCGTGCAGCTTATGAGTGCCCTTCTACAGAAATTGTTGTTCCTTTGCAAACATAGGCTATCAAAGAATGCGTGGATCTAGATTCACTCATTCCCTGCAATCAATATTTTCTTTCTTTGATCAAACCTTTTGAATCATGGGAGGAAACATTGGAAAAGTACATCCTAGGCAATCCGTTCAGCCTTGAACAAGCTTTATTAATATCAAATTTATCAGTGTCGCCTAGGACACGAGGAAAGCCCTATTTTCAGTTCAAAAGCACTAAGGAAAAATGCCCTAAACCATTGGAGAAATTCATTCCTAGTGGTTTCTTGTCTGAGGAAAAGATGTTAGGGGATCCTACTAACAGAGTACTAGAAGGAGCCATGGCTTCTTGCCATCAGGCACCCCAGTATATCAAAGGCCACTGTATGATGTTTGTCACGGGTTACAAAGGATTGGGATGTGGAATTAATGCACAAGGGTGATTAGAACCCATTCCTATCCCTCACTTAAAATCAAATAAACATGGTATTGGAATGCGACCTCACGACAAGATGCCATTGGAAATTGACGCCACCTCTTCTAAGCACGAGAGTGATTCATATCATTCTGATAGCAATGTGGATTCCCAATGTAGCCTCTATGAGAATCTTGCCTCAACTAACTTATTCCTTGATTCCACTGTCCTCACCTTATCCGAATCCAAGCCTCAAACCAACTACCAAGCAACCCTTGTATATCCCAAACTCATAGATTGGGATCAAAAATTTCACGTGCCAATCATTTTCTTTGAGAATGACGAGACATTTGTAGAATTCATGGGACTTAGGGATTCTATTCCAGTTGGGGATCATAAGAAGGGATTTTCAATTCAACTAAACACCTATGCATACTTCAGAGAAGAGGCAGAGATGTGTAGATGTTTGAATAAGAAGGTGGTAAATAAGAGTAAAAGTACTTCATAGAAACCTTGTGTAAGGAATAAATACTGGTTGCATAGTGATAAACTCTTTGAAGTGCTCGTAGACAAACAAAATGAAGATTCTATGGAAAAAATGAGTTATCCATTTAAGGATGATGATGAGCTACCTAAGGAGGTTGACCTTACTCTTCCCCCCGATCCTACCTAGATGGAAGACACTTCTAATATGATTGTGGAGGAGACCATCAATGTCAACATTGGCTCAGAAGAAGAACCAAGAATGATAAAGTTGGGAGATTCACTCTCATCTCAAGAACATAAGGTTTTTGTAGAGCTGTTAAGAGAATATGGAGATATATTTTCCTGTTCATACGTAGATACGCCTGGGTTAGATTCAGATTTAGTCGTACGCAACCTCGTTGTGCACTTGGATGCTAAAACCATCAAACAAAAGTTTAGAAAGATGCACCCTACAATTGCACTCCTTGTCAAAGAAGAACTGGAGAAATTATTAGCTGCTGATTTCATTAATCCCATCAACTATTCAAAGTGGATATCTAATATAGTCCCTGTTCAGAAGAATCCTGTTAGCATAAGAATCTACACTAATTTCCATGATATCAATAAAGCATGTCCTAAGGATGATTTACCCTTACTTAACATTGATATGATTGTGGATTCCACCACTGGTTATGAAATGTTGTCCTTAATGGATGTATTTTTACATTATAACCATATTCAGATTACAAAAGAATACCAACATAAGATGACCTTCATCACTCCTTGGGGAATGTTCTGTTACAAGGTCATGCCTTTTGGACTCAAGAATACTGGGGCCACCTATAAATGTACAATGACTGTCATCTTCCATGACATGATGAATGACATCTTAGAAGATTATGTTGATGACATCCTAGCCAAGTCTAAAAGTAGAGGAGAGCACCCTGAAGTGCTGAGACGTATTTTTTCAGCGTCTCCAAGATTATAAGGTTCACTTGAATCCTAAGAAGGGTGTCTTTGGCATCTTATAAGGAAAAATTGTAGGCTTCATTGTTTCACAAAGAGGGATAGAAGTGGACCCTGTAAAGGTTACGGCTATCACAGAAATGCAACCACCTACCAATCTCAAACAACTGAGGAGTCTACAAGGGAAAATTCAGGCAATCCGCCGCTTTATTTCACAACTTATGGATAAGTGACACCCATTTACGCATCTACTAAAGAAGGATGTTGCATTCAACTGGGGACCAGATTGTCAAAAGGAATTTACATTACTAAAAAATACTTTATTAACCCACCTATACTCATATCGCCTACCCCAGGAGAACCTCTCCTCTTGTACATCTTTGCTACCTAGTTTTCTATTGGTGCACTTCTTTCCCAATATGATCTAGACCATAGGGAAAAGGTAGTTTACTACCTCAGTCGCACTCTGATTGCCTACGAGCTGAATTACCCGTAGATTGAAAAGGCCTATTTGGCAGTCGTCTTCACCTTCTAGAAAATTTGCCACTATCTCCTCAACAATAAAACCAAACTAATATCCAAAGTTGACCCTCTTAAGTACCTTTTATCCAAACCCGCCCTTACAGGATGAATGGATAATTGGATCATTCTCCTAAGCGAATTTGATATTGAGTTTGTGAGTCAGAAATCCTTAAAGGGACAGGTATTAGCTGATCAACTGGCAGAAGCTCCTCTAGCAAGAATGGAACCTTTGTGTTTGGACCTTTCGGATGCATCCATGATGTATATTGAATAATCTGTAGAATGGCAAGTCCATTTTGACGGATCATTCACTTTCCACGGATCGGGGGTGGGAGTAGTGCTCATCACTCCCACATGTGAGGTTATCCCAAGAGTATTCGATTTGGGATTCCCCTACACTAATAATATTGCGGAGTATAAGGCACTCATTGCTGGCTTCAAGCTAGCTATTACTTGGAATATCAGACAACTGTGAGTCATTGGAGACTCCCAACTTATCATTAAAAAAATTAATGATGAGTATACGGTTAAGGATGAGAAGCTCGTTCCATACAAGAAAATGGTTGAAACCTTGAAGGAATACTTTACACAGATCATATTTGAAAAAAATCCCATGTCACAGAATAGATCAATAGATGTTATGGCTATGATTGGATCATTGTTATGCATTCCACCTCAGGAAAGTAAAATGCCTTTCTTTGTAGAGAATTTACAAACGCCTGCATATGACATGCCAGAGTCATGTTTGGTATGTGAAATTGTTGGTCCATTATCCCCCTGGTATGACCCTATCTTCCGATACCTACAAGATGGCACATTTCCCCTAGACATTACCCATTCTAAGAAGAAAGCCCTTATCCACCATATAGCCCATTATAACCTCCTAGGAAGCACCCTCTATCGTCGTAGCTATGACAGGAATTTTATTCACTGTTTGAATGTTACTGATTCAATCCACACTATTAAAGAAGTACATGGTGGTATTTATGGAGTGCACACTAGTGGTATGGTATTGGATAAGAAGTTATTAAGAGTAGGCTATTATTGGACTACCATGGAATTAGACTGCTGTAATTTTGTAAAGAAATTTGAGCCATGCCAAAATTATGGGAACTTGATACATACACCGACACAGGATTTACATCCTATTGCAACACCTTGGCCGTTTTCTAAATGGGGCTTGGATCTCATAGGTAAGCTCCATCCTTCTTCTTCAGATGACCACACTCACATTATCACTGCCACTGAGTATTTTACCAAATGAGTAGAGGTTGGGCCTCTTACTTACGTCACCGGTGCACAAATTTCTAAATTCATTATGAACCATCTCATCTACTATTATGGTATGTCCTCCGCCATTGCCATTGATAATGGTAAATCCTTAAAAAAAAATGGTCAAGACATTGTGTCAACATTTCCATATTCAACTCAAGTGGTCTACCCCCTATTATCCCCAAGGTAATGGAAAATCCGAAGCTACCAATAAAACCCTTGTACGAATCATGGAGAAAAAGGTAAGTAAAACTGGCCGTAATTGGCACTTACAGATACATCCTTCCCTATGGGCCTATCTAATTTTCATCCACACTCCTACTCGTGTAACCCCATACTCACTAGTCTATGACATTGAAGCCATCATACCCTTGGAAGTGGAGTTGCCTTCCCTGAGGATATCTCTCCAGGACTATCTTGATAAAGATGAGGACTATAGAGTAGCTCTGTTGGCAGAGCTAGAGCTATTGGATGAGAAGTGTATCAGAACACTCAATCACTTGAAGGTCTACCAGAAAAAAGTATCAAGAGGGTATAACAAGAGGATCATTCATCATGAGTTTGATGTAGGTGATCTAGTGTTGAAAGAAAATTAGAAGAATACCGTCAAAGACAAAGAAAAGAAAGGTAAGTTTGAGGCCAACTGGCTAGGACCTTTTGTGGTAGTGGCCAAGTATGGATCATGAGCATATAAATTGTTGGTCTGAAAATATGTCGGTTAGGCAGGTCATGGGGAAAAAGGCCAACAGTGTGCAGGGCATAGCCCCTCTTTGAGACAACAAAGTGAAACTGGTTTATTGCTAATCTATCAAGCAGGAATCTATGCAAATCTACACTATTCTAACTTTAGGGGGGTTTGGAATCTCATCCCAGTAGAGGTAGTTCCAACAATGAACAAAAAGGTAGGAGGGAAAGAATGGAGGAGGGTAGATATGAAGGAAGAAAAGAAATGAATTCCAAGACAGAAAGGTCAGAAGGTTTATGCTTTGGGGTGGTAGTAAACAGAGCCAAACTTACTTGCATAAACAAATAAATAAATACCGATGAACAAATGACAATAGTAGGAATGAATCCAACAAAATAAAAACATAGATCTAACTTAAGAAAGATCTGATGCAAATAACACACATATGGAGCACAAAGTTTGAATACATGTATTAATATTTCTTCTGTTACAAGAAAGCACAAAGTCTTTCTCTCCTCACTTCTCCTTTCATACAAAAAATGTCCACCTGGAATACAACAAGTATTCTAGTATTTATAGAAGGAGAGGAGGAAAGAAGACAAAAGCAAACTAACTACTTACAAAATATCTAAAAAGTCAACAGTTGACTTGGGCAAGTTTTTGGATGGCAACATCCCATGGTGCAACATGGATGAGGTCATCATGTATGCCAACATTTTTTAAAAATATTTTACAAAAACATTCAATGCATGCCGGAGAGAAGGGACTACTCTTCACAGTGTAAAAGGACACACTTTTCTGCATGTCGACACAAAAAAAATTCCCCTTTGTAAAGTGGTGCAACTTTCAGCATGTCAACACGACAATTTCTCCCCATTGGCAAAAGTTTTAGCACGTCGACATGACAATTTCTCCCCATTGGCGCAACTTTCAGCATGTCAACACAATAAAAATTCCCCTTTGTAAAGTGGCGCAGCTTTCGGAACGTCGGACACAAAAAAAAATTCCCCTTTGTAAAGTGGTGCAACTTTCAACATGTCAACACGACAAAAATTTCTCCCCATTGGATTAGCTAAAAATGGCTAAGTCCTGAAACAACTTGATTTTTTGAAAGGGAGTTTTGGGTTATTTCGAATGTTATCAAACTTCCCTAGGGGCCAAAACAAAATTTTTGGTATGGTTACCTAAATTACCCTTGTCAGTTTTGCAGGGTAACAACTGGCTCTTTCTAGGGACTATATTTGAGTGAGCCTTAAGGGTAGAGAATCCCATATTTTCATGTGCCTATCCATTGAGTTACAGAGAGTCAAAAACAAGGGTGACAAAAAATAAAAAAGGAAGGGACACACAACAAACAGAAAGCAAACACACAACAAAAGCAAACTGTACAAAGAAGAGAGCAAGCTCTACTTCCTGAAGATCTTCAGGTGCTACCCGTTATAGGGAAGTGGGAGCTCGGTTCCATCCAACTATGAGAGATAGAAAATATTCTCTCCATTGAGCTGCTTGATCTTGTATGGCCCTCTCCAAAGAGAGTCAAACTTCCCGTGCATACCTTTTGGTTCTCTTCGTTTGTCCCACAGAAGAAAAAGATCTCCCACTTGGAAATCTCTCTGCTTAGCTTTCTTGTCAAACAGTCTCTTCACTTGATTCTGATTTTCAGTGATCTTGTCGACCACTTTCACTCACTTTTCTTCAAGTTCCATCAGGTACATGATCCTCTTTTCAAGAGAATTTTGAAAAGTTTCATCTTCAATTACTCAAACCAAGCACAAAGTAGGAATTTCTGCGGAGATAGGGATTTCAACATCGATCCCATACAACCCCTGGAAAGGTGACATGCCGAGAGACCTATTTGGAGTGATACGATGCGCCCACAAAGCATCGTATAATGACTTGTGCTAGGATCACTGGTTTTCATCAACTAGCTTCCGTATGATAGTTACTAGGTTCTTGTTGTTGGATTCTGCCTAACCATTTCCTTGAGGGTAATAATCAGAGGCATGAGCTAAGGTTATTCTGTATCCATAGAAAAAACCAATAACTTCCCGTGAAGAGAATTTGGAAGCATTGTCAGCAACGATTTTGTGTGGAATGCCAAATATCACAATAATATTTTCCTTGATGAAGTTGTAAACAACTTCAGAAGTGGCATGCTTGAGAGGTATGGCCTCCACCCATTTCATGAAGTAATCCATTTCTGTTAGGACATAACTATGCCCAACACTCGATTGAGGATTGAGTGCTCTAATAAAATCAATTCCCCATTGTCTAAATGGTTCGTCAATGATGACGGGCTTGAGGGGAAATGCAGCCAGCTTTGGTTTGCCAACGAACTGTTGGCAAAGTTCACATTTTGCTACCCAGGTGGCTGTATCTTGAAACATTGCTGGCTAGTAGTACCTGGCCCAAATCATCTTATGTACTGTCATGGATGAGGAGAAGTGACCATCGTAGGCTAAGTCGTGAAAACTTTCCAACAATTTTACCTGCTGCAGTTTGTCAACACATCGTAGAAAAACACCGTCAATCCCACGTTTGTACAATCCATCATTCCATATGACATATCTTGCAGCTCGGAGCTTCAATATCCACTTCTCCTTCGTGGTTAGGTGAGTTGGGCACTCACCATAGGTGAGAAAGAACATGATATTAGAATACTATTCGTCATTGGTTGCAACAAACAAAACCATGGGCAAAGAATCCTCTTTCTCCAATTCATTTTGTTTTCCATCAATGTGATCAAATTTCTCTTCAGGTACCTCTGAGTCTTTATTTTTGGCCATTAAATGACACAGGACCTTACCTCTTACCAACTTGGTTGGTTTGATGTCTAGGTCATCATATTATTGGACCTTTTTGATCCAATTCCCTCAAAATCTCCCTAACTTTTGTTGAGTCAGGATTGACTTAACAGCCGTGTCAGGGACTAGCAATACTGTATGAGAATTCAAAATATAGTAGCAGAATTTTTTGACTACTTTTACCATGGTAAAGGCATGCTTTTCCAATTGTGACATCTTCAATTCATGAGGCTTAAGAGGAGAGCTCATGAAAGCAATCAGGGATTCAATATCCTTAGAGTTATTTTGCATCAAGATAGTTGATACAGTATGCGCAGATGCATAACTATACATAATGAAGTCTTTGCTGAAGTCGGGGCACACCAGAATAGGAGCGTGAGTGACGAAGGTTTTTATATCTTCAAATGATGTCCTACCTTCCTCACTCCATTAGAATGTTTGGGACCCTTTCATCATATTAGATATATGATGAGTCTTCTCAACAAAATTAGGAATAAAGCGTCTAAGAAAATTTAACTTTCCGAAGAAAGAGTGAACGCCAGTATTGATTGTAGGCAAAGTAAGGATCTGAATAGTGTTATCCTATAAAATTGGCAAGGGAAATTTTACAGATAACCCTACTGAAATTTTGTTCCGATCCCTCGTCAGGGATTCCTTGCATTCGGAACGTTGCAAAATCCCTTTCCGGGAAATCTAGTTTTCTGAACTTAGCCTTTTTTGGTATTTTTTGGTCGGGCGCATATAATGACAATGCAACATCAAATGTTCATGCACCCCCTTTAAATCCTTTGGCGCATGCTTTCTTGTGTCGACAGGCATTTTGATGCACCTCACTATGTTGAGTCTTCCTTGCATGCACCAAGGCGCATGCGCCTTCCTATCAACAGAACTTTTGTTGCGCCCCTTTTTGGTGTGCCAAGGGTGCACATATTCCTCTGTCAACACCACTTCCGGTGTGCCGAAGGCGCACATAACTTTGTGTTGGCAAGCGTTAACGTGCGCCAAGGGCGCATGTTTTCTTGTGTCGACAGTTCTTTTCATGCGCCAATTGAAAAAGTTGGTGGCACATTTATTGCCACCTCGCCTATAAATAGGCACATCTGCGCTATCATTATCACCAAACACAATCACGTGATTATTTTTCTCTGTACCTGTCAGCGCACCAGACCTGCTGCTTTCGATCTCGTCGTGGACCCGTTTGCGCATTTCTTTGCTATATATCCGAGTAAGAGGTCCACTTTCTTTTGTGCATTGTGTTTGTGGTTTTTGGCTGCTTATTGGTATGGATTGGATTGGAAAGACTCTGAAATCATGAACTTCCCCCCCCCCCCCCCCTTTACTGTCTTTTCCATTCCTCCACATGTTATTCCCCCTCTTTCCAGATCTACTAGTAGAGGAAGCTTTGTCCTGATAAAATAGCTTGGAACTCTCATTTTGTGGCTTCTTCATCACCCAAACGACCATGCAGAAAATCACATGTGAAACCCCTCAGAGAAGATCGAAGATTAAAAAGAAACTGTATTTTTCTTCTCCTTTGGCGCATCTGTCACCCCCATTACACAAAGAACAGCCGTGCCAATGGCGCACATTCCCTTCCTGCTACATAATGAACAGTTGTGCCCTCAAGGTGCACTTCCTTAGTTTGTTGCAAATTCTTTCCTCGCACCCCCTCATGGTGCACCAAACTCATTTGTTGCATCGTTAAAACCTGCACCCTTTGGCGCACCCTGCATGTATGTAACATAGAAATTATCCACGCCAAGTGCAAAATTGTAAAAAGGTGCAGGCGCATCCCTCATTACAATAACAACATGTCATGCAGACATTCCATGCGCTGCGCCAAGTTCCCTTTAGTGCACGAAAGGTATATGTTACACAAGCCTTATATGCGCCTTTGGCGCACCAAAGTTCCGTGCAACATGAAGAATCCATGCGCCCTTTATAAAACACATACACTTGGCGCGGGCGCACTTGTGTTTACAACAATAAAGAATGTAATCTGTAGTATCCATGCGCCATGCACCCTTTGGCGCTGATTTATCCCCTGCAGCAGCCCTTTCCTGTGCACCTTACTATTTAGCCCTGTAACCTGCAGTATTCATGCGCCCTGCGCCCTGAGGCCTTAAAATTGCTAACTCTTTCTTCTGTCAGCATTTCAATGGAAGATCAGACAGCTGACATGGATTTCTTGCGTTGGGTTTCACTTCTTATTCTTGCATATCAGCAACTAATTTTTGAAGAACATATGTCAACATCAAGCAAGAAACCTGTCAAATCTAAAGGCAAAGCCAAGCTCACGGAAGAAGAAATGAAGTATAAGTACCAGAGGGTTAGAATGCCCGAGTCCCAGGCAGAGTGTGACCTAGATATCAGAGACTCGGAGCTGGGACACATTGACATGGAAGATTTCTGGGCCAGAACCCAGAGGGTCACAAGAAGCCCATGGATGGACAAATTGATAGGCAGTGCCCTGCACTTTGTTGGAGGGATCCCAGTTAGTGCCGTAAATAATGAATTTATGATGGTGGTAGCCCGATGCTACAACAAAGACACAAGATGTGTCCATGGTGAGAAGGGCGAGGTCATAATTAACCTCACTGCCCGCCACTTTGAAATAATGCTCGGCATTCCTCATCACCGGCACTTTGTGGCCGTCAGCCAAGAAGATTGCATCAAAGCCTAGGACGATAATGAAGATCAGTGCATGCAGCTGATGAATGAGGTTTATCTGAAGAATAAAAAAGTAGTGACTTGGTGGCCACAAGTCATTCATCGCAGTGATTTTTTAGAGGAACTCAGTGACACAATTACGTTCCTAAGCAGAGTCTTTGGGCTTCCTGACGCCCATTATTTTCACAAGTGGATGCTGCGGTACCTTGAGACAATGAACAAAAATGTGCCCGATCAACACTTTGAGTGGGTAGAAATCATAAGCAGCACAATCTACGAGCAGCTACAACAACTTAACACAACGGGGAGGTTCTATATGAACTCCTACGTGGTCTATGCTGCAGCTTCAGAAAGAGAATATCCAGCTCTGATGCGATGCGGGATTTGGCCCCAAGTCAAAATTTACGAATACTATCTAGAGTTGAAGCTGGAAAATAGCATCCCCCAATTTACAAAGATCAATGATGCATTCTTCTACTTCATCATCTACCTGTTGAGGTCGAATATGACTCACGGTCATACGACCAAGAGCATAGTAGCAGCTACTGAGAAGTGGGGGGCCCTGTTCACTCAATTCCCCACATTCACCTATCTGAGGGCAGTCAATTTCTTGGGGGAACTGACTAGACTGCCAAGGTATGCCAGGCCCAAGTTGATCCTATTGGAGCTGTCGAGGCAGCTTGTTACTTACCATGAAAAGTGCCTAAAGAGAAAGAAGGGTGGAACTCCTTTCCCCCTCACAGTGGGTAGGTATACGTGTCCCACTCACCACAAGGAAAAAGATATGTTTGCAGAACTGGAGCTGCTGAATCTGAAACATGACTTCCCAGCAAGGCCCACCTTCGACCCAAGAAATTATTTTGCCTAGGGCCAAGCTCGACCCGATCCACATCCCTCATATCGAAGATATATACATTGATATATATCATGAGTTTGAGCTCAGGAGGAAGGATCATTCTCGTTTGGCCTTAGCAGAAATCATCCATTTTTTGGGTAGCCATCATCCCAAAAGGCTACCAAACTACTGAGCAAGAAGTGGATCAAGTGTATCTTGACATGGGTGGGGACGATTGGCCTTTCACGTTGATTGATAGAACTAAAGCACCTCAGACAATTGAGGAGAGAGTCAAGGAAACTCTGCGCAAAACAGAGCATTGGTGCCGAATGAACGTAATCATCTACCTCGGGGTCGATTTCACAACCTCTCCATTGGGCAACGCACCTCCTCGGGCTAAACAATAGCCAAAGGGAAAAAGGAAAAGGAAAAGAGGGTGAATCCAGCTCCACCCAAGAGGAAGTTCCTGAAAGTCCTCCTTCCGCTACACCCGAAGAAGTTATAACTCTGGCTTCTCCAGAGAAAGAAACAGCGGAGGATGTTCCGATAGGCACATCCACTCAGGATATGGCCACTGTTACAACAATTGAGGTCCCTTCTATCTCCTCTCCCTCTCCTCCTTCTCCTCCTCGAGTGACCCAAGTGACCTTTCCTTTGGTCGTGCCCTCTCCCCCTTCTTCTACTGTTCCTCCTGCCTCTTCTTCCATCTTCTCTTCTCTCGCGGATCTGTCCCCCTCCATTTCTTCCCTCATCTCTGAGCTCCCTTCCCTTCCTATGTCTTCCTCTCCTGTAGTATCTCTTCCTCCTGTGAGCACTTCTTCGGCCTCCCTCTCGATGCTGCCTCCAAGTGTCTCCACGTTTTTCCCTTCTACTACTGCAGCTGCCCCCTTCTCCGTTTCTGGTCCTTCTCCCATAAGTCCAGCCTGGATCTCCCAGCACCTAAGTCAACAGAAAAGGAAAGTTCCCATCGCTCTGATGGACTTCTCCGTAATCCCATCAAAAGGGGCAAAGAAGCAGAAGCCCATCACACGCTTCTCTCAGAGTGCTTCGGGAGAGAGGGTAATGGAGATCGCATACCCCAATCCTCTGAAGGATAAAAAGGATCCGTCTCCGAAAGATTACATAGTGACTCAAGTCACAATGGGTACGTCTTCTGAAAGCCTTCAGGGAGAGGCCCTATCTGCAGTTGACGCCCTCTGCAAGAAGCTTCAAGAAGTAAAAGAAGAGAAAAGGCTACTGAAAGAGAAAAATAAACATCTGCTCCACGCCTTACAGAAGATGGGCAGTGCACCTCCCACAACTACCGCCAAAACTCCTGAGCCTCTGAGTCAGGATAAAATTAATGAATATGTAAAGATTGGCGAGCAGGGTATGGCAGTTTCCACCTGGAGGAGCCAAATCCTCAAGGACAGTGAATGAGTGATCGCCAAGTTCACCGATTTGTATCTGAACATCAACAAGGTGAACAAAGAACTCCAGGAGTTAGCAGGACCCATATCCAAAGAGTTGGACCATGCTAGGCTGCAACATGAGACCTTTCAAAAAATGTTCGACTGTTCAGTCGAAGATCTGGTCAAGTTCGGTGTTTTTGGTCACCCCAGGGCCCTCAATAAAATCCTTTCCACTCTAGATTACCGGATGGATCAACTGGAATTCGTCCTCGAAAAGATTGATAAGGTAAAGGAAGAAGCCCTAGACACAATGCATCAGATGGAACAAATTGTTCTAAGGATGTCTCCAAGGTTTCTTACTCCTTCTTTCACCTTAAGGAAGGTTGACGAAACCATCCAGATCTTCAAGGAGATCGTTTCGCAAGGGCTGGGGCCAGAGGTCACTTTTGACGCAGAATCCATCAATAACCTGCTGGCCTGTCGGGACTTCATAGGGTTCTTAATAGAAGCAGAGAATGAGTATTCCAAACTCCCAGAGAAGCTCACAGATGAGTGGGAGACTTGCGAGGCTATAAGTGAGTGACACAAGGATCCTTCCCAGGATCAATTAGAGCCCATGATCAGCAAGTTTATGGAATATCGTGCCCAATTCCACATCTCATCACCTGAGCAGCAGCAAGAGCAGGATATCCCCTTTCAGCCGCGGGATGACGACGATGAATAATTTCTCTCTCTTCTTCGACTTTCTTTTTGTAAATGTCTAAAGTATGTTGGCACAAATGATGACATCATCCATGTTGCACCATGGGATGATGTCATCCATCAAGTTGTCAAAAGTCAACATGAATTTGAGATATTTTGTATATTTTATGTAAATAGGTGGTTGGTTCCTTTTTGCCTTCCTTCTTCTCCTTCTTCTATAAATACTCAAATACTTGTTGTATTGGAGTAGTGGATATCTTTCAGATGAAAAATAGAAGTGAGAAGAAAAGACTTTGAGCTTTTTGTAACAGAAAGAAATATTAATACAATATTTAGACTTTGTGCTGAATACATGTGTTATATGCATTAGATCTTTCTTACGTCAGATCTGTGTATTTATGCTGTTGGATCTGCTTCTGTTTTATTGTCATTTATTCATTAGTATTTCTTTATTCATTTATGCAAGTAGGTTTGGCTTTGTTTACTACCAATCCCAAAACATAAACCTTCTGACCTTTCTGCTTTGGAATTCATTTCTTTTCTCCCTTCGGACCTGATCTTTCTTCATCCTCTCTTTCATTCCTTTCTTTCCGCAGTCGGAAACACCATCTACTGGGATGAGATCCCAAACCCCCGAAGGCAGAATATTGTGAGACTTGCACAGATTCCTGCTGGTAGAATAGCAATAAACCAGTTTCACTTTGCTGACTCAAAGAGGGGCTATGCCCTGCACACTGTTGGCTCATTTATCCATAAATCTACCCAAGTGACATATTTGCAAACCAACAAATAGCCTTGACCCTTTCGACATCTATCTTAGTTCCTTCTCTGCTGATGACATGTCCTAGCAACTTTCCTTCGGTGACCCAAAAAACTGACTTCTTGGGATTTAGCGAAATCCCGTGCTCTCGGCATCTGATCAAGACTTGTTCCAGATGATCGTAGTGATCACTTCATCTTTTGGAGAATACAATCAGGTCATCTAGGTAAACTACAATGACTTTTCCCATCATACCTTTGAATGTAAAGTTCATTGCTCATTAGAAGGTGGCACCGACATTGATCAAACCGAATGGTATTCTGTTGTAGGTGAAGGTACCCCAAAGAGTGGTGAACGCTGTTTTGAACTGATCTTCAGGCGTGACTTGAATTTGATTGTAACCTTAAAAACCGTCAAGCATAGACAACATTTCTGAACCGGTTACTGCATGTAGCACTTGATCCGTTATTAGCAGTGGATAGTTATATTTTAAGGATGACTGATTCAAGTTGCGAAAGTCCATGCATATGCGTATCTCACCATTTTTTTTCCGTACAGGCACAATATTTGCAACTCAGGTACTGCGATGAATTGGAAAAATAATTCTTGCGTCCAGCATCTTCTGAATTTCAGCCTGGATGGTACCTGAGATTTTTGGGTTGTAGTGCCTTTGCTTTTAACAGAAAGGCTTGACGTCATCCTTGAGCGGAATGTCATGCCGAATGTCTTTTGGCTTGAAAGACTTCAGGTCAGCATAAGACCATGCTAACACGTCCATGTACTTTTTCAGCAACTTAACAAATTTTCACTTTTCCTTGGGCGTACAACACTTCCCGATATTCATGGAACGAGGATGTTCCACAGTACCCAGATTGACGGATTTAGTTTCCAGAGAAGAGGAAGGATCATCCTATCACTTTTTTCTTGAAAAAACGGTCTAGATTATCAAATAATCATTCTAAGGAAACCAAACCTTTCAAAATCTTATCTCCTTTGAGCTGTATCACTGTTTCTTTTTCAGATTCATGTGCTTGACCGGTGAGAGACTCATGACACATAGAAGTTGATCCATTGGAATGGAGTTCTTTGAAATTATCGGCTTTCTCCAAAAAAGTGATAAGTTGGTTGTCATCATTGAACACCTGCCAGTGTTGTGAATTATCTGGCACACTTGGGTGAAAAACCACCTCTATGGTATATGTATATGTTTTTAACCCTGGGTGAGGGAGCATGAGAGAGGCTGAGACGGCCAATGAATTAGCCATCTCATTTTGGGGGCTCGCGGAACTACTTTGATTGAGAAAGGCGTCAAACTCATTCGATGCTATCCCATACTGCATTGTGGGTAGTGGTCCGAGTCGGTTCATTTTTTACTTGATATATCCCTTTTAACCTGATTGAGACAATTAGCTCCACATCACCTTGCACTCTCAGATTCTTGATTCGTTTCTCTTTTATAGCTTGCATGCTAAGTAACAAGGATTTCATACTCGGTAGTATTAATTTGTATTGAAGAACTGCAACTTGAAAGAAAAAGGGAAAATCTTCCTCTTCAGGAGATATTAGAACAACTCAAGCACCCCGCATCCACTTGTTGCACAACTGCCATTAAAACTGCAATGTCCATACTTTGTTGAGATCCTCTTTTTGGACCAAGAACATCCATTCTATCCGAGTCAGTGGACAGGAAGTAGTTCCTCATCCCAGATGATTTGAAAAGAATATGAGCCTTGGGGTCATCAGGATTTGGTGACTAGATATTTCTTTTGTGATTCCTGGTTCCAACGTCATACATCACCCCTTTGACAGGAATCCTGGCTTTGGACCAGTCCATATGAATTTCTCCACCAACTTCTTTACAGAAGATCCTCCTTAGCAATTTCTCGTATGCTGCTAGAATATCAGCTATGAGAATAGTCATTTTTACCCTTTTCTCAGGAAATGCCGCAAATGCGAACTGTGCATCCTTGATCTGACCAATCAATGGTACCTATTTGGTTTCCATGGAGTAGCATCTGCCAAAAGGTTCAGGGAAGTGTGAGGCCCAAACCATGGGGTGACCTTTGCTAGCATAACACTGTCAGGAGCTCCAGAATCAATTATAAAGTTTCTTAGTTTATGTCCATTGATCAGGAGAGATAGGTAAAAAGGTTTAATTTTACCCGACATAAAAGTCGAGGTAACATTTATGTGAGACGTAGGAGGAGTGGGAAGAATTCCTTTTGGGGAAATGGGAGGAAGGACGACATCCTGGATTTGGATATACTTAGTTAATCTTATAAGCTGCTCTGGGTTGGACTGAAGGTACTCAACTTCAGACATCTGGATCTTGGTCTTTTTTGGCATGATCAATTATATCGAATGTGACCAAGGGTTGTGTTAACGAAGGAATGAGTCCTTCATTTCATGTTTTTGGAGGAGGATTACTGGTCTTTATGGGACTGGAGGAAGGTTGAATTGGAGGAGAAATAGGAGGAAATATTTCTTCACAAAATTTTTAATAGGAGGTTGAGTAGGAAGGGGATTACCTCTTTTAGCGATCATTGGCGATGGAGTTACCACAGCCTTTTCCTTTTGTTTTTCAGTAGCAACCTTTGCTTCTTTTCCTTACGAGTGAGTGAAAAATACGTATGATTGTCTGCTCGCATACCCTTGGGTACCCTCTTCTTCATCAGATTCCTCGTCTTCAAATTCCATATACCCAATAGTAGAGTCACCAGTCGGTTCACCGACATCTTGATCATCTTCACATTGCGACGAAGGTTCTTTGTAATTTGGATCATCTTCTTCAATTTCAACTAAAGCATTAACCGGAGGGGATTCAATTGCTAACCTTTGAGAGGAAACAAGACAAATGTGGCCTTTGGGGGGCGTTATTAGGAGTGAAGTTCCTCCGTGGGATATCTTGGTACGGAGTAGTAGATGATGTTTGAGCCAATTTCTTCTTTAATGAGAGCAAGTCATTCATCATCTTCTGGATTACTGGATCTAATGAGGTAGCTTGAGAAGAAGTTGAAGCCTTTAGATTTTGATGATTCTCATCTTAACTCATCTAGATATAAGAATGTTGTCTTCTATTCGAATGACCATAGCTTGAGCAAGAACCAAGGTGGGTATCTGTTCTTGTAAAAATAAGAAACTTACTTTTGAACTCATGGTGTTCAAGAAGAAACACTTTAAATTCTCTAATGTTGGCATCATGGTAAGCAGGCACACAGTTGATTAGTGAATTGAAATGGGCAATAAAATCATGCATGGTTTCATTGGCCTCCTTCTTCAGATGAGTGATATTTGATAATAACACAAATGCATCTTTGAAGGGTTTATATTTTTCTTCAAATGTAGTATGTAATGTGGCCCAACTAGTGATTGATACAGACTGGTAAATGTTGGAACCACTCTGACTGCAGGCCCTTGCAAGGTCTCCAGAAAGAGATATACTGATACATCCTCATGAGTCATGTCTAGAATGCTGCATGACATAATAAATGCAACAATATGCATGTCCATGCTTTAATCTCCACTCCCATCAAATTTCATGGGAAATTTTTGTGATTTTTGCTGGGGAGGGGGGTTGTATTGGATGCAGCAGTGCTAGAGGACCCATGGTGTTTCCCCATGGTATAGGCAGATTTTTTGCCATTTGAAAAGTAGGAAAAAGAATGTGTAGCAGGGAGTGTGGTTCCACTTAGTAATAAGAGCACTACAAGTTGATGTCGAGGCACCCTGTGAAATCTAGCTCTTTCGTGGAGGCAAGGCACTTCTTGCTAACCAATCCGTTGAGTTTAGAGATGTGAATCATGCTAGAGTGATACTGAAATTTTTCCTTCGAAGTAGATCAAAATTTTTATCAACTTCCCCACGAGCTCTTCTGCTGCGAGTAAATGGTTCGTCTGCCAGTGTACCCGTTCAGATTTGCAACAATCAGGAGCAGATTTACAACAATATTTTTGTTTATACTTGCTGATTTTCTAATTTTTCTGGCAAAAATCAGTAGCATGTACTTTTTCAATATTTAATTTTACCCTTTTAAATAATAACCGATTGCGGTTTTCTGACAAAGATTAATAAGGGTAAAAGTGGGTCAATTTAGAAAGCTGATTTTCAGATCTTTGACCTAAATTTTGCAAGGTTTTGAAAATATCATAAAATGTCAGAATCTCAGATCTACTGAAATATACAAGTTTTTGTAAAAACTCAACGAATTAAAAGCTTCTATCTGGTCCAGATCTATGGATTTGTATAAGGAAATTTTCAGTTTTGATCACTTATGCAAAATTTTTGATTTTAAACAAAGGGTTAAAATTTGCAATTTGTTAGTGATTTTTACAGTTTTTTAGTTATTTCCTTAGTTTGATCCCCAGCGGAGTCACCAAAATCTGTTGGTCCGAAAATATTTCGGTTAGGCAGGTCATGGGGAAACATGCCAACAGTGTGTAGGGCATAGCCCCTCTTTGAGACAACAAAGCGAAATTGGTTTATTGCTAATCTATCAAGCAGGAATCTATGCAAATCTACACTATTCTAACTTCAGGGGGGTTTGGGATCTCATCCCAGTAGAGGTAGTTCCAACAACGAATAGAAAGGTAGGAGGGAAGAAACGGAGGAGGGTAGATCTGAAGGAAGAAAAGAAATGAATTCCAAGATAGAAAGGTCAGAAGGTTTATGCTTTGGGGTGGTAGTAAACAGAGCCAAACTTACTTGCATAAACAAATAAAGCAATACTAATGAACAAATGACAATAGTAGGAATGAATCCAACAGAATAAAAACATAGATCTAACTTAAGAAAGATCTAATGCAAATAACACACATATGGAGCACAAAGTCTGAATACGTGTATTAATATTTCTTCTGTTACAAGAAAGCACAAAGTCTTTCTCTCCTCACTTCTCCTTTCATACAAAAAATGTCCACCTGGAATACAACAAGTATTCTAGTATTTATAGAAGGAGAGGAGGAAATAAGACAAAAGCAAACTAACTACTTACAAAATATCTAAAAAGTCAATAGTTGACTTGGGCAAGTTTTTGGATGGCAACATCCCATGGTGCAACATGGATGAGGTCATCATGTATGCCAACATTTTTTTAAATATTTTACAAAAATGATCAACGCATCTCAGAGAGAAGGGACTACTCTTCGCAGTGTAGAAGGGCGCACTTTTCTGCATGTCAACACGATAATTTTTCCCCTTTGTAAAGTGGTGCAACTTTCGGCACTGTGACACACAAATTATTCCCCTTTGTAAAGTGGCACAACTTTCGGCACGTTGACACAGAAAAAATTCCCCTTTGTAAAGTGGTGCAACTTTCGGCACGTCAACACGACAATTTCCCCCATTGGCGCAACTTTCGGCACATCGACACAACAATTTCTCCCCATTGGTGTAACTTTCAGCACGTCAACATGACAATTTCTCCCCATTGGCACAACTTTCAGCATGTTGACATGACAATTTCTCCCCATTGGCGCAAATTTTGACACGTCAGCACAAAAATTTCTCCCCAAAGGAAAATGGCGCACTTTTTGTCATGTCGACACAGAAATTTCTCGCCATTGGAAAATGGCACACTTTTTGTTGTGTCAACACAGAAATTTCTCCCCAAATGAAAATGGCGCACTTTTTGTCATGTCAACACAGAAATTTCTCCCTAAAGGAAAATGGCACACTTTTCAGGATGTCAACACAAAAATTTCTCCCCATTGGATTAGCTAAAAATGGCTAAGTCTTGAAACAACTTGATTTTTTGAAAGGGAGTTTTGGGTTATTTCGAACGTTATGAAACTTCCCTAGGGGCCAAAACATAATTTTTGGTATGGTTACCTACAAATTACCATTGTCAATTTTGCAGGGTAACATAAACTTGCATACTCGGATGGTAAAGAGCTTCTAGATCCTATGAAGGCCATGCATCTCAATATTTTCTACGCTTAAACATGATGATACTATTAGATAAGAACTAAAAAATAGAAAAACAAAGAAAAAACAAACAAAACATGAGAAAATTGAGGAAACAGTAAAGAAAAAGTAGGTCATCCACATGTGAAAACCACACAATTGTGGTGCAGTGGGTTGGTCTTTGAGTGAAAACTAGTTTCCAGTGCTCAAGGAGGATCCGTTATTCACAAGCTACTCTTGCATCAAGATGGGTAACTCTCACCATTTTCTAGGGCTAGTTTCCCTGGCTAGGTCTAGGAACCCTACCAAATCCATCTCCGCCAAACCCATGATCTGGATTATTTTCTCCCGTATCTGCATGAATGATGTACCTTTGTATGTTCCCATCTAGATTTAAAGGAACCTTCACATTCCACTTTCACGTACATATACACATGGAATTATGCCTTTTGTATATTCCCACATCACGTTGGGGGATTCCATGCTTCTTTGTCCTTGTACATTGCTTTTCGAACATGACCTTAGAAAATACAAAAACATTTAGAAAAAGGTACACCAAAACCTAAACATTTAGAAAATCCCCCTTCTAGGGATGAAGCTACACCAACCTTCATAACATTGTCTTAGGGAAACCTAAAAAACAATGTGAACAGTAGCCTTGAAAATTTATCTTTCTAGATAACTTGAAAAAATTAGAAAATATATCAATGCTGTCCCACAAAAACAAGGTAATAATTTAATTACTTTTAGTTGTTGGTTTGTATAGTTTTGATTGAGAGTAATTTTTCGTGTGATGTGGTGATTCATTTGTTTTATCATAGTTTCGATCTTGTTTGATTTAATTATGTATATAACATTAGGTTTATTCATAGCTTGTGTACACCTTTTTGGGAGTCATTTTTGAATGTCAATTTAGTGTATTATTAAAGTTCACTTGGGTTCATTTCTGATTGCATTTTATTTTGTTTGTGTTGTTTTGTGTACGTTTTTTTAGTCTTGTTAACTTTCTTTGTGTTTTCTGTACAATCCATTTGTTATCACATCTATCATCTACCATTTCATCACATATGAACATCATTTGATATATCATATATACAAAAACGCTAAGTTTTACATCATGCATGTATACTAAGCTAATCATCACATATCGTATCATCAATGTGGGCAAGAGGGGTTGCACATATTAAAAAATCTATCCCCCCCACACCAATATCATCTAGTATCATCCTAGGTGCTAGAATAGAAAATAGAAACATCCCATAAAATCCAAAACATATTATGCTATCTGTGGATATATCATCAATGCAAAAAACATGAAACGTAAACATCTCTAAGGATAAAGTATGTCACATACATAAGAAAAAGAGCATACATCATGATACAATCATCTACAAAACATAAATCATCATCATAAGGGCATAATCATAGTATGAAATAAAAAAATCATCATCAAATGTCTGAATAATACATGTATAAATGTCTGGCTCAAAATCAGGTATACATCATCAATACAATGTGCCATCTTAATAGGGAAGACATCAAAACTCAACCTTCATCAAGAGGCATCAAAAATAAAATGGTACATCAATCTATACATCGATCAAAATCAGCCTTCATAAGAGGCATGTATACATAAAATACATCTGTACAAAAGGTAAAATGAAGAAATCAACCATAGCTCGTGCCCTCTCTAGGGCTCTCGATTCCATGACCTAGAGGACAGAAGAGTGGTGGCTGTGATGGGCCTGCGTCAGGGGTACCACCCTACTATCTGGCTAGCTGTTGTCCAGTTGGCTGCTGTACGACTCACTGTCAAACTGATCTAACTAAGCGACCTGACCGCCATGACCAAGAACCTGTCATACTCACACCTAGCTTCTCAAAAGGTGTCACTAGCTGCTCTGCCATGACTACTTTGAAATAGGAAGTCCTATAATATAGGGCCTCATCGTTGGAACTCATAATAACCTAAATCATATTAGCATCACCAAAAGCATTGGCTGCCTGAACGGTAGTGTCTCACTCTCCTACCAGTCAGCCTCTATCAGCATGGGCTTGTCGCGTGGTAGCAACCTCTCGATCTCTTTCCGCCATAATGGTCTATACTTGGGCTCGGGCTTGATCCCTCTGAATAATAAAACCCTGTGCATGTGCCTAGGCATGGTCCGTCTATATGAAAACCATTTGCACTTGAGTCTGTGATTGATGTAAAAGACTCAGTATCTAAGCCCCCTATCTTTCTAACTAGCTAATTTGGTACTGCAAGGCTGCACCATCCCCGCCTTAAGTGGCTTGTGCTTTGGCTTGATCTCTCTCAGCTGTCAAAACTTGTACCTGAGTGCTGACCTGATCCCACTTTGCTATAAGGGCCTATACCTGTGCCTTGGCCTCATCTCTCTCACTAGCCACATGTAAATGTATGGCTATCACTTCCTATAACTGCTGCTGAAGAGCAGCCAACTGCCCATAGTTGCCACCACCCCTAGAGCATGAGATGGCGGACCCTGTTATGGAATTACCTGCTGTAAAGGGGCATATATCCCCGCTGGAATTCCTAATGGAGGAAACTCTATGTCTGGTGCCTTGGATGCTTGTCTTTTCCAGAGTCGAGGTACTTGTCTTTGAGGTTGCTGTAATGGAGGACCATGTCCCCCTCCCCCAACATGATGTTAGTCATCAAATGGATCATCATCATTACTATCATCACCACTATCAGCTCCACCCTCGTCACCACTAGGAATCCCCATAGGGGGTGCCATCACTCCTACCTCGTAGGCTGCTATGGGAATGGTCAAGCAGCGTGAGATCACTCTATGGTACCAGGGGGCATACTCTGACATACAAACAAGATCTCTCATTTGTCTCAGGGGTACCCACATAGCTAGTACTACCTATAAAAATCTAGTCAAGGCCTTGCCTCTGGCTATCTATGGCCCCATATAAAAATACTCTCTGGCCCTACGAGTATACCACGTATCTAGTCTAGGTACATCCTGGGTAATACCAAGATGCCTTTGGAACTTTTCCACTCTGTAAATCTCCCGCATATAACTACGGTTTCCCGTCATAAAATGCTCAAAATTTGTAGTGCTGAGCTCTAGGCCATCCTTTGGCCACTGAAAATGTCTATAGGGCCTCCATACCACGACAACCTGCTATAGCTCATCCAAATCGTGGAGGTAGTGGTAGGCATCTCCCATGTGTGGCTACATATCATCTCCAATCAAAACCCAACCCATAGTAGAAGGATCCTCTAGATCCCAAACTCTCAAAAGACCTAAGGGGCGACCAATGGCAATGTGGTCCCACGCCCAGATTTGCAGTAATCTGGCTGGTCCTACCATCTTATGATGGTAGTGGTCGATTAAATGGAGGTCCCAATATAAGTGTGCTAGAATGCACTAACCCCAACAGTATGTCTCCCCATCAATCAAACCTCGTATTACTCCAAGGAGACCAAGTGGAAATGAAGCACTGATCTTGTCAGGGAGTAAAACTCCATTGACAAATGCCATCATGTAGACTACCACATGATCAAGCTCTGGGTCCTCGATGCAGCGTAACAACCTAATAGTCATCCCACGATGCGGTATCGTCGGGACACCAAATAGCTCAAGGATACACCGATCAATGTTGGGCTAGTGACGAGTATATTGAATAAGTTGACCCTAGATGGGGACCCGCATGATGCACCATATGTCCTCCAGTGTAATAGTGATCTCGCCAGTCGAGAGCTAAAAACAATGACTCTCGCTGTGCCACCTCTCAGCTATGACTATCAGTAGGTCGTGATCCAAGGTAATCTGTGGCATATCGGCCACATAGGCCAATCCTGTGACGTATAGAAGGATATCTAATATCCTCCTATCATCCTCATCAAACTGCACCTCTATCGTTGCTAGCCAGATGTACCTCTCGTGGGTATATAGAACGAGAATTATCCTCTGCAAAACAAAAGGGCACACGTTAGGATCTAATTTTCTATCCAATTCTATCTAATCTTCTATCTATTCCTAGCTAATTTTATGGTGCAATTCTTCTTTCATTCATCTAATATACTAAATTTCTCCTTCTTCTACAAACCATCTAGTCTATTTTTCACCTATACTTAGCTATTTTGGCTGGAGGGAAAAATTCCCTTCTCTCCCTGGCGTGTGCGCCTCCACTTCGACGCCTGCACGCCTGTCTCGGCACATACGTGCCCAACACGCATACACCTCTTATTCAATGCATACACACCCTACCCAACACGTATGCTCCCCATATATTCTTCCTATTCTTCCTATCCTACATAGAATGCATGCACCCGCAACGTGATGCATACACTCACTCTCTGATGTGCATGCGTGCACGTCCTTGTTTTTCGACCTCGGCGCGAGCACCATCCCTTTTACGGATATGCGGGTGCGTACCTATTTTTTTCAATACATACATATACACATACCCATATTTATTGACGCATGTACGTACATAAATCTATCAAATCAACGCATGAGCGCAAGTGCATACATCGAAAACATTAAAAGCTACCCTAAAAAGGACAAAAAAGTGCATTAAATGCATAATTGACAAAGAAGGGATAGGGCACTCATGTAGGGTCCGTTTGCTGGGTCCCGAAGAAACTCTCGAATACGATCTGCTCGTCTCCGTTTGCTCAGTAGTCTTGCTATCTCACTCTAGGTCTATCGCTCTCGCTCGTGGTAAAAATTTGCAAGAGTTCTGGTATATATGAACTGGTCATGATTGTTTTACCCCCTGGGTGGGTATATTAAGCTATTGCAATGCCCTTGGGGCATGTTTTCTCCGTCGCAATCAACCTAACCCTTCTTCTACTCGCTGAAATGATTATTTTTGTATTTAAACAATTATTTTTACTAATTTTTGCATGCTGAAGCAATAAGTGCCACCCTGCGGTCACTCCTTTGCCTTGGAATGATTTATGAATATTTCAGGTGACAATTTTCTTTCGTTTCTCTTCTATTTTTTTTTTTCTTTTTCCGGTCATGATGATTATTTTTATAAAATAATTATTGTTTCTTGTAGTTCTTCCCACCAGGGCATTTTTTTCGCTATCTGACACCCTTGCCATTGCCATCAGGAAGTTGCGCATGCTTTTAGGAGATCTTTGATCTCTCATGCAAATTTTTTCGGCTGATCAAAAAATTAAATAAAAATTATAATATCATCCAAAAAGCCAAAAACATCGTAAAACTTGAAAAATGGACTAAAATAGGTAAAAATCTAAGTTGTAGCTGAAATATGTGTCCCTTACATGGCAGTAATCTCGTATCTTGCTGGAGTTCTAACATTTTTTGAAACAATGACTGACGGATCACTTAACTCTACAATCATTTTACAAAGCTACGCTGCTTACTTCGTTTGTACTCTGGGGCACTATAAGTTTCCTGGTACTATTTTTGTCATGCACATCACTTTTCCATTGGACCCAAGTGTCCTCCACCTTTTCCCTTGCATATAAAAATTTCTTGGGGCATCATTTTAAACCATTTTAGTTTATCAGAACATTTGGGACTACATCTCGATAACAAATTATTTGTGCAAGTATCTTGAATGTTGTTGGTTTGTGTGTGTGTGTTATTGTACTTATTTTCATGTTAGGTGAGTTTGTTTACTTCTCATATTGCATTGCATATTTGTATATTGCATGGAGTTGTTATTTTAGCAAGGGACGGTTGTTTGTATCTTGGCTTTGCATGTCATTTTACACCTCTTTCGTATGCTTAAATTTTAATAAAGGCTAATGAGGAGGATACTAAGTAAAATGATGATTAAAAATTGTTTGCACTGGTTTGTGGATAGCTCAATATCCCTTTTTCTTGTTGTTCTCTAATATTCTCTTCACACCTCTTCTTTCTTTTGTTCTCTTTTTGATCGACGATCGAGTTCTTCCATAACCCCATCGACCCTTGAGGGGGCATCCTACCTTCTCCCTACTAATTTTTTTCTACCCCTTCAAAATTTTTCTACTTGGTTATACTTGTCTACTTTCTTTAAAGTGACGTAGCTTACGTCACCTCAAAGAGGGGAAAATATAGACACCTGTAGTTTGATCAAAGCACTATTATTCCTAATATTGCACTAATTATTCTCCTCCTTGCAAATTTACGACATACCATCAGTTAGACCTATCTAACTCCCCTTTCTTGACCCCCTTTTGGCCATATTCCTCTTATAAACCAATTAAATAGGCTAATATAGCCTCTTATTGGCTAAATCCTCTACCAATTCCTTTCCAAGATACTTCTACTAGCCTCCTTGACTACCAATCCATTCCATTGGATTGATTAGACCTCTCATAACCCTCTCAAAATCCTAATTACTCTCTAAACATGGTTAACTAGTCTTAACCATGGTCAATCTCTTCTAAACATAGTCAAATCTTACTTTGAATTGCTGAAGGTGCTTTTTGGCCTTTTCTATTTGTCCCACATGCACCCAAATCTCCCACTTTTCCAAATGGAAAACTATAAATAGCCCACTACCCCCTCTCATTTACAAGAACACTTCTTCCCTCTAACATAAACTATAGTATTATTGTTAGGATTAGGAGTTTTATTTCATCTTATTGAGCTATTTTATTTATCCTTTGCAACACATCACACATCATAGAGTAAATAGGAAGAACCTGTTATCCAAATAACCCTCCCAACTAGTTGGATGAATTTTACTTTCACTCTAACTTTGATGCTTTACATTTAGGGTTGTGCACCTACATGATTTCTCATTTGGAACCATCTTTATAGGCTGTAGTCCTTCCATGCACTCCTCGTGCCATGTAATTCTTCTATGTGCCCCTCTGCAGACACCTTCCAAATTGGATAAGTTTCACGTCATCCTGTCGTGTGCCCTCTTTCCTTTCTTCCGTTGCCCACCCTTCCTTGATTGGATATTCACGCCCCACTTCCATACTCTCCTTTCGTATTCTGCTCCCCCTTCCATTTCCCCCTTTCTCATCTTCCTCCCACATGGTCACTTTCTTCCCTTCTTCAGGTGCGCGCACCTTCTTTTATGTACCCTCACACCCTACGTGCTTGCATCATCTTTTATTTCCTCTCTCATGCTTGCATCTTGCTGTGTGCCCTACTTCCTTGTCACATTATTTCTGCACGCCCTTGTGCGCCTTCTTGTTTCTTCCTTCAAATTTCACTCTCCTTCCATTTTCCATCTTCAATCTAGTAGGAAGTGTTCAATTCAGGCCTGAATAGGTTAAGTATGAAAAATTCTAGTGGAAACCTCCATGTATCTCTTCGGTGCACTTTTGGTATGGTACAAAAAAGTGGGGATCCCAAATGTGTGCAGGATCTCCATGTGTCTAGGGACTGGTAATGTTGCACCAGCCATTGAAAAAGTCTAAGAACCAGTGGAAGCATCCATGTATCTCTTTGGCGCAACTTAAAAAGGTACAACAAAAGCAGGGTCTCTAAATGAGCATAGGCCCTCCACGTGGTCAGAGCCCGAGAAAGTTACACCGGCCATTGAAAAGTTGAAGCAAAGAAATATAGCCAACGAAATTCTCCACATTTCCGCTCGGTGTAACTTCAAGGGTAGAATCCAAAGGTAGTCCCCAAACGTGTGCAGGATCTCTAGGTGTCTAAAGCCCGAGAAAATTACATTGGCCGTTGAAAAGTCGAAGCAAAGCAATAGAGCCAATGGAAGGCACCCCGTGTTAGTTCAAAGAAACTTCAAAGGTAAGACCCAAAAGGAAGGTCCTAAGTGAGCATGGGCTTTCCACGTGTCTAGGGTCCGATGTAGTTTCTCCTCCAAACAGGAGGGACTTAGCCAAAAAATGAAGAAAGTAAAGCAGGCCTACGGACGATGCCAATTGTCCAATCAGTGCAACTTCAAGAGTGAAAGGAGGGGGGTGAAATCTTAAGACGCGTAGGGCTGCCATGTGGATCTTGCATGGATAGACTCTTTTAAATATTGTGAGCCCACATTAAACACCTGACCCTGAGCTTTAGACATCCATATCTTTCAATTGGGAACTCGGATTCGAGCAAGAGAGGACTTTTTGGAAAGCTCTCGACATTGGCTACTCACCTACCACCATTAATGAAAAATGATAAATTTAGTCCACCATTTTTGAGGTTGTCAGGCTACTCACCTCCCACCATAATGAGGTTTGGTCTTCCTTTCTTGCCTAGCAAGGAACATTAATGGAGGCATGGGTTGTGTCATGGAACCCATCATTGTTGTAGGTGATTTCAATGCATATTTTGGGGTGGTTGGAGTAGGTGGATTCAATACTCTATTGGGGTAATTGAAGTAGAAATCCAAAATTTCCCTCTCTTCTTCTCTAATTCTTCTATTTATTGTAAAGGAAGGGAAATTTCAAAAAGGTTGATAATTTTTTATCTCCTGCCCCCTTCTCTCTTTCTTCCCTATGGTTGAATGTGGAGTTTAAGCCTCCTCTCTTGGCTTTGTAATTGAATTTTCTTGCCTCTTACCCACTGATGATGTACTGTGTGAAATCATGGAGCAATAAAATATGTTTTGTGATGTATTTTCTCCATCCTTCCTTATTTTATTGTCTCTTCTTGCCTCTCACCATTGTAGGGTATACTGTGCATATTTCTGATGTCTATTACAGGTTTTGAGAGATGTGTTTAAAGGGTTTGAAATGGTGTTATGTGTGAACTTTATCTTTGGTCTGTGATGCATCTTGTCCATCCTCTCCATTGCTCACCTCTCTCCATTTTAGGCAGTTGGATTTGTGATCAGAAACCCCCTTTTCTTGGTGCTATCACATTTGTAGTGTAGGATTTATTTATTTTCATGCTCTCTCTCTCTCCCCGTCTCCTTGACATTGTTAGATTAGGAGTTGATAATCACATTTACTTCCTTAGAAGTAGTTTAGCATTAGGATTAGGAAGAAGAACCAGCTTTCTCTGGAGGTCTATCTCAAGTAGCAAGTCCCACAAATTGGAGATAGTACCCATGTTATGCAATAACACTGAGAGTCTCAACCCATCGAGTTACAGACATTCATGGGTGCTGTGATTACACATCAATAGAACCATTGGCCTTGAAGCCATTAATGGTGAGATCCCATTCTCTTAAGCATAACCTAATTGCTTAGATCCTTATTAGGCTCACTTATTTAAGATTTTATGAATAGAGGGTAATTATATTTGTTAAGTTTGCTTGTTTGCTTCAAACTAATGCATGCAAAGTAGGAATCCTTGTTTACTTCTTAACTGATGGTCCATTGATCGGTCTTGCACAAAGATTTGGGGTATCTTGAGTTTTATCACCCCATTCCATAGATTTTACAAGCTTTCTTTGAACACAGTACCATCTAAAAGAGAAAACCAACCCCACTGGCTCTGTCTTAGATATAAACTCCAAAATTAAAAAAAAATTGAAAAATGCAAAAATGGATATAAATTGCTATAGTAATGCATATTTTACTTAAAAAAACACAATACTTACTACCTGATCTACCATATGGGTGGATATGGCCTATACAAGCTTCTAAAACCTCATTGGAATCATCTCTGAGGCAAACGACATCGTCGTGGTATAGAGCTCAAAATTGCAATGAGTCAAGTCACAAATGAAATTAATATTGACTTTTCAAGCATTACTATTTATAGAATTTTTTTATTTCTACTACAATTACTATAGTTACAATACTTATTCTCATGAAAACTAATTCAGTGACATTGTTTCATCCTATCTTGAGCCCCGTTTATCTATTTTAGCAATATCAGTAGACTTAGAACAATATATTAGATGACCACCGTATTTAGAATTAAATACCACACTTTCTATAATTTGTGACATGTTGTACACTTGTATTTTCACCCATCACTACCTATTAAATTCTATAAAATTCTCAATCCTCTATAAACAATCTCTCTACTTTTCTTTCAGTTCATGGTTCATCGTCTTACTTCTCAACCTTCTCCACGAAGGGGAAAATATTCAAGGTTATCCTATCATCCCTCCTAGAATTATTTAAGAAAATTTCCAACGTAGAACATACAACACTATGCACCGTCACACTATTTTTAATTGATCGTGAAACAATATTCAAATCTTATAAAAATCTCTAACTCAAAATCACAAAGTTCAAACAACTCCAGGCATAAAAATTTATCAAATTCTCACAATTTCATCTCCAAATGACCTAAGCTGGGGATAAGTCAACTTTTAAGATCTGATTCAGATTAATTATGTTTAATCAAATACTAAATTCCAATTGACTCACAATCATAATTATTAATCTATTTTAAGTGCAAAACTATCTTGGATTGTCACAATTTCTCAGCTTCTCACAACTTTCCCCTATAATGACCTAATCTGGGTGAAAAACAACTCTTCAAAGCATTTCCAAATCATAATTCCACCACTTATCAATATCCCTCCCAGATGACCTAACTTGGGAGCTAATTAATTTTAGGCACTTTTCCATTTGGCTTGGTTTACACCCTTACATCGTAAAGTGGGGGCAATGAGATGTCATTGCCTATCCTTGTCCACTATATGGGGGTTTTATGTGAATAGTAGGAAATTAATAATTAATTAATTTTTATTTGCAGTGGTGGAACCTATTTTAAGGAAGTGTGATGGAGGAGAGAAAAGTTTATCACTCTCCCAACACACTTTCTTTAGTAGAAGAATTCTCAAATCTGTAGAGTTTTCACACTAGTTTAAGAATTGATCACTCCTAACTCCTTCAATATTCAAGTTTCAAAGTCTCTGATATCTCCATAGTACATTTATATCCAACAATCCCTTCTGAAAAAACACATTCACCCCATATGGATCAAAATAGTGATCTATGGTTTGCCACGTTGTGATTCTTACTATCGACGCACCTCAATTATGTCTCCTTCTTCCCTCTACAAATATTTTCTTCTTATATAATTTATACTATTAAATTTTATCCAAATATAATAAGGTGGGGGGGAATGTAGACATAAAATTATGCACTTATTACTACTACATCATGCCTCTCGTATCTTGTTGTATACATGATTTCTAAGTATGAAGATTAGACAATGGCGACACCTTTTCCTAGTCCTTCTATTTCTTTTGATTGGTTTTAATAGTGAAATTATATTATAATTCTTGGATTTACATATTTTGGTCGAGTTACAGGGATCCCTATCCTTGTTCTTGCTCATGTTTTTGTTTCGTGGCTATGGGACAATACCGTCCATTAAGGATATTAACACCAAGGTGCTAGTGTCCCTTTTGGACACTTTTTTCCATTCCATTTGGTTTTCTTAATTATCTCTTGGCACTAACTTTGGGTATTTTATAATTGTTTGGGTCAAATTTTGGTATCACTACGTGTCAAAATTCAAATAAGGGAGTCATATATATACAAAACTTTCTCACTATTTTTATGGGCTAGATAATTTTGGGAAATTACTTACTATATACTTCTTGGCAAAAGAAAAAAATTTAAGGATTGCATTTGGGATGAATTATTCATTGCATAGGAGGGGTTAATTTTGAATTCCATCTCATACATTCATCTTGGGGTAAAAGTACTTGTATCTTGATATTTTGTGCAATTGGCACAAGGAAAACTTAACATTAAGGGACATAATTTAGTTGCACACACACACACACAAAGACACACACACACAAAGACACAAACACACACACAATAATTACATAGAATCTGAAATGTAATGTAGTGATTGGTGACAATCACATTGGGATGACTGCCAAGGTCAGTATGACTCAAACATATGCATTATTTATTCCATCTAATGTTTTCTTAAGCCTTGTGCATATAGTAAGGGTTTTTTTTACAAGTTTAGGTGTGACATAGGAACCCTATAATGAAGTGAATGTGACAAAGAGAAAAAGGAAGAAGACAAATTTAGACCCTATAAAATTGAAAGAATTTTTTTTACCTGGACACTAACTCCCAGTTTATACAATAATGCTCAGGTGTTGATGTCCTCATCCTACCAGTCCTGTACGAAAAAGTTCAAGATTACATTTTCTCAGATAGAATATATATTGTTCAGATCCAACCTTCCCAGCCTATTTCCCAGCCCAGAATCAATTTAGATCTTGGAAGACACAATAAGTAATTCTTATCTCACTATTTATTACATTTTCTTGTTTCTTGCATGATAGCTCTTAATTTTTTACTGTTACATTCATTTGACCTTAGTCCTTTGATAATGATTTAAATTCGGTTAAATCACCAAGTATTTCAATAGATGGTGAGGGATATGGTTTAGAAATTATACCACACAATTAGAGAAGATGTTTCCCATCTTGAGAGTACCATAGTCCATATCAAATGGTGGATACAACATTTAAATATAACTTTCGTGATATCCTACTTGAAGAGTTAAATAATGAAATCTCTCGAATGAAAGTTGGTAAGCATGTATTTTTCTATTGAACTTTATTATTTTGTTAAGGAATGTATTTTAGCAATACGTTACCTAGGAATCACGAAAATCCTTGATGGGATGCTAAAATAACAATACGATAACATATTAAATCCCACATAGATATATTGAATGGGTTGAGGCAATTACCTCCATACCCCAAAGGATAAACTAAAAAAACATGGTAGCTGGAAGGAACTACATTATTGGGAAAGTGATGGCTAACTACAAAAAATAAGTAACCTTTACGATCGATATAGACAACCTCTATATGCCTCACTCCCATATGAAGTAACATATGATAAAATCATTAGTGCGGTGGAAGAAATATATACTTTCTCTATAGATCCATGCAAGAGAAGACTAAAAGTATGAACAAAATAATGACAAAGTTATGGAACCAACATTGAGGATTTTTGATGGATTGAAGACCCCCTACAAAGGAGGTAGAAATTGAACAAATAGGGTTCGGATCATCTGGTTCCATATTGATTCATATGATCTCAACAAATCCAAAAGATAACTAAGGAAAGAAAATGGGATTTAATTTCATGGATCTAACCAAGAGTATGGGAACAAAAATTTGATGTTTTATCCTTGAATACAAGGGAGGAAATAGAAAAATCTTAAATTTAGGAGTTAGAGTAAACTCCATCTGAACCAAAAGAAAAAGGAAATATATCCATGGTTGGAAGCTCGAGACCATGTAAAACTAAAAGGAAATGAGAACTCTTATTATGGGTAGTTCTAAGGGAGTCAAGAAGAAGCACACCCGAAACACTAAGGGGTCACTACTTCCTATTATACAAAATCCACCCCTCAAGGTAAATTTTGGTAACTTATGCAATTCTTCAGGGCCAAGAAAAATCCAAGAAGTTAAAAAATTGTAAAAAATGCAAAAAAATTCAGCCTGTGCTAGTGTATTTTGGCAAAATCAGGTTTTTGGAGCCCAGGCCACACAAGTACACGTGGGACAGTTGGGACCCGCATGGCAAAAATGGCTGATTTTCAAAGAAATAAGAAAAATTAGGTTTTTGGAGCCCATGCTGCATAGGTATGCGTGGGACAGTCGGGACCCACAAGGCCAAAATGGCCGATTTGTAAAGAAATCAGCAAAATAAGGTTTTTGGAGCCTAGGCTGCACAAGTACGCACATGACAGTTGGGACCCGCATGGCTGAAATGGCTGATTTGCAAAGAAATTGAAAAATTCAAGTTTTTAGAGCCCAGGCCACATAGGTACGCGCGAGACATTTGGGACCCAAAAACCTGAAATCGCCGCAGGTAGTTCAAATTGGAAAAGTTAGATATATTTGGTTCACGCGGTCCACGGGACATTGACATACATGAGATCCTCAGAACTGAAATGGCCGTATTCCTTTGTTATGAGAAATTTCGGGTCGAAGTGGTCTAGGTAGCACAAGTATGTGCGGGATAGTTGGGACCTGAAAACCTGACTTATCTGATTTTGCAAGGTGGGTCGAAGGGATGCGAGTGAAGCAGTGGTCAACAGCCCTGATGGCCTGGTCAATGGTGGGACATGAGTTCACCGAGGAACTGATTTTGCTGATTTTTCTGAAGACATGAGAATTACGGGTGGATAAGAGGGACAGTTGGGACACAAGGACCCGATATAGCCGAAATGCCCGCATAGAAAGGAAAACTCAATGCTTGACCCCCCTGAACTTCAAAAGGCCATAAATTTTGACCCCAATCTCTAATTTTCACAAAATTGGACTTTCTGGAATGTGCTAGATGTCCTCTCTACTTTCCTCTCTTGTGTTTGCATCTAGCCAAGCACCCTACTTCCTTGTCACCTTCTTTCTGTGCGCCCTTGTGTGCCTTCTTGTTTCTTCCTTTGCATTCTACTCTCCTTCCATTTTCCATCTTCCATCTAGCAGTAAGTGTTCAATCGAGACCCAAATTAGTTAAGCATGAAAAAGGCCGATGGAAACCTCTACACGTCTCTTTGTCGTACTTTTGGTATGGTGCACAAAAAGTGGAGACACCAAACGAGAGCAGGATCTCCACATGTCTAGGGCCTGAAAAAGTTGCACCAGTTATTGAAAAAGTCTAAGAACCAGTGGAAGTCTCCACATGTCTCTTTGGCGATACTTCAAAAGGTACGAATAAAGTAGGGTCTCCAAACAAGCGCTTTCCCTCCACGTGTTCAAAGCCTAAGAAAGTTACATTGACTGTTGAAAATTTGAAGTAAAGCAACATAGCCAGCAAAAGTCTCCACGTGTCAGCTTGGTGCAACTTCAGGGGTAGAATCCAAAGGTAGTCCCCAAATGAGCGTAGGATCTCCAATTTTCTAAAGATCGAGAAAATTACATTGGTCATTGAAAATTTGAAGCAAAGAAATAGAGCCAGTGGAAGGCACCACGTGTTAGTTCAGCGCAAATTCAAAGGTAAGACCAAAAAGGTAGGTCCCAAATGAGCGTGGGCTCTCCATGTGTCTAGGGTCTAACATAGTTACTCCGCCAAATAGGAGGGACTTAGCCAAAAAATGAAGAAATTAAAGTAGGTCCGCAGATGATGCCAAGTGTCTAATTGACGCAAATTCAAGAGTGAAAGGAGGGGGGTGAAATATTATGACGTGCGGGGCTGCCACGTGGATCTTGCATGGATAGATTCTTTTAAATATTGTGAGCCCATGTTAAACACCGACCTTTACCTTTAGACATCCATATCTTACAACTGGGAAATCAGATTTGAGAAAGGGAGGAATTTTTGGAAAGCTCTCGACATCTGCTACTCACCTACCACCGTTAATGAAAAATGATAAATTTAGTCTGCCATTTTTGAGGCTGTCAATCTTCTCACCTAGCACCATAATGAGTTTTGGTCTTCCTTTTTTTTTCCCAGCAAGAAACATTAATGGAGGCATGGGTTGTGTCATAGAACCCATCATTGTTGTAGGTGATTTCAATGCATCTTTTGGGGTGGTTGGTGTTATCCAAAATTCACCCCCCCAGAAAATTTGGTCAAGACAACTCATGCACATAAGGAAATTATGAAGGAAATGACTTAGAACCGCAAGATCACATTCTAGGATGAAAAACAGGTTACAGGTGGGCTTGAAAATGAAGGAGCAGTGTCGTAGAGAGAGCCACGTGTCCTAGCAGCGCTTCTCCAAAAATGAATCCATAAAGGGAGGCTCAAACAAGCCTCGCATCTCCACGTGTCCCAGGTCAAAGTGGGCCCGTCAGGGGGGAAAGTTGGTTTTTTGCCCCTTGTTATTCCAAAAGGGGTAAAATTTACAAAATGGGCCACAACTCCGCCCAAGGGGAAAAAGTCAGTGTTTGAGCTCGAGTCAAGCCAAAGCCTGCCCTCCTGTATGGACCCGATACAAACTTCAAAGGGGCATATCTTTCGACTTAGGGCTCAAAATATTACAAATATAACAGCATTGGAAAGATCTTTACCTCACCTATACCACGGGGGTCTGAAACTTTAATTTTGAGGAGGTTAGGTGAAGAAAAATTGAGGAAATGTCTTCTAGCCTTCAATGCAGGATCCATCTATCTCAACAACCAGATTAGATTCAATCTGTTGTCTACTGTTTCCACTTCTTTCAAGGTGCCGAACCAAGGATCGATGCAGTAAAGACAGATTTAGGGGTAGATTTTATCAGAAGCATTAACAACAGTGGTTGAGTTCTAACTTGCTTTTCCCGCTTCTCTCTCTCTTTCTTTTTTCAGGTTGAATCTATAAATACAAGGGAAAGATTCATTGTAAAGGGTTGTTGTTCATTCTTCTTCCCTGCTCCCTCTCTCTTTTCTTCCCCAGGGTCAGAAATGGAGTCTGAGCCTCCTTTCATGACTCTGTAATTTCATTCTCTTGCCTCTTTCCCACTAACGATGTACTATGTGAACTTTTGGAGAAATAAATTCTGTTCTGTGATGCATCTATCCATCCTTTGCTTATTTTATATTCTCTCCTCGCCTCTTGTTGTTGCAGGGTATACTGTGCATATTCTGATGTTTGTTGCAGGTCCTGGGAGGTGTGCTTAATGGGTTTTGAAGTGGCGTTCTGTGTGAAATTTATCTCTGGTATGTGGTGCATCTTGTCCATCCTCTCCTTTGCTCACCTCTCTCCACTTCAGGCAGCTGAGATTGTGACCAGCACTCCCCTTTTCTTGGTGCTATCACCTCGTTAGTGTAGGATTTCCCTCTTTATGCACTTTCTCTCTCCCTGTCTCCTTGGCATTGTTAGGATATGTATAGTTAGATGTCATTTCTACATTAGGAGTAGTTTAACATTAGGACCAGGAAGAAGAAGCCAAATTTCTCCAGAGGGAAATTTCAAGTTTGCAAGTCCCACAGCTTGAGAGATGGTCCAATGTTATGAAAATCACACCAAATGAGTCTACCTTAGAAAAGCATATTTTTAGAGCTCATTTGGGGGTGCTGTGATTTCACGTTAACAGTTTTGGCACACCCAGTGGGACAGGTCTGAAGCACCTTAGCACTTCACTTCATTAGGTTCGATGTGCTCTTGGTGAAGATTTCAGCCTTTTGAGGCACTTTCAAGCACATCTGGCGACTTCGTCTAGTCAAAAATCCATTCTCTGAGTTGCAGAACTTTTCCATCAATTTCCACTCATTTTCATCTATTTTCCTCTTCCATCTCTTCCATTTTATCCCATTCCATAAGGTTGTACAATTATGACTTCATTCCCTTCATGGAACTCACACTTACAACAATACAGTCCACCTCCAATGTATTTACCAACTCCACCAAATCAGCATTATAATTAGATTCAGGACCATTATGCTTACCCATATGAGTAGTGTCAAAACTAGTTTGACTATAAAGCTTATCAAGGACAAGGGGACACATATGATGGTGATAGTTATGCAGAGGATGCTGTTATACTGGAGAAGATTCAAAAAATAGAGGCTGACATGGTTCAATTTAGGGAAACATCTCAAATGATGGCTTTTAGAATTGGTTGCATGGCACCTTGTCCATGGGAAGGCCCTTTTCCAATACACTACAACCCTCAAGAGAAGCTGAACTTCATTATTGGAATGCTGCCCCAAATTTCACAGTGGATTGAGGACATTGGGGCTTATGAGAAAAGTGAAGGAAAACATTGTCAACGGGTAAGTCAATCACCAGCTCCCTACCTTTCATTTTCTCTCCCTCAATCTTTATCATTTCAACAGAGGCAAGAGTCAAGCCCTCACTTGCTGCCCCAAGTGTTAATTTCATTTCTCCATCCCCTAGTCTTCCATCCCACCTCAGTTTCTCTACCTTTTTCCCTTCCAAACCCAATTCCCCTTTACAAGAGCCAATAGAAATGCCTTCCCCTCTACCAAAATCAAGGAAATAACTAGTGGAGACCCCACCCACCACTCTTGTTGCCTTCCCAAGTCCATGTTGATAAGAGACTCCAAAAATCAGCCAAGGAAAACATCAAACAGAGGAACCCAACAGAGAAGAAATGATAGAAAATCTAAAGAGTTGGGCTACTAAATTTGAGTTTTCAAAGATTCCCTTACTGGTTAAGCTTATGGAGGAGATTGAAGTCAAGATGAAAGTGGTGGAAGCTCCAGCTACAACACAAACATGGGAAGAAGGAGCTAATCCTAATCCAAAAGAAGAGTACATTCCGGATGTGGAGGAGGACCATACATTTTCAAAGGCTCCAAGTCCACAAAAGAACCTTTAGTTCTTCCTCCCACTTCATCCCCTTCAAGCTCTGATGTTGAGGAAGAGTTTGAGCTTTCAAACTTCATGTTTGAGGATGAAGGGAACCATGGTGAGTCAATTGTAGATCAAGAGGACACCATGAAGGAGGTTGAGCACCTGCAACAGGACAACAAGGAGGTAGATTACCTATTTGACTTGGAGGATTGCCTTGATGGAGGGGAAACCATGCAGATCACATCATTTTTTCCTCCATCCATCTTCCACGCACATAAACCAGCTAGAATGAAGGAGGATATTCAACTACAAAAGCCTGCACTCCATAATGGTCCTCTGGAACCAAGGTTGGGAGATCTTGATCTTCCATATTCTTCAAAGGAGGAGGAAGAGAAAAGGTAGGAGGATGTCATCATCTCTCTTACACAATCCACCCAAGAAGGTCCACAAGAAGAATCCATTTTTGGAGTTTAATTTCAGAAAAACAAGCACATCCAAAGGATAAGACTGTGCCTGATCAGGTACTTGTCTTCATTGGAGCCAAGGGAGAAGCCAAAACTAGTCATGCCCACTCTAGGGCATGAGGATGAGCATCAAAGTACCAAGGGTCACCATCAACACCTCTAGAAGTCTGATACAAGTCAGCTTGAGGAGGTATTTCCCATTAATGCTTATACCTTGATGATTTGGGTGGAGGACCGGCTTATTGTCAGTTTTTCACTCATACAGGAAGCTATATTTAGTGTCAAATCATTTGCGTGGCTACCACTCTTGAGAAAGGGAAGCTACTTCTCCTTGCCTATAGTAGGCTTTGTTTAGCATTCTTTCTCTTTGGTTAGTATAGGAGTAGGAGTAGACTTTGTTTCTAGCAGAAGAAGTGCTTATGCACGCTCTGCATGTCTCATTTGGTCTTTGTATATAAGTTTTGTCCACTTTTCTCCAAGGGTGCATAAGGCCATGCTCTTTAATATTCATGGCAAGAAGATTCATAGTGGTCTATAACAGTTGCTAGCTCCAAAATGGAAAAAATCTATAAAAACTTAATATGTTTCAAAATAGTCCATTTCAGGGATAGGTGAAAGCTCGGGTCAATATAATTTTCTACTCTCAGAAACTCCATTTTAAGATTTTCTTATGAAAATTGAGAGTGCCGATGTGTAGACGGATTAAGAGTCAAGTAGAGGTCAGTGAAGTGCAGAGAGTCAGGGGAGTCCATTTTATAAGAAGGGTCAGTGTCAAGCCATCATTCTTGACTCCATGCCCAATGGATGCTTCAAGGCCACTTGTCTCTTCATCTAGTATGAAGATGTCCCCATGAGTCACCAAATTGTTATCCCAAATTCACCCCTCTGAAAAATTTGGTTAAGAAAACTCCTGCACATAAGGAAATTATGAAGGAAATGACTCAGACACACGAGCTCACATTCCAGGATGACAAACAAGTTACAGGTGGGCTCGGAAATGAAGGAGCAGTGTCATAGAGAGAGCCACATGTCCTAGCAGCGCTTCTCTAAAGATGAATCCATAAAGGGACGCTCAAACAAGCCTCACATCTCCACGTGTTTCAGGTCAAAGTGGGACATCAGGGGGAAAGTTGGTTTTTTGCCCCTTGTTATTCCAAAAGGGGTAAAAGTTGTAAAATGGGCTGCAACTCTGCCCAAGGGAAAAAGTAAGCGTTTGAGCCCGAGTCAAGCCAAAGCCCACCCTCCTATACGGACCTGATACAAACTTTGAAGGGGCATATATTTTGAATCAGGGCTCAAAATATTGCAAATATGACACCATTGGAAAGATCTCGGCCTCACCTACACCACGAAGGTCTAAAACTTTAATTTTGAGGAGGCTAGGTGAAGAAAAAGGGAGGAAACATCGTCTGGTCTTCAATGCGGGATCCATCTGTCTCCACGACCAGATTGGATTTGATCTATTTCTGCCGTTTCCATTTCTTTCAACGCACTGAACCAAGGATCGATGAAGTAAAGATAGATTTGGGGGTAGATTTTATTAGAAGCATTAACAATAGTGGTTGAGTTTCGACCTACTTTTCCCACTTCTCTCTCTCTCTCTTTCTTCTTTTAGGCTGAATCTAGAAATACAAGGGCATGATTCATTGTAAAGGGTTGTTGTTCATTATTCTTCCCCACCCCTCTCTCTTTTCTTCCCTAGGGTCGAAAATGGAGTCTGAACCTCCTTTCACGGCTCTGTAATGGCATTCTCTTACCTCTTGCCCACTAACGATATACTGTGTGAAATTTTGGAGCAAAAAATTCTATTCTATGATGCATCTGTCCATCCTTTGCTTATTTTATTGTCTCTCCTTGCCTCTCGTCGTTGCAGGGTATACTGTGCATATTTTGATGTTTTTTTCAGGTTTTAGGAGCTGTGTTTAATGGGTTTTGAAGTGGTTTTCTATGTGAAATTTATCTCTGGTCTATGGTGCATCTTTTCCACCCTCTCCTCTGCTCACCTCTCTCCACTTCAGGTAGCTGAGATTGTGACCAGAACTCCCCTTTTCTTGGTGCTATCACCTTGTTAGTGTAGGATTTCCCTCTTTATGCACTTTCTCTCTCCATGTCTCCTTGGCATTATTAGGATAGGTATAGTTAGATGTCATTTCTACATTAGGAGTAGTTTAGCATTAGGATCAGGAAGAAGAAGCCGGATTTCTCCGGAGGGCCATCTCAAGTCTGCAAGTCCCACAGCTTGAGAGATGGTCCAATGTTATGCAAATCACACCAAATGAGTCTTCCTTAGAAAATAAGATTTTTAGAGCTCATTTGGGGGTGCTGTGATTTCGTGTTAATAGTTGGAGTAGGTGGATTCAATGCTCTGTTGGAGTGGTTGAAGCAGAAATCTAAATTTTCCCTCTCTTCTTCTCTGATTCTTCTTTTTATTGTAAAGGAGGGGAAATTTCAAAAAGGCTGATCATTTTTTCTCTCCCACCCTTTTCTCTCTTTCTTCCCTAGGGTTGAATGTGGAGTTTAAGCCTCCTCTCTTGGCTTTGTAATGGAATTTTATTACCTCTTACCCACTAATGATGTACTGTGTGAACTCATGGAGAAATAAAATATGTTTTGTAATGCATTTTTTCAATCCTTCCTTATTTTATTGTCTATTCTCTCCTCTCTCCATTACAGGGTATACTGTGCATATTTTTGATTTCTATTGTAGGTTTTGAGAGATGTGTTTAAAGCATTTGAAATGGTGTTATGTGTGAAATTTATCTTTGGTCTATGATGCATCTTGTCCATCCTCTCCATTTCTCACCTCTCTCCATTTCATGCAGTTGGATTTGTGATTAATAACCTCCTTTTCTTGGTGCTATCACCTTTGTAGTGTAGGATTTCTTTATTTTCATGCTCTCTCTCTCCCTTTCTCCTTAGAATTGTTATATTAGGAGTAGATAGTCACATTTACTTCCTTAGAAGTAGTTTATATATAGGATTAGGAAGAAGAACCAACTTTCTATGGAGGTCTATCTCAAGTAGCAAGTCCCACAAATTGGAGATAGCACCCATGTTATGCAATCACACTAAGAGTCTCAACCCATCGAGTTGTAGACATTCAGGGGTGCTGTGATTACACATCAATAGAACCATTGGATTTGAAGTCATTGATGGTGAGATCCCATTCTCTTAAGCACATACTGATTGTTTAGATCCTTATTAGGCTAACTTATTTAAGCTTTCAAGAATAGAGGGTAATTATATCTGTTAAGTTTTATTGTTTGCTTCAAACTAATGCATGCAAAGTAGGAATCCTTGTTTACTTCTTAATTGATGGTCCATTGATCGGTATTTCATAAAGCTTTGGGGTATCTTGACTATTCTGACCCCATTCCATAGCTTTTCAACCTTTCTTTGAACACAGTACCATCCAAAATTCAAAACCATCCCCACTGGCTCCGTCTTAGATAGAAATGCCAAAATTGATTTATTTTTGAAAAACGCAAAAATGGATATAAATTGCTATAGTAATGCATAGTCTTCTTCAAAAAACACAATACCTACTACCTGATCTACCATATGGGTGGATATGGCCTATACAAGCTTCTCAAACCTCATTGGAATAATCTCTGATGCAAGCGACATCATCGTAGTATAGAGCTCAAAATTTCAATGAGTCAAGTCACAAATGAAATTAATATTGACTTTTCAAGCATTAATATTTATAGAAGTTTTTTATTTCTACTACAATTACTATAGTTACAATACTTATTCTCATGGAAACTAATTCAGTGACACTGTTTCATCCTATCTTGAGCTCCGTTTATATATTTTAGCAATGTCAGTAGCCTTAGAACAATATATTAGATGACCACCACATTTACAATTAAATACCACACTTTCTATAATTTGTGACATGTTGTACACTTCTATTTTCACCCATCACTACCTATTAAATTCTATAAAATTCTCAATCCTCTATAAACAATCTCTTTACTTTTCTTTTGGTTCATGGTTCACCGTCTTACTTCTCACCCTTCTCCATGAAGGGGAAAATATTCAAGGTTATCCTATCATCCTTCCTACAATTATTTAAGAAAATTTCCAACATAGAACATGTAACCACACTATACACCGTCACACTATTTTTAATTAATCATGAAACAATATTCAAATCTTATAAAAATCTATGACTTGAAATCATAAAGTTCAAACAATTTCAGGCATAAAAATTTATCGAATTCTCACAATTTCATCTCCAAATGACCAAAGCTGGGGGTAAGTCAAATTTTAAGATATGATTTAGATTAATCATGTTTAATCAAATACTAAATTCCAATTGATTCACAATCATAATTAATAATCTATTTTAAGTGCAAAACTATCTCAGATTCTCACAATTTCCTAGCTCCTCACAACTTTCCCCTCTAATGACCTAATCTGGGTGAAATTCAACTCTTCAAAGCATTTCCAAATCCTAATTCCACCACTTATCAATATCCCTCCTAGATGACCTAACTTGGGAGCTAATTAATTTTAGGCACTTTTCCATTTGTCTTGGTTTACACCCTTACATTGTAAAGTGGGGGCAATGAGATGTCATTGCCTATCCTTGTCCACTATATGGGGGTTTTCTGTGAGTAGTAGGAAATGAATAATTAATTCATTTCTATCTACAGTGGTGGAACCTATTTTAAGGAAGTGTGATGGAGGAGAGAAAAGTTTATCACTCTCCCAACACACTTTCTTTAGTAGAAGAATTCTCAAATCTGTAGAGTTTTCACACTAGTTTAAGAATTGATCACTCCTAACTCCTTCAATATTCAATTTTCAAACTCTCATATATCTCCATAGTACATTTATATCCAAAAATTCCTTCAGTAGAAACATATTCACCCCATATGGATCAAAATAGTGATCTATGGTTTGCCACGTTGTGATTCTTACTATCAACGCACCTCGATTATGTCTCCTTCGTCCCTCTACAAATATTTTCTTCTTATATAGTTTATACTATTAAATTTCATCCAAATATAATAAGGGGGGAATGTAGACATAAAATTATGCACTTATTACTACTACATCATGCCTCTAGTATTTTTTTGTATACATGATTTCTAAGTATGAAGATTAGAAAATGGTGACACCTTTTCCTAGTCCTTCTATTTCTTTCGATTTATTTTAATTATGAAATTATCTTATAATTCTTAGATTTACAAAGCGCTCACACTAATTTTTGGTTAACTAACACCATTTTCCCCCTTTTTGTGCTTCAATCTACATTTTTATATATTTTAAGCACTTAAAGTCCCCTGAAAGCATTCCCATCATATAGTTAATTTCTTCCCCTTTCGAGAAATATAAAGAAGTCCCTAACTCCTCATATTTTGCAAATGGCGGGGCGATGGGCCTAGGAAGGATATTTTGCCAAAAGCGGGCCGACGGGCCTAGGGAAGACTTTTCACCAAATGGGAAGATTGTGGACTGGTGGGGCGGTGGGAGATATTTTGTCATTTTTACACTTTTTTCAAAAGGCACGAGTTAAGTGGAAAGGATTATTTGGGCTAAGTGGTGGGCCCGGGGCCTGATTTCTTTTGCAAAAGTGTAAAAGTGGGTCTGCAGGGCCGCAGAGGAAATTTTTCCCAAGTGTAAATTCAGGCTGACGGGTCTGCGGGACATTTTGGAACTTTTGCACTTTTCACAAAATGGCGTAGTTTTCAAGTGCAGGCCCGTGAGCCCGCGGAGGTTTTTCACCAAGTGCAAAGTCACAAAGTTACGGAGCCGCGGGCCCGGGGAATTCTTTTCACCACGTGTAAATTCGTAGACTCACAAAGATGCCACGTGCATCAACTCACAAAAGGTTAAGCCCAAGGGGATAGTCCCAAACAATCGCATGGGCTTCCATGTGTTCTAGGTAAAAAAGGGACAGAGTCGCCAGTTGAAAATTCAAAAATGGGGCAGACCAGTGGAAGGTGCCATGTCTCAACTCGACGCAACTTCAAAGATAAAATCCGAAGGTGGTTCCCAAATGTGCAGGATTGCCACGTGTCAGAGTAAAAAAAGGGGACAGAGCCAGTCATTAAATCAGACTAAGTATAATAAGTCAACAAATAGCGGAAGCCTCCACGTGTCTCATTAGTGCAACTTCAGAGGTGGATCCAAAGGTGACAGAAGACTCAAATGTGCACAAATCTCCATGTGTCTAGGATCCAATAGAAGTCAAATGGGTAGCATGCCCAAATCGGCTAAGTATAGAAGAGCTAGTGGATGGCGCCACGTGTCTCATCAGGCATAAATTCAAAGGGCAACCCAAAGAAAGACTCCCAAATAAGCACTTCCACATGTGTCCAGAGCCAGCCAGAAAGGTCATTGCAAAAGCTAATTACAAAGGCAAGCCACCTGGAAATGCCTCACACGGTATAATTTGGCGGAATCCTCAGCCCCAAAACAAGCACAATCTCGACAGGCCTAATGTCAAACTTCTAGAGGTAGGTCCCAAAACTTAAGTGATAGAGCCTCCACATGTCCAGGCATATGGCCCCCGCAAAATTCTAAAGAAAGGCAAGCCAGTGGAAGGTATCTTCACGTGTGACTTCAACTTCAAAAGAATCAAGAGTGGGTTCCCAAATGTATGCTGAGCCTCCACATGTCTAGGGTCAGACATATGGCCCTGCCAAACAAAAGGGACTTAGCCAAAACACAAAGAAACAAGAACAGAGCCGTGGAAGATGCCACATGTCTCTTTGGCGCAACTTCAAAGGTGAATCCAAAAGGTAGTCCCCAAATGAGTGCTCAACCCACAACTTCAAAGGCATGGCCAAATGGAAGTGGTCAGAGTCTGAAAAGGTAAGGTCGGCCGTTGAAAAGTCCAAAATCCTGCGGAGGCCTCCACGTGTCTCGTCTGTGTAACTTCAAAAGCAAAATCTTGGGGTAGTTTCCAAATGAGCATGAAGCCTCCACGTGTCTCGAGTCAGGAATAGTGTCTCCACCAATATGAGGGACTTAGAAAAACACAAAGAAAACTGAGCAGGCTTGCAGAAGCCTCCACGTGTCAGTTTGGCAGCAATTTCAGGAGTGAAAGGAAGGGGGTGAAATCTTAATGCACGAGGCTACCATGTGGGCTTCCTATATAGATAGACTCTTTTAAATAGAGCCCCAAACCCTAACCCTGACCTTTCAGACAGCCATATCTTTCGACTGGAATCTCGATTTGGGAGGGAAAGGATGTTTTGGAAAGCTCTCAACGTCGGCTAACTTCTCACCTATGCCACCATTAATGTTTCAGGCCGCCATTTTCGAGGCTGTCAAGTCTCCCACCTGTCGCCATGATGAAGAATGGGCCTCTTTCTTTCCCAGTAAGGGACAATGATGGGGGCATGGGTGTTGCAGTGAGACTCTTCATTGTGGTAGGTGGATTCAATGCACTTCCAGGGGTGGTTGGAGTAGGGTTCAAATTCTTCCCTCCTTTCTCTCTTATTCTTCCTATATATTGTAAAGGAGGGGCATTTTCAAAAGGGGTTGGTCATTGTTTCTCTCCTGCCCCCCTCTCTCTTTCTTCCTTAGGGTAGAATGTGGAGTCTAAGCCTCCTCTCATGGCTCTGTAATGGCATTTTCTTGCCTCTTGCCCACTGATGATGTACTGTGTGACTTATGGAGCAATAAAATCTATTTCGTGATGCATCTTGTCCATCCTTTCTTATTTTATTGTCTCTTCTTGCCTCTCATCATTGCAGGGTATACCATGCATACTCTGATGTTTATTGCAGGTTCTGGGAGCTGTGTTTAATGGGTTTTGAAGTGGTGTTCCATGTGAATTTCATCTATGGTATGTGGTGCATCTTGTCCACCCTCTCCATTGCTCACCTCTCTCCACTTCAGGAAGTTGGATTTGTGATCAGCCACTTCCTTTTCTGGTGTATCACCACTTAGTGTAGGCTCTCTTTCACTCTTTCTCTCTCTCTCCTTGTCTCCTTGGAAGGTTAGATTAGGATTAGATAGGTTTTTCCTGCACTAGAGTAGCTTGTGGCAGGTAGTTTAGGAAGCAAGAACCAACCTTCTCTGGAGGTCCATCTCAAGTCCACAAGTCCCATAGCTTGAGAGATGGTCCAATGTTGTGCAATCACACTGAATGCCCCACTCAAATCCTAGGACATTCAGGGGTGTTGTGATTTTGCATCAACAGTTTTGGCATGCCCGGTGGGACACTAAGGTTAGATTTTCTCATCTTTCCAAGGTGTCTCATTATCAATAGAAAATCTTAAGCCAGCAACAGTTTTGGCACACCGGTTAGGTCTAAAGCACCTTACCACTTCATTTCATCAGGTTGATGTGTTCCTGGTGAGATTCAGCCTTTTGAGGCACATGTAAAGCACATCTGCGACTCCATCTGGTCAACAACCCACTATCTGAAGTTGCAGACCTTCTTCCCATCCATTTTCATCCATTATTCTTTCCATATCTTTCATTTTCTTCCATCCCATGAAGTTGTGTAATCATGAATTCATTTCCATCTTGGAATTCACACTTGTAGCAACAGCAGTGTAGTCCACCTCCAATGTATTTCCCAACTCCTCCAGATCAGCATTATGATCAGATCCAGAACCATTATGCTTACCCATATGAGCAGGGTCAAAACCAGTTTGGCCATGGAGCTTATCAAGAACAAGGGGATGCATATAATGGTGAACAACTATGTGGAGAATGTTGATTTGCTGGAGAAGATCCAAAGAATGGAGGCTAACATGGTGAAATCCAGGGCTACAACACAGATGAAGGCATTCAGGATTGGTTGCAGGGAACCTTGTCCATGGGTCGGCCCTTTTCAAAGACATTACAGCCCATAAGAGAAGCTTGACTTCATGGTTGAAATGCTGCCTCAACTTGCACATATGGACTGAGGAGATTGAGGCATATGAGCTTGGACACAAGACAACCTTGTCAATGGGTAAGTCCACTAGCTCCTTGTAGATTTTCTTTTCCTCTTTCTCAAATAGCTTTATCATTTCAACTAGTGTCATGAGTCAAGCCCCTCACTCTGCTCCCCAAGTGTTGATTTCCCTTCTCCATCTCCTAGTCTTCCATCTCACCTCAATTCTTCTACCCTTTTCCCTTCCAAAATTCAGTCCCCTCCAAAAAAGCAAAAGTTCCACTTCCCTTCCCACCACAAAAATAAGGAAAAACTAGTTGAACCCCACCCACCACTCCTCTTGCTTTCCCAAGTCCATGTTGGGAAGAGACTCAAAAATCCAGTCAAGGAGAACAAGCAAGAAGGAGGAACCCAAATAGAGAAGAAATGATAGAAAATATGAAGAGTTGGGCTACCAGATTTGGGTTTACAAAGATCCCCTTGATGGTTAAGCCAACAGAGGAGGTCAAGGTTAGAAGACAAGTGGTGGCTGAGGCTGAGTTTGTAGTAGAAGAAGAACAAGAACAAGAAGGAGAAGATCAGCAATCTATTTTCTCTGAATGTAGTGTCCATAATGGCACTTTGTCTGAAGAGGATGCTGATCTAATCCAAGCTGCACAACCAATCATAAGGAGGAAGAATAACTATCTCCAAGTCCCATTGAAGAGGAGAAATTGGGAGAGATCAAACTAGAGTTGAGGCCACTTAGTGAAGAAATCATTATTGAATATTTTTTGCTTTCATTTGAAGGGCTTGATTTGATTGATGAACCCATGATGGAGGAGGACCATACAGTTTTAGAGGCTCCAAGTGTGGAGCAGGCCACAGAAGAACCTTCAGTTCTTCCTCCCACTTCATCCCCTTCGAGCTCTAATGTTGAAGAAGAGTTTGATCTTTCAAACTTCATGTTTGAGGATGAAGGGAACCATGGTACACAAGTTGCAAATCAGAAGGACACCATGGAGGAGGTCAAGCACATACAGTAGGACAACAAGGAGGTAGATTTTCTATCAGACTTGGAAGATTGCTTTGATGGAGAGGAGCCTGAGGAGATCACATCATTTTCTCCTCCATCATCCACCTTCCAAGCACATGAGCCTGCTGCCATGAAGGAGAGCATTCAAGGACAACAACCTGCACTTCATAACAACCCTCTGGAACCAAGGTTGGAAGATATGAATCTTCCATGTTCTTCATAGGAGAAGGAAGGAAAAGAGCAAGAAGATGTCATCATCTCTCCCACACCATCCACCCAAGAAGGTCCGCAAGAAGACTCCATTCTTGGAGTTGAAATTCAGAACCAATGGGCACATCCATTGGATCAGACCATGCCCAATCAGGTACTTGGCTTCATTGGAGCCAAGGGAGAAGCCAAAACCAGTCATGCCCACTTCAGGGCATGAGGATGAGTATCAAAGTACCAAGGATCAGCTGCAATGCCTCTTCAATCCAAACCAGAGCAACTAAAAGAGGCATTTTCTTGTTTCTAGTTGACACCTTGATGATTTGGGTGGAGGATCGGCTTATAGTCTAGTTTTTCACTCATACAAGCAACCATATTTAGTGTCAAATCATTTACATGGATTCCCTTTTTGAGAAAGGGAAGCTACTTCTCCCTGCCAGTTGCAGGATTTGTTTGAGTCCCCTTTCTCTCTGGTTAGTGTAGGAGTAGGAGTAGATTTTCTTTTAGTAGAAAAAGTGTTTTTTCACTCTCTGCATGTTCCACTTGGAGCATGTATTATTTTTATTTTTGTACATAGTGTGTGTTGTGGTGTTTTGTTGCTCATGCATAGGTACATTGGAAGTAGCATTTGGTGAGGTCAACTCCAGTTCCAATGGTGTTCCAACTGGCTCAGGGATCAAATTTCAAAGTTAGATCAGATTTGTGTTATACTATCATTCAGACTCCATGCCTAATGGATGCTTCAAGGCAACTGATCATTTCACCTAGCAGGTAGGTGATCCCCATGAGTCACCAAATTGTTGACCAAAATAAGCTCACACTTATTTTTGGTCAACTAACACCATTTTCCCCCTTTTTGTGCTTCAATCTGAATTTTTATATATTTTAAGCACTTAAGGTCCCCTGAAAGCATTTCCATCAGATAGGAAATTTCTTCCCCTTTCCATAAATATAAAGAAGTCCTTCTAACTCCTCATATTTTACAAATGGTGGGCCTGGGAAGGATTTTTTGCCAAAAGCAGACCGATGGGCCTAGGGAAGATTTTTTTGCCAATGTAAATTGCAGACCGGTAGGGTGGCGGGAGATATATTTTCATTTTTTCACTTTTCATAAAAGGCAAAAGTATAATTGTGGGCCCGCAAGCCCGGGAAGGATTTCTTTTTTGGAAAAAAGCGGGGGATGTCTTTTGACAAAAAGTGTAAAAGTGGGTCTGGGGCCACGGAGGAAATTTTTCCCAAGTGTAAATGTGGGCCTGGTGGGTCTGGGGGACATTTTGGAACTTTTGCACTTTTCACAAAAATGGCGCAGTTTTCAAGTGTGGGCCCGTGAGCCCGTGGGGTTTTCATCAGTTCAAAGTCATTGAAGTTGAGGCAAAGCCGCGGGCCACAGGCCGAGTCTTTTCACCAAGTGTAAATTGTAGAACCGCAAAGGTGCCACGTGAGCTCAATGATCCCAAACTCCGAAAAGGTAAGCCCAATTGAGGCCTTAAACCCTAAATAAGCATAAGAGGTTCAGAAGCCTCCATGTTCCAGGTCCGAAAAGGGAAAGAGTCGATAGTTGAAAAGTCAAAATGGGGCAGAGCCAGCGGAAGGTGCCACACGTTGATTTGGCACAACTTCAAAGATCAACTCCAAAGGTGGTTCCCCAAATGAGCGCAGCTTCATGTGTGTCAGAGTCAAAAAGTGGGACAGAGTCAGCCATTGAATCAGACTAAGTATGGAAGGGCCACGGAAGGTCCTCCATGTGTCTCATCGGTGCAAATTCAGAAGTGAGACCCAAAGTGAAGACTTAAATGTACACAGACTCTCCACATGTCTAGGGTCCATCAGAAGTCAAATGGGTACCAGGCCCAAATCGGCTAAGTAGAAGGATGGCGGAAGCCACCACGTGTCTCATCAATGCAAACTTCAAAGGAAGCAATCCAAAGCAGAGACTCAAACAAGCAGCTGGCCCTCCATGTGTCCAGAGCCCAAAAAGGTAGAATCGACCATTGAAAAGTCTAAGTAGAGGCAGGATAGCAAAAGGATCCACATGTCTCATCATGTAATTTCAAAGTGCAACCCAATCTAGAGGCATCCACTTAAACAAGTGCTGGCCCTCCACGTGTCCAGAGCCTAAAAAGGAAGAAGCAGTTATTGAAAAGTCTAAATAGAGGCAGGCCAGTGGAAGGATCCATGTGTCATCTTAGTGCAACTTCAAAGGAAAATCAAGAGAAGGTCCCCAAATGTGCGCTGAGCCTCCACGTGTCTAGGGTCAGACATATGGCCCTGCCAAACAAAATGGACTTAGCCAAAACACAAAGAAATAGAACAGATCCGGAAGGTGCCACATGTCTCTTTAGCACAACTTCAAAGGCGTGACCCAAAAGGTAGTCCCCAAATGAGCGCCAACCTGCCACGTGGTCAGAGTCTGAAAAGGTAAGGTCGGCCGTTGAAAAGTCCAAAAGCCTGCGGAGGCCTCCACGTGTCTCGTCCATGTAACTTCAAAAGAAAAATCTTGGGGCAGTTTCCAAATGAGCGTGAAGCCTCCACGTGTCTCAGGTCAGGCATAATGTCTCCACCAACAGGAGGGACTTAGACAAAAGACAAAGGAAACTAAGCAGGCTTGCGGAAGCTGTCACATGTCAGTTCAGCGTAATTTCAAGAGTGAAAGGAAGGGGCTGAATCTTCAAAATGCGTGGGGCTACCATGTGGACCTTGTATGGATAGACTCTTTTAAATATTGAGAACTCGTGTTAAATGCCTGACCTTGACCTTCAGATGGCCATATCTTTCGATTGGAAACTCATATTTTGGCAGGGAAAGGACATTTTGGAAAGCTCTCAATGTCGGCTTCTCACCTGCCTCTATTAATGTGTCAGCCCGCTATTTTCGAGGGCTATCAAGTCTCCCACCTACCGCCATGATGAATAATGGGCATCTTTCTTGCTCAGTAAGGGATATCGATGGTGGGAAAGGGTGTTGCAGCGAGACTATTCATTTATGGTAGGTGGATTCAATTCACTGCTTGCAGATGTGGTTGAAGTAGAGTTCGAATTCTCCCTCCTCTCTCTCTTATTCTTCCTATATATTGTAAAGGAGGGGCAGTTTTTAGAGGTTGGTCACTGTTTCTCTCCTGCCCCCTCTCTCTTTCTTCCTTAGGGTAGAATGTGGAGTCTAAGCCTCTTCTCATGGATTTGTAATGGCATTTTCTTGCCTCTTTCCCACTGATGATGTACTATGTGACTTATGGAGCAATAAAATCTATTTTTTGATGCATCTTGTCCATCCCTTTCTTATTTTGTTGTCTCTTCTTGCCTCTCATCATTGCAGGGTATACTGTGCATACTGTGATGTTTATTGCAGGTTCTGGGAGCTATGTTTAATGGGTTTTGAAGTGGTGTTATGTGTGAACTTCATCTTTGGTCTGTGATGCATCTTGTCCATCCCCTCCTTTGCTCACCTCTCTCCACTTCAGGAAGTTGGATTTGTGATCAACCACTTCCTTTTCTGGTGTATCACCGCTTAGTGTAGGCTCTCTTTCACACACACACACACACACACACACTCTCTCTCTCTCTCTCCCCCTATCTCCTTGGAAGATTAGATTAGGATTAGATAGGTTTTTCCTGCACTCTCTAGAGGGCCATCTCAAGCCCGCAAGTCCCACAACTTGAGATATGGTCCCATGTTGTGCAATCACACTAAATGCCCCACTTAGAATTGAGGCCATTTGGGGGTGCCGTGATTTTGCATCAACAATTACTTACTATATACTACCTGGGAAAAGAAAAATATTTAAGGACTGCATTTGGGATGCATTATTAATTGCATAGGAGGGGTTAATTCTTAATTCCATTTCATACATTCATCTTGGGGTAAAAGTACTTATATCTTGATATTTTATGCAATTGGCACAAGGGAAACTTATCATTAAGGGAAACAATTTAGTCACAGACACAAACACAGACACACATAATAATTACATAGAATCTCAAATGTAGTGTAGTGATTGGTGATAATAAAATTGGGATGACCGACAAGGTTAGTATGACTCAAACATATGCATTATTTATTCCATCTAATGTTTTCTTGAGCCTTATGCATATAGTCAAGGTTTTTTTACAAGTTCAGGTGTGACATAGGAACCCTACAATGAAGTGGTTGTGACAAAGAGAAAAAGGAAGAAGACAAATTTAGACCCTATAAAATTAGAAGAAAAGTTTTTACTTGGACACTAACTCCTAGTTTATAGAATAATGCTCAGGTGTTGATGTCCTCATCCTACCAGTATTGTACGAAGAGGTTCAAGATTCCATTTTCTCATACAAAAGATACATTGTTTAGATCCTGTAGACACCTAAAACATGCTTACACTTATCATTTCATCCAATCCAGTCAATTAACGACACTTCATTAATTCCCCCTTCTTCGCTCCATTTTCGGATGCCCATTCACAACCCTCTTTCTGTCGTATTCCTCCTATAAACATCTAATTTGGCTAATATCTCTCTTATTAGCTAAACATTCCTCCTTTCGGTCATTTAGAACCTCTCTAGTTCTCTCTAGACCACTTCTATTGGCTTTGTAGGCTATCTATCAATCACAATTGGTTATTCCGAATCCTCCCAACTCTCAATGAGTCTCTAATCACTTTCTAATCAAAGTTTAACTAGCCTAAACCCTATTTAGCTAGTCTAAACCAAGCTTAACTAAGCCTAAAGCATGTTTATCCTAATCTAATCCTAAAGTGATTTTTAGACTTTAGTCCCACATGCACCCAAATTCCAAATTCTTCCAAACCAAAAACTATAAATACAAGGCTAAGCCTACCCATTCAAACTTACAACTTTACATAACACAAAACCAAAACAAGCCTAAAGAAAGATTTGAGATCTCATTTGTATTAGCTTTAAGCTAATTATAAATTTTATCTTAAGCTTACCTTCTCCATTAACCTTGAGCTAACACCTCCATTTTCATCCATAATTCAAGTTTAAGTAATATGGAGAGAACCATTGGCCTTGAAGCCATTAATGGTGAGAATCCATTCTTGAAATATTGAAAACCATTAACAACTAATCATCCCTTTGATTGCTAAGTTGATCGTTTTAGGTTCAATTTATTAATTAAGTAATCTAAAGAGTAGAGAGTAGTATATATGCTAGGTTTTGATGTTTTTGTCAAAGTTATGATGCATGCATATGATTAACTCTTGTTTAGCTCTTATCTCCTGTGCATGGATGAGTTAGCAAAGCTTTGAGGTTCTTTAGCCTCATTCCATAGCTTTTGAAACTTTCCATTGCACACATTTGGCATGCCCGGTGGGACACTTATGTCCATCCTCCATTAATGGAGGTCTTTTGAGTTCTTCAAAGTTCATTTGCAAGTTTTTGGATAAAATAGCTTGTTATTTGGTCATTTCTATTTCTAACACTAGCTAAATCACACTTATTTACATATATTTTCTGGGGTTGAACTAAAAATAGGATGCTTTGACTAACAACTAACTTATTTTATTTTGAAAATTTTTCGTTTCCGTGTATTTTGTAGGTTTTACAGGGGGTGTGCGTATATGTCTTGGATTGGACACGTATCCGTAAAAAAAATGCATGTTTTTTGTCGAAACAGGCACGTATCCATTGAAAGGAGCACACATGCATCATTATGGGCACGTACCTATCAATTTCATGTTTTTTGAAACTTGGGTGCATATCCGTTGAGCTGGGTGCGTACTCGTTGAAACAGCAACGTACCTGTCAATACTAGGAGTGTATGTGTTGGGAAATGTTCATTACCAATCTTCCGGAGGCCATAAATTTTTCTCCCGAGCTTGAAACGACTCCTTTTTTGTTGTGTTGGAAAGGTATTGAAGCAAAATACACAATGGAAACATAAAATTATGATTTTGAATTATATAAAATTTATGGTTTATGTTATTAGGTAACTAAGTCATTTTCTAACTTGTTGTAATGATTGAAAAATTGTTTTCTTGACCATTCTAACACTTTGAAAGATTTTTGTGACACTAACAATGGTTTACAGGTTTCTTTTCCATCATATTTTTCATACTAACTTAGTTAAAATGTTGCATCTTTATTTTTGAAGGTTTGAAACACGTATGCTCTTGCCTCACGCCTTTTTAGGTGATCTTGGGAATCAGAAACATTTTACTACCTTCTTCATACTTGCAAAGAAATTTAATTAGCTTTCAAAGTTGGTTAAAAGGAACTTTGTTTCACATTTTACTTAGGAATTTTTCCATTTCTTTCAAAATTCGAGTGAGATACCTTGTTGCATATGCTCTTTCCTTGCATCTTAGGACGATTTGGGAAATAAAAAACAACATCTTATCTCCTTTATATGACGTTTTGGAAAATTACTAACCTTGGTATGTAGGAAAAAAATATCTTGTAAAAAAAAAGGAGTCAAAACAAACCAAACCCTCTAAATACACGTGTTTTATGAAAGTTGCCAAATGGTGTGCTACTTAAAACCACATTTAAATTAAAAAGATAAAAAACACACCAATTTCATCACACTATATTGTAGGTTTCAGAAAAGGGTACGTCCCTGTCTGTTCAACTGGAACATAACTCCTTTGGCATAACGCCTTAAGCTACAACAATGGGGGTGGTTCCAGGAACCCTAAAGTAATCCACCACTGTGTAACCTCGTGGATGAAATAGAAAGCGCTCCGCTTACCCACTTGACTAGTTTTTCATTATGAGTTAGCGTTACCGGTTGTCCGTATGACGACCCCAGTAAGAGTACACATGGATGCATTTATTTCCCACTGTGCTTAAAGGGGGTAAAGTAAAGCCAAGATACTCCTAAATTAGTCAGTGTGACTTTTTGGGTAAATCGAGCTCGCTCTTAGATAACTTTGTGATACCTATTTGAGAGATCTTATTAAGCGAAGCCATTCTGTCAAGGAGCCCACTCTACTAGTCCATTATCGCGTCTTGGCCATCACTGAAGTGACAAACTTGTTTGGAGTTTAGAACCTTGTTTTTCAAACTCGGTGAACGAAGCCCATTTAAGTTAGATCTAAGTGCCTATCTCATCACAGAGTTTTACATGACGTGTTACTTATCTCAGTCTCTTTCTCACCTTCAGACGAGGTAAAAACTCTGCCCCAGTGACGCTTAGCTTTATTTTTCCATCTTTTTATCCACACCTTTGCATTCTTGTTGCCCATTTGGGACAAGAGAGGGAATCTTTTGGGAGTGTTGTCATAGATAGTGTTCACCACTTTTTTCCGTTTAAGCGCATCCCGGTTTGCGGCTGAGTTTTTAAATGTCTAAAGTACGTTGATGCATCCTCATATCTTTGATTGCCACTTGATGTTGATCTCAAGATCATCGTCATAATTTAGATTGAGTCATCATTTGATCTCCATTTGATGTGTTACCTTGTTTGCATTGTCTTGACATAATTAAGATACTTATGTCTTGTTTTTCATAAATGTGATCTAAGTGATCCACATTGTGGTGTTATGCTGCACACATTTTATCACATCCTCAGCATACCTTGACTTGGTTTGATTTCAAACATTTTCACAAAATATTGAAAGAGTGTCGCTTACTATGATTGTGTCGTTTCAGATACCACTTTGGCACTAATATCTTGCTCCTATGTGAAGCTTGATAGACATGTTCAATTGGTTTGGTTACGTGGCTTTACATTTGTAAACCTCGCCATTTAAAATTTTGGCCTGGTTGGTTGTTGAACGCGTCATTATATCCTTTGATTGGGATTCACGTCTACCCTTTGTTAATATTTACTCCTTATTCATTTTGATCTTGACATAAGTATTGACATTATTTTTATCATCTTTGTGTCGAACTGCCATTTTGAGACACGCATTTTATATATGGGTGTATTTCCTTGTTGATTGAGCTTTGTGTTTCACACTTGCATGATTGTTCCTTATGATTATTCATCCGGGAAAACTTATTTTCTAGGACAATCCCTTTTCAATCTCATCGAGGTTGCATCATCAAAATGTCTATTTTCCTTAGACCTTCCCTTCGAAAAATCACGCACGCATATCAATACTTACGAAATTTCTAGTTGGATGTCCATTATGGTTACCCCTGAATCGACATGTCAGCTTCCTTCTATTTGAAGGAGTTCCATCACACTATCTAGATTCTAGACATTTGTGCTTAAACGAAGCTAAAACTGACTGACTATCACATGGTTTCTCACACTTACTACAATATGAAACCTAGGTTTAGGAATTCAAATCAAAAGATTCCCATTATCTAGTAAACATAATTTGGTTATTCGTGCTAAAGGGCCCATTCAGGTACCCTCTTCCCCACCTTCATCTCGTATTTAGTGGTATGGTTTGGACACTTCTGATCAAAATTATTAGTCAGGTTCCCCCCACTCTTCTTCTTCTAATTCAGAGCCAAACTACCATTCGGATTCCCACTCTTCTTCTAAAGATTCATATCTCAACTATTGTTTAGATATCTCTATATCAAATCTTGAATCATGGTCCTCCCTTCCTTCGTAAGACCTTTATTCCAAATCACCCTCAATGGCGTCTTCCTCCTTTGAAGAATCGTGTGACTTCCAAGTTATGTTGATCGATACATATAATTCAGTTCTTGATTCATGGTCCTCCCTTTCTTCGCAGGACGTCCTTCATTAGTCACCTTGACGACCTCTTCCTCTGTTTAAGAGTTTCATGGCTCAGATTCCCTCTAGTCAATCATCTAATTCGACTCCTACGTTGCAACTTAACAGATGGCTATGTGATCCTATTTTCTCTCCTGCATTGCATCGTCTTCTGGAACATTAATCTAGGTCCAGATCCAAATCGTCCATTCATGAGGATGCCTACCACAAAGCCTACTTCCTCTCTTGAATCATCTTCTTCTGTCAATCAATATTCCCCGCTTATCAGGCCAATTTCTTCTAGTCAACCTTGTATGGCCGAAGAACAACAACCTCTACTGATTGATTTCTATAAGAATGAAGAAAAAATTATAGTACATGAATGATATCCCTCTAGATGATTGCAAATAATGATTATTTCTAGAACACGATACAGCTCTGCATATTGAGGTAAAATAAGTTAATTTCTTTTATCAAAACATAGGGGAAGGATCCTAAAGTCATGGAACTCGATTCTTCTTCTGGTATTCCATCTTCACCTTCTTCTAAGCATGATGAGATGTCAGGGTCTAGCATTGAGCCATGACCTATCTTCTCATTACCAAATCATTCATTATCTATCACCATTCCTCAATCCAAATATCTCCTTGGGTCATCACTGAGAATCCCATTGTATTCTTCTATCATGGGGCCACCCCATGTAGCCCTCCATTTTATTCTTGTGGGTCACCTCTTTGGTAGCCCATTCCATTATATTCTTGGTCCACACCCTAGTAGCCTTTCATCCTCTTCTATCTATGGGATACCTCCGAGTAGTCCCTCCTCATCTATACTTGGGTCACCCTCTAGTATTCCCTCGTTATCTTGTTCCATTCTTGGGCCATGTCCTTATAGCCCAATTTCTTCCATCTTAGGGCCATATTCTAGCAGCCCTTTGTCATCTTCTATCATTGGTTCACCTTCTAGTAGCCCATCCTCTTCAATTCTTGGACCGTATCCTTTTCATCCATCACATATTTGTTCTATTAATAATTGTGGTAAGCGTGCAGTCATTTCTTGCATCACTTCTAAACATCCACGTTCGCTTTCTTCTCCTTCTCGGGATCAAACAAGTCATGCGTTAGCTTATAAGAAACCCAAACAGGTTCATTACCAAGCTCAGGTCAAAATTTCCCAAAGCTCCTAACACTTCCAATGATCTTAAGGTTAAAAATCAATCACGAATTCAAGAACGCACACTAGCGTAACCATCAATTATGGCACAAAGTACAAAAACCTATGGATAGGTAACTCAAGCTACCGCATACGAAATCCATGATTCAAGATAAATCACAATCATTTGTTGAGTATGAGTTCACCTCAATCATTGATATTGGAGAAAATATTGACACTTGATAAACAAATCACACCTAGTCTCCCTTATCAAGGAAGTCACAAACATTGTTGTTGGATCTTACCACTTAGATGTGAATTTAATGTTGTTCCTAACTTTCCAAAAACTATCAAAAATCTAAAAAATAAAAAACAAATGCAACAATACAAAAAATATTGAAAAAACACAAGTAAAGAATCAAAGGTACAAAGATCAAACATTGCAATCAAGTATTGCGTACACATGGATGTTTCTTTCTTCCCTTTCTTGCTCGTTCTTCTACAAGTATTCCTACAATTTTTCATCCCTTCGGTGATATTGTGGTTAGTATTTTCACATGACATTTTGTGACATTTATCTCTATGGTATCTGTTTGACCATGGTCTTTCATCACCTTAGTAAATTAGAGAACGATTGACCTCTTAGAGATCCTAATCACAATCAACATCTAATAAACTTATTGCGAAGAAATTTTGGACATATTTGTTGACACTAGCTAATGTCGTCATCATAATCACTTCCACCTCCTTCCATCAAGCCATCAATGGTTCTTAACCCCTTCTCAAACAAGAGAGCTGAAATAAGTTTTTAGAAAGCAAAAGAATCAAAATCAATCAATCAAATAGCTGAAAGCTACAAAGCAAAAGAAAATTGATATATAACTCTCTCTTGGGGTATTTCCAATAATCTCCACTGGGGCTATGGATGCTTGACTGGCGGTATAGCAATGTTACGATTAGAATCAAATGCATCTCCGTCAGGGCTATGGATGCCTGGTTGACAGCATGGAGCAATGTATGACTATCCTTCAACCCTTCATTCAAAAATCACCTATCACCTTTTCAAAATAAATCAATCCTACACATTGGCTGGGGTGTCTTCATTTGTTTGTCTATTAATTCTTTCCTTCAAGAGGTAATTAAATTCCATGTACACACACTGGATCTCTATGAGTAAGTAGGATTAGTATGTTACCAAGTGTCTTTTTTTTACCTTGTTCAAACTCTTGCTTTAGTCCATATCTCGTCTCATGATTTGTGCCTTTGGCTAAACACTTCTTCATCGCTAGGCTTCTAAGCTACATTCATATCATTCACATCGTTCTTCTACATTCATGTGTAGAACATCCATATGTATCCAAGATTATGTGGACACCTTTTTCCCATGTTTTCAAAGACAACCTTCTCCTTCCTTTCTATAATTTTCTTTTAGGCCAACATACATTGGGGGCATCCTTGCCCCTTCCCAGCACTTCATTGGTTTAACGTTCACCATCATGTTGAACTTATGCCATATTGGCCTTGGGTCCCACTTCTATACATGAAGAGTTTTCCTTTGAATACTCCCCACCTAATCATTGGGGAATTTTCACATCTTCACCTTTCTCGTATGCACGTGGCCTTATGCCCTTCATACATCCCATCTACTCGCTAGGGGAATTCATGCTTCCTCGTCTTCCCTGTACATAGTTTCAGAAAAATTTCAAAATCAACAAAAATATTCAAATATGTTAGAAAAATAAAAAACATTCAAATATGTTAGAAAAATAAAAAACATTCAAATATGTTAGAAAAATAATCCAAAACATTCAAATATGTTAGAAAAAAACAAAAATATTCAAATATGTTAGAAAAATCATCCAAAACATTCAAATATGTTAGAAAAAATAAAAACATTCAAATATGTTAGGAAAAAAACAAAAAATAAAAACATTCAAATATGTTAGAAAAATATCAAAACATTCAAATATGTTAGAAAAATCAAAACATTTAAATATGTTTCAGAAAACTTTTTTAAAAAAAAATATAAATCATCCTATAAAACATAGCTCTTTGGTTCTCACTTGTTCATGTGTGCGTGACTTGCAGATTATCTTGATATACCCTCCATCAACAAAAGCTAGGTTGCTTACTTTGTCTATACTCTGGGGCATAATGAGTTTCCCTGGTATTGTTTCATAGTGCACATTGCTTTTTCATCGGACCGAAGTGTCCTCCGTTTTCCCCCTCGAATGTATCCTTGTTTGGGGCACCGTAATTAACCCTTGTCGTTAATTCACACAGGTCGGAATTGAAGCTCGATAATAAAAACATTGCATCTTGTTTCTCTGTTAGTTTAGCTTGTTTACTTTCTCGTATTGCATTGCATTATGTATGTTGCATGGAGTAAGGAATCTTTTACTTTCTCATATTGCATTTCATTTTGTATGTTGCATGGAGTTTGTGTTTTAGCAATGGAAATTTGTTCATATATGGCTTTTAATGTCATGATACACTTTTGTTCATTCTTTTTAATAAAGACCGATGATGAAGATCACTAATAATATGATAAAAAATAAATTTGTTTAAAAGACACTGGATGGATGTTAAGCTCATTTCCCCTTCCTCATACTCCTTTTCTTCTATATCCCCTTTCTTTTCTTCTTCTTCACAATATTCTCTTTCTGTCATCTTTTCAATCATCAATTGGGTTCTTCTATCACCCGATCGACAATCGAGGGGGCATCCTCCATTCTACTCAAATTCTTCTATCCCTTCAAAAATTTTCTACTTGTTTATGCTTGTCTACTTTCTTTAAAGTGACGTCACTTATGCCACCTCAAAGAGGGGTAGATGTAGACACCTAAACATGCTTAAACTTAGCATTTCATCCAATCCACTCAATTAACAACACTTTGTTAATTCCCCCTTCTTCACTCCATTTTCGGATGCCCATTCAAAACCCTCTTTCAGTCGTATTCCTCCTATAAACATATAATTTGGCTAATATATCTCTTATTAGCTAAAAATTCCTCCTTTCGGCCATTCAGAACCTCCCTAGTTCTCTCTAGAACAATTCTATTGTCTTTGTAGGCTATCTATCAGTCACAATTGGTTATTCAGACTCCTCCACACTCTCAACGAGTCTCTAATCACTTTCTAATCAAAGTTTAACTAGCGTAAACCCTAGTTAGCTAGCCTAAACCAAGCTTAACTAAGCCTAAAGCATGTTTATCCTAATCTAATCCTAAAGTGCTTTTTAGACTTTAGTCCCACATGCACCCAAATTCCAAATTCTTCCAAACCAAAAACTATAAATACAAGGCTAAGCCTACCCATTGAAACTTACAACTTTACATAACACAAAACCAAAACAAGCCTAAAGAAAGCTTTGAGATCTCATTTGTATTAGCTTTAAGCTAATTAGACATTTGATCTTAAGCTTACCTCCTCCATTAGCCTTGAGCTAACACCTCCATTTGCATCCATAATCCAAGTTTTAAGTAATATGGAGAGAACCATTGGCCTTGAAGCCATTAATGGTGAGACTCCATTCTTGAAATATTGAAAACCATTAACAACTAATCATATATTTTATTGCTAAGTTGATCTTTTAGGTTTAATTTCTTAATTAAGTAATCTAAAGAGTAGAGAGTAGTATATATGCTAGGTTTTGATGTTTTTGTCAAAGTTATGATGCATGTATAGGATTAAATCTTTTTTAGCTCTTATCTCATGGTGCATGGATGAGTTAGAAAATATTTGAGGTTCTTTAGACTCATTCCATAGCTTTTGCAAATTTCCATTGCACACAAATCCAACCTTCCCAGCCTGTTTCCCATCCTAGAATCAATTTAGATCTTGGAAGAAAAGACAAGTAATTATTATCTCACTATTTATTACATTTCATTGTTTCTTGCATGATAACTCTTAATTTTTTACTGTTACATTCATTTGATCTCATTCCTATGATAATGATTTAAATTCAGTTAAATCACCAAGTATTTCAATAGATGGTGAGGGCTATGGTTTAGAAATTATACCACACAATTAGAAAAGATGTTTCCCATCTTGAGAGTACCATAGTCCATTTGAAATGGTGGCTACAACATTTAAATATAGATTTCGTGATATCCTACTTGAAGAGTTAAATAATGAAATCTCTCGAATGAAAGTTGGTAAGCATGCATTTTTATATTGAACTTTATTGTTTTGTTAAGGAATGTATTTTAGCAATACGTTACCTAGGAATCATGAAAATCCCTAATGGGATGCTAAAATAACAATATGATAACATATTAAATCCCACATAGATATATTGAATGGGTTGAGGCAATTACCTCCATACCCAAAAGGAGAAACTATCAAAACATGGTAGTTGGAAGGAACTACATTATTGGGAAAGTGATGGCTAACTACAAAAAATAAGTAACCTTTACGATTGATATAGACAACTTCTATATGCCTCACTCCCATATGAAGTAACATATGATAAAATCATTAGTGCGGTGGAAGAAATATATACTTTCTCTATAGATCCATGCAAGAGAAGACTAAAAGTATGAACACAATAATGACAAAGTTATGGAACCAACATTGAGGATTTTCGATGGATTGAAGACCCCCTACAAAGGAGGTAGAAATTGAATAAATTGAATCCTTGTAAAAAATGCAAAAACATTCACCCTGTGCTAATGTATTTTGGCAAAATCAGGTTTTTGGAGCCCAAGCCGAATAGGTACGCGCGGGACAGTTGGGACCCACATGGCCGAAATGGATAATTTGTAAATAAATAGGCAAAAGTAGGTTTTTAGAGCCCAGGCCGCATAAGTACGCGTGGGACAATTGGGACCTGCATGGATGAAATCATTGATTTGCAAAGAAATTGGCAAAATAAAGTTTTTGGAGCCCAGAACGCATAGGTACGCGCGGGACAATTGGGACCCGCATGGCCGAAATGGTTGATTTGCAAAGAAATCAGAAAAATTGGAGTTTTGGAGCCCAATTCGTACAGGTACATGTGCGACATCAGGGACCCGAAAACCTGAAATCACCACAGGTAGTTCAAATTGGTGAAGTCAGATATATTTGGTCCACATGGTCCATGGCACATTGGGACACACGAGACCCATAGAGCCGAAATGGCCACATTTCTTTGTTGTGTGGAAAAGTCAGGTTGAAGCGGTCCAGGTAGCACAAGTATGCGTGGGACAGTTGGGACCTGAAAACTCGACTTGTCTGATTTTGCAAGGCGGGTCGAAGGGATGTGGGCGAAGTGGCAGTCAACAACCCTGACGACTCGGTAAATGGCGGGACACGAGTTCGCCGAGGACCCAATTTTTCTTGTTTTTCTACAGACAGGAGACTTGCAGGTGGAGTGGAGATTTTTTTCCAAGACAACTAGGACACAAGGACCTGATAAAGCTGAAATGCCCACATACAAAGGAAAAATCAATGCTTGATCCCCCTGAACTTCAAACGGCCATAAATTTTGACCCCGAGCTCCGATTTTCACAAAATTGGACTTTTTGGAATGAGCTAGACCTCCTCTCTACTTTCCTCTCTCATGCTCACATCTTTTGACGTGCCTTGCTTCCTTGTCACCTTCTTTCTATGGGCCCTTATGTGCCTTCTTGTTTCTTCCTTCACATTATTCTCTTCTTCCATTTTCCATCTTCCATCTAGCAGGAAGTGTTCAATTGAGGCTTGAATCGGTTAAGTATGAAAAAGGCCAACAGAAACCTCCACGTGTCTCTTTGATGCACTTTTGGTATGGTGCAAAAAAGCGGAGACCCCAAATGAGTGTAGGCTCTCCACGTGTCTAGGGCCCAGGAAAGTTACACCAACCGTTGAAAAATTCTAAGAACCAACGTAAGCCTCCATGTGTCTCTTTGATGTAACTTCAAAAGGTATGACAAAATCAGGGTCTCCAAATGAGTGCATGCCCTCCATATGGTCAGAGCCCAAGAAAGTTGCACCGGCCGTTGAAAAGTCGAAGCAAAGCAACAAAGCCAGCGGAAGTCTCCACGTGTCATCTCAGCACAACTTCAAGGGTAGAATCCAAAGGTAGTCCCCAAACGAGCATAGGATCAATATGTGTCTAAAGCCCGAGAAAATTGCATTGACCATTGAAAATTTGAAGCGAAGAAACATAGCCAGTGGAAGGCGCCACGTGTCAGTTCAGTGCATCTTCAAAGGTAAGACTCAATAGGCAGGTCCCAAGCAAGTGTGGGCTCTCCACGTGTCTAGGGTCTGGCGTAGTTGGTCTGCCATATAGGAGGGACGTAGCCAAAAAATGAAAAAAGTAAATTAGGCCCGTGGACGATGCCAAGTGTCTAATCAGCACAACTTCAAGAGTGAAAGGAGGGGGGTTAAATCTTAAGACGTACAGGGCTACCACGTGGATCTTGTATGGATAGAATCTTTTAAATATTATGAGCCCGTGTCACACACCCAACCCTGACCTTTAGATAGCGATATATTTCAACTAGGAACTTGGATTTGAGCAAGGGAGGAATTTTTGGAAATATCTCTATGTCTCCTACTCACCTACCACTATTAATGAAAAATGATAAATTTAGGCCACCATTTTTGAGGCTGCCAGGCTTCTCACCTACCACCATAATGAGGTTTGGTCTTCCTTTCTTTCCCAGCAAGGAACATTAATGTAGGCATGGGTTGTGTCATGGAACCCATAATTTTTGCAGGTGATTTCAATGCATCAATGCTCTGTTGGGGTGGTTGAAGTAGAAATCCAAATTTTCCCTCTCTTCTTCTCTGATTCTTATAGTTATTGTAAAGGAGGGGAAATTTCAAAAAGGTTGATAATTTTTTCTCTCATGCCCCCTTCTCTCTTTCTTACCTAGGGTTTAATGTGGAGTTTAAGCCTCCTCTCTTGGCTTTGTAATTGAATTTTCTTACCTCTTACCCACTGATGATGTATTGTGTGAACTCATGGAGCAATAAAATATGTTTTGTGATGCATTTTCTCCATCCTTATTTTATTGTCTCTTCTTTCCTCTCACCATTGCAGGGTATACTGTGCATATTTTTGATGTCTATTGCAGGTTTTGAGAGCTGTGTTTAAAGGGTTTGAAATGGTGTTATGTGTGAAATTTATCTTTGGTCTGTGATGCATCTTGTCTATCCTCTCCATTTCTCACCTCTCTCGATTTTAGGTAGTTGGATTTGTGATCAGCAACCCCATTTTCTTGGTGCTATCACCTTTGTAGTGTAGGATTTCTTTATTTTCATGCTCTCTCTCTCTCCCTGTCTCCTTGGCATTGTTAGATTAGGAGTAGATAGTCACATTTAATTCCTTAGAAGTAGTTTAGCATTAAGATTAGGAAGAAGAACCAGCTTTCTCTGGAGGTCTATCTCAAGTAGCAAGTCCCACAACTTAGAGATAGTACCCATGTTATGCAATCACACTAAGAGTCTCAACCCATCGAGTTGCAGACATTCAGGGGTGCTGTGATTACGCATCAACAGAACCATTGTCCTTGAAGCCATTAATGGTGAGATCCCATTATCTTAAGCAAAAACTAATTGCTTAGATCCTTATTAGGCTCACTTATTTAAGCTTTCAAGAATAGAGGGTAATTATATTTGTTAAGTTTACTTGTTTTCTTCAAACTAATGCATGCAAAATAGGAATCCTTGTTTACTTCTTAACTGATGGTCCATTGATCAGTCTTGCAAAAAGATTTTGGGTCTCTTGATTTTTCTTACCCCATTCCATAGATTTTGCAACCTTTCTTTGAACACAGTACTTTCCAAAAGACAAAACCAGCCGCATTGGCTCTGTCTTAGATAGAAATGCCAAAATTCAAAAATGGATATAAATTGCTATAGTAATGCATAGTCTACTTCAAAAAATAAAATACTTACTACCTGATCTACCATATGGGTGGATATGGCCTATACAAGCTTCTCAAACCTCATTGGAATCATCTCTAATGCAAGTGGCATCGTCGTAGTATAGAGCTCAAAATTGCAATGAGTCAAGTCAAAAATGAAATTAATATTGAATTTTCAAGTGTTACTATTTATTGAATTTTTTTATTTCTAATACAATTACTATATTTACAATACTTATTGTCATGGAAACTAATTCAGTGACACTATTTCATCCTATCTTGAGCTCCGTTTATATATTTTAGCAATGTCAGTAGCCTTATAACAATATATTAGATGACCACCAAATTTACAATTAAATACCACACTTTCTATAATTTGTGACATGTTGTACACTTCTATTTTCACCCATCACTACCTATTAAATTCTATAAAATTCTCAATCCTCTATAAACAATCTCTCTAATTTTCTTCCGATTCATGGTTCACCATCTTACTTCTCACCCTTCTCCATGATTGAGCTGTGCATACTTAAGAAACAATAAATACAAGTTTGTTGATTTCTCTTCCCCTGTTGTGTTTGTTTGCATTACTCTTTCCCCTTCAATCTCATTGCCTATATATTGTGTCTATTTATGCTATTGCAGGGATTCATTATCATTGTGTATGTATGAAATACTGTTGTGAATGCAGTTGCTAGATTGTGGAGAACTATTATCACCCCTTCTAGTTTGTATTTTACTTCTACTTTTCACACATTGTGAGACTACTCTCACACTCTCCTTTTCTGGTGTATCACCTCTTTAGTCTAGGATTTGTTTTCATGCATTATCTCTCTCTGGTTCCTTGGAAGGTTAGATTAGGAGTAGATAGTTTTGTCTACATTAAAGTAGATTGTGGTAGGTAGTTTAGGAGCAAGAACAAGATTTCTCTGGAGGTCTATCTCAAGAAGCAAGTCCCACAACTTGGAGATAGTACCCATGTTATCTAATCACACTGTGAGATCAAGCACACACAATTGTGTAAACCACAGGGTGTTTTGATTAGATGATAATGCTTCCCACAAAGAGTACAAAGAAACAACCATGGGTAAAGAGACAAATAGACATGACAAATGTTATACAGGAAGAATAGGATGATGAACGTACTAAGGATGAAGGGGTGGAAGGATATAATTTGTGGTTAGATAATAAACAAGATGAAAGTTATCTAGGATGAATATAATGATGAAATTACTAAGGATGAAGGGGTGGAAGGATATAATTTGTGGTTAGAAGATGAGTAAGAAGGTGTTGCCACTTAAACTAGAAACATGAAGCCAAAAAAGGCTTGTTATATGTTGCAAATAGGTATGAAAATACCCCATCTCTGGGAAAAATGGAAATAATTGAAGAAATTCTGGATTACCTTAAGTAATTTCCATGTTTGGTAGATTCTATCATGGAGGTACACCCTCAATATAAAATTGAATAAAGGAGATCAAAAGGGAATCCACCAAGGCCACACAATTAAAACATGGTGTCAAACTAGCCAAAATCTTGGCTTATGTTTTATCCTAATGAAGTGGAAACCAGATGAATCAATACACTCAATAAGGACTCACATATGTTTTTATTTCCAACTTTGCCCACTTATGGAGTACCTGCCAAGCGTTGAGAAACTCATTAAATCTACATAAAACTGTTAGTGTAGGTTATTATTTATCCTTTTATTTATTTATTAGGATAATTATTACACTTGTGTTAGCCCTACACTTGTTTGGTTAGCTTGCTTAGGTGTACTAGTCATGTGGAGTTAGCTTACTAGTTGAGTTGAGTTAGCTTCTTAGTTATGTGGAGTTAATTTACTAGTCTTTTGGAGTTAACTTAACTACCAGTATCATTTAGTGGGAGTTCTTCACCACTGATTTAGGTAGTAGTTACACTTCCCTCCTCCTATATGTACATCTTTCTTATTGAATAATTCAAGTCATTCTATTGTAATGTATTGAACATTATGGATTATGATGGACTTCCATATATGGTATTTTAGCTCTTTTATTTTGTAAATGTAATGTGGTGTACTATTATCATCTGATATCATGGCTTGAAACAATCTTCTTATCGTTCCTCTCATGGTAGCAGAGCTATAGATGATGTAGACATCCATATGTAAGTTTTTCTTTGCAAGCAATGGTTTATTTTTTCATGTATTTGGAATTTGTTAGAATTTTTTTGCAACATGAATTTTAATGCAAAATGAAGTGTGGCATTAGATTTGGAAGGTGGAAAAATCCTAGAATCGACTATAAAATTAACCATGTTTTGAGATAGTCAAATTTGGGTGCATTCTTTTATCCATTAGATATAAGTGTGTAACTTCTAGAAACATTCTTTTACCCTCTAGATATTTTGGTTTTGGATGCAGTTGTTTATCCATTGGATGCAGATCTGTACCCTATGGGTGCATTATTTTATCCATTAGATATAAGTGTGTACCTTCTCGATGCATTATTTTAACCTATGAATATTTTAGTTTTGGATGCAGTATTTTATCCACTGAACACAGATCTGTACCCTTTCGATGCATTCTTTTATCCATTAGATATAAGGGTGTACCTTCTGGATGCATTATTTTACCCTCTGGATATTTCTATTTTGGATACAATTTTTTATCCACTAAATGAAGATCTGTACCCTCTGGGTGCATTCTTTTATCCATTGGATATTGACGTGTGCCCTTTGAATGCAATGATTTATTTTCTAAACATTTAGGTTTTGGGGGTAAGATTTTATGCTTTGGTCGCAAGCATGTATCGTGTGAATGCATTCTTTAACCCTTTAGACCTTTGGGTCTCACGCGTGCCTTTATAATAAAGATCAACATTAAAATATTATTTTAACAGCAAAACCTTCTAGAGCTCATAACTTTTTATCTATAGCTCGGATTAAGGTGATGTTTGTTTTCAAATTGTGTATTTTTTCGAGATTTACGCATTGATGAAATTTTTATACACATTTAAAATTTAAAAGGTAATTTTACTCATTTTAATGTTTACACGCACTCAATTATAAAGTGCCAAATTTGGGAGGGTGTTGTATTCACTTGTGGATGCAATTTCGGTTGAGCCCGATGTTCTCAAATTTTGGGTGTTGCATTCTTGTATCTATGGGTGTATACATTTATATCTCTCTTGTTTGTTGAGATATTTTGGAACTATATTTTTGACACTTTTTTTTAGCATGTTAACAGTCTCTCTTGTGGGGAGCTATTCTGGTGAAGCCCAGTGTTAGTTTGTAAGTGTTCGAGTAGTTGAATTTGACAAATCATATAAATATGTGGTGTCACTCTACCCATTTAGTAGTATGGGAGGGTGTGGTATTGATACTGATTCTTTGGGTTTTGTGACTTTTCCTTGTTACGTGTTGATACCGCTTCTTCAGGTTTTGTGTAATTGCCTTGTTACCTTGGCTTTTCTTGGATTATAACACTCCTATTTATTTGGATCTCGTATCCTTGCTTTGGTTGTTCTTGGATCATGGCACACCTATTTTTAGCAGTTGATCAAATTATGTTTGTTTTTTTTTTTACACTTTTGACATCACTCCATTGACAGTCTCCTTGCATGGAGCTATTTTTGTGAAGCCTAGTGTAAGTTGTTTTTAAGTTCTATGATCGAGTAGTGGATTTAGACCACAGTGCACACCAAACTTCTTCAGCATTGTATGAGTTTTTGGAGCCAAAATTCTTAGGATATTTTGTAGTGGGATTTAGGTCTCTCTACTTTGTTATTACTGGTTTTGGGTACCTTGCGGTGTCTAATTTTTCCAGTTATTGTACGTGGGTACCTCATCAGGCCTTGTTTCCGGGACCCACCTTATTTTTCACCCACCTAAGCTATGCTTACGAGAGGGTGTTAGTGTAGGTTATTATTTATCCTTTTATTTATTTATTAGGATAATTCTTACACTTGTGTTAGCCCTACACTTGTTGGGTTAGCTTGCTTAGAGTGTACTAGTTGTGTGGAGTTAGCTTACTAGTTGTGTTGAGTTAGCTTCTTGGTTATGTAGAGTTAGCTTACTAGTATTTTGGAGTTAACTTAACTACCAGTATTATTTAGTGGGAGTTCTTCACCACTGATTTAGATAGTAGTTACACTTCCCTCCTCTTATATGTATATCTTTCTTATTGAATAATTTAAGTCATTCTATTGTAATGTATTGAGCATTATGGATTATGATGGATTTCCATATATGGTATTTTAGCTCTTCTATTTTGCCAATGTAATGTGGTGTGCTATTATCATATGAGATCGCGGCTTGAAACAATCTTCTTATCGTTCCTTTCAAAAACTAATTATAATCAATTTTGAAGAAAACATTTTTGGAGAGAAGTGTAGTGTCCTCTCCTCTTCAACATTGATCTTCCAATAATTTTTCTTACTTGGATTGGAAGCATAGACTTTGTTATCATATTTGATGAAAAGATATTGATAGATGGACATTACTATATTTTTATTAGTATTTTGTTAGACATTATAGATATTTTGATTTTGGATATGTGGTGACTCATAGTGTGGATTATATGCATGGATTAACATTTAAGTATCGATGATGATATAGAATTACCACTTTATATATACACGTTAACACATTAGATTTTTACGTATAAATTGTTAGACGATTTAACTAGTCTTGTGATCAAATTATTATTGATGAAATGACCGAATTGAAATGTTTTGGAATTATAAACAATTCATGAAATTGCTTGATTTTAGAGATGATCTAGTTATGTTATTTGATGATGTGTATTGATATGTATATGTGCATTTTATTGTTTCGATGCTATTGATATGGACACGAGGCCAGAGAGGCATTGTTTAAATTTTGTTGGAAATTCTAATACAATAAAAAAAAAGGCATAGGAGACCAATAGTGAAAGAATTTTGGGTATTGGCAACTGGTCACCTTGGTAACTTATGCTTTTGTATGTTGTGGATTGTTGATAATTTTTTTAGGAAGTCTTGTCATCACCAATCCGGCACCATGATAACTCTCCATCGGGAACTCCTCATGCTATGGTTATTTACTAATGCACAACTTTTAGTTTAGCGGTAGTAATATGGAAACAAAATAATAGACATAACACAAGAATACCATAGACTATGATACACATGAATGATGAAAAATATGAAATACAAGTGTAAATTATACTATCAACATGGCATTGTTACAATATCACCCATGAAGTACTATAAGTGATTTCTACTCCACTTTCCTTCTAATAATAATTATGGGAGAAACTTCACAATTACACCTCTTAATGGATTCTTTAACACACCTTCTAAATGATGGCTTCCTTAAAAAAATTTCTCATACAATATTTCTCACAACTTCCTTCTATGCTAAATGAGAGGGGTGACGTCTCTTTTTATAGAACATTTGGGATTATCCACCCTATCTCTAAGATAAGATAGGGAATCCCTTATGGCCAAGAATATTCCATACCTTAACTCTTATCTTTACATATAGGCTTATCTTTTAAGATAAAATAAACCTTACCATTTCACATGGGTTCCACCTTTTTGGAATTTTTACAAATAAAATACACAAAATATTTATGACATCACTCGTCATTATTACATATATGATATTTCTAATTCCTAATCATGTAGACCCTATTGATTTCTGACCCTTTGAACATTACCTAGACCACTTACGATAAATATTTACTTTTTCCCACAACATTCCTATTGTACTTTGAATGTTACCATACTGTGCATTATTGGTGGCACCATACTAGAAACACAATTATCTTCTATCGGATGCGACTACTAATTATACTTAACAAAACCTTCTTCCTAATATATAAATTAAGGAAATAGAAATCATGAAGGAAAATATTAGTGTCGACAATACCCATTGAGGGGTGGCCTCAAATGTGACCTATGGTAGATGTTTTGGTTTCCCTTTTTATTTAATTATTTTCATGAGTATGTAATTCATTATTGTAATATGATCTATTTTATTATTGTCACTTAAGTGTGCTCTAATTAAGTTGATTAATCTTGTTAGTTAACTAAAGGGATATTTAATTATGGTAGTTTTTCCTTGATTATATTATGGATTTGAAAGGATTTTCATTGGTTTAAGTGTTGTGTACTCAACCTTACATGTAAAGTTCGGATTTGGTCTTAAGGACCATTTTTAGAGGTTTGTGGGACAAGTTAAGATTGTCCCACACCTATTAATTTTACCTACCAAATATACCTATGGGTTAAGGGGTAAAAAATAGACCCCATTATGTAAATTGTAAGGTAAAAGGTGATATTTATTACACCTTCTTACTTGAGTTTTTAATTTTTTCCTTTAGAGGTGTGGATTTGAGTTTGTGTGTGTAAGAGGCTTGTCATTTCCTCAACCAATAATTTATTTATCTTTGGGGTTTGGGGCTTGATCATGTGATGTGGATTTGAGGAGAAGTAATGTGGCATCCTACATGAAGCCACCTGACCCTCCTCTTCCCTTTTTCTATTTATACAAGTTTATTTGATGGTTTTGGGGTAAGATGTTTTATTTTTTGCTCTTGCATTTTAGAGGATCTTGTTGTTGGAGTGCTTGTTGGGATCTTAGAAAATTGTTGGAGCTTGTTTTGGACTTGGAAAGATTGGAGCTTGTGCTTGTGGATTGGATACTCTTGTAATGGAAAAGAAGGGAATTCATCCATGTATTTTTATTTATATGTGTTGTGCAAATGGTTGTAAAATAATGAATGTTGTGTATTTTGATTGTGGGATTAGAATGGCCTTAAGGTTGTGTAGGAGAAAGAAAATGGGGAAAATATTGAGGGAGGTATAAGAGTTTATATTATGATTCTGGAGGGATTTTTGGGGTTGGGTGTACCACCTTTTGATAATAAGAAAGATTTCTTATTTATCTTGATATGTTTATTGAGTGAGGGATAAAAGTTGAGGGAGACATAAGAGAAATTGAGAAAGGGATAAGAGTTTGGTTGTGGTTGTGTGAATGAAGTTTTGGAGGATTTTTAAGGTTGAAACCTAAACCCCTTGGGAGGCATAAGTGATTCCCCATGTTTCTTCTCTCCCTTGGATTGAATTTGAGCCTTTGTGCTTATGAAAAACTGTATGTTTGTTGTTATTTTGTATTGTGCTTGTGTGTGGAAAGTTTTGTGTAAATGGTTATTTTGTAAGCCTTTTGAAATTTTACATGGTTGCTTGATACCCTTCTTTGCTTCATTGTTGGGGGTCAGGGGCCAATGAGGAGGATGGATTCTCCTTCTCATTGGATTATAGGTTGGGTGGAGATCATTTCCTACTCCCCTTATTTTGTGTTGTGCTTAAAGTTTAAGAGTGAAGGATTCATGCTATGTTAGAGCCAAAAGTATCACCTTTGAAAGTTTGTTTCAATGTTGAAATAGTGAAAGTTATAATCTTGTGAATTATTCTTTCATATTGTTGGAAAGAAGATCTTTTTATTGTATGAAAATGACCTATGCTCATTGAGAAAAAGGAAGTGCATTGTTGCCTTTTTGAAATTTGTATTATTGTAAAAATAGAAGTTATTGTAAAGTTTATTATAAAGTTTTGTTGTATTAAAAAGGGTGAGAGAAGAACTTGAAATTTGTAATTTATTGAGAATATGTTCCCATCAAATCCAAAAATGTATCATAGTTACTTGTGCTTTCATTTGGTAAAATGGATGTGTTTGTGTTTGAAGAATGTATGAAAGTTATACTTGAATTTCCTTATTGGAATGGTTATTACTCTTGTTGTGTAAAGAAAAGAAATGGTACTTAGCAATTGGTTGAATTTATTTTCTATATTTTAGAGCTTATAAACAATTTTATTGAAAATGAAATCTTGTAGTTGTTCTTATACACTATTGCAATGGAAAAGCTATGTACTAGTAATTTAAGTAATGAAACAAAGAAATGACATAAACCTATCAAATAATGAATTTTAGGCACCTTAATTAAAATTAATGTTACCTTAGAAACCAACCTGAGTACAAAACATTTTGGAAAATGCTTGAAATTTAGGTTATGTTTTCAGGAAATAAAACCGCCGCCCTATGCAGAGTGGCGGTTTTCGGACTGCCACCCTACCCAGAGCGGTGGTTTTAGGATTGTCACCCAGATAGGGTGGAGGTTTCATGATTGTCACTCAGAAAGGGCAGTGGTTACAGGACCGCTAACTTGTTTTGGGTGGCGGTTTTGTCACTTTTGACAAAAGAATAAAATCTGCGACTGTGTAAATTCTAGAATGGATTTAACTAAGATTTGAGTTTTAAAACTTCAATATGAAACTACCAGAAACAAATAAATGAACAAACTCATTTGTTTAAGCATATAAATCCATTTATGGGCATTCAAATGTGTATAGTCTCATGGATCTAATGAAATGGGGTTTTTCCCAAATAATGAACTCAAGGATGTAAATAACTAAATAACAAAACCAAATTCATAGTGGAATCTCTAAAATAAAATGAATGTATAGCCTTGCAATAATAAACCTAGGGATAAACCCAACTAAATGAAGAGAAAAATGGAGTTGAGGAAGATTTCCCCATTTCTAAACTAGATCCAAAGAAATTTCTCCATGGTTTCACTTCTTGTTTCCATGGCTTTCCACTCCTCCAACCTGTAAATTAAAATGGAACAAATGAATGAGTTAGTGTAAAAAAAGTGTTGGTATCCAAATTGATTCTCCTGCGAGGGTTGAGCAACATCACGAAACTGACAGGATGCTTAGAGATAGACGAATCATGATATGAGTTGTTTTGTTGCCGGGGAGGGGATTTACTGACTCTTTATTACGCAGGCGTTGGAGAAATGGATAGCACCTCACTAAGGGTTTGATCTACCCTCACTACTTTAGGTCATGCCTTCAACCAGGGTGAGAGGACCCGTTTTGTAACCCATGTTGGTGAAGGATATAAAGAGATCCTTATTTGCACAATTTTCATGGGAACCTTGAGAAAATATGATCAATACAACACAATCTAACTCTCACGAGTTGTCACACTAGAGAGTGGAGATGTTTCCTGGACAAGGTTTGGGTTACTAAAGACAATAATTGAAAACTGATTGTCTCTGCATATTTTGGCAGTGGAAATTGTTAAACCTTTGTGGATACACAGTACAAACAGGGGTAGTTCATGTAGGATTCATCATTTGAGAAATTTTTTGTGGGAAGTTAAGAAAGATAAATTTGATTATATAAAATCTTTGAGAACCTTTACAAATATTGGAAAAATCACAAACGAAATGCTTCAAAATAGCCAAAATATTCCTTCAACTAGAAGGTGTGTATCAATGGAGGCCTAGAGATGCACAGTTTCATACACTCTTTAAGAATTTTACACAAAGGATCATGCTAAAGACTCAATTAAACGTTGAAAGTCCCTGATTTGTCACGCCTAAGATACACTCATAGAATTACAAACAATATTTGTCAACCTTGTGAAAGTAGATTGATTTTAAATTGTTTATTTCATTACAAGATGAAATCTCTTCTCACAATGACATTGCAAATGCTAGAATAGTACCACAGGGATAAGATCTTGTGTGATTCAGAGGGATTTCAACATAATATTGCAACAGGAACAAGAAAAACTATTTTAAAACATTCTGAAATAAGAGAAAACACAATTATGCTCATGATCAACACAAATTCATTTCAAGGTTCATTAGATTCATCAGCAGGGGAGAGTTTCGTGAAAAATATTAGAACTTGTCAATGGTTGTACACTTGCAACCATCTTGACGTGATTAAATCTAAAACACAGGAAAATAAACAGGTTTCTCATGTGGTCTCTCGGGAAAATGGTTTTTTCTCAAACTTTCTCAGAAAAATTAACCCTCCTTATGCTAGAGTATTCTCATTGCATTTATACAATTTCACTCACTCACTCATCCCAAAATTTCCCCCGAAAAGTCTAAATCTTCAAGAGAATATTCATCTTTACAACATACCATTTAATCATCTTTATTCCCTTGAAAATATCTTACTTTCTGTTGCTAAGGTGGATAAATCATGAACTGATCATGCTTCTCAGTTCCTCAACTATGATTGGGATGCCATGTCATAAATTTTGACAGTCTTTTTAATAATTCTTTTATTTTTTCATGCGAGAAATCCCCTTTTTAATAATTCTCAGGTGGCTCCATATGGCTTGATGTGACAAGAAATATTTTTCACCTTTAAGAATACACCTTGAGGAATAGATACCTTCATTCATACCTCTTAGAAATGGGTGTCCTTGCATGGATTATACCACATATCTGCGCTACGAGTCTGAGTCGGCCAAGTGTAAAGAGGAGCCAACGGAAGCCTCCACGTGTCTCCTTGGTGTAATTGCAAAGGTGAAGTCTAGAGGTAGGTTCCCAAAATAGCGCGAGCCCTCCACGTGTTCAGAACCCGAGAGAGTTACATCGGTCGCTGAAAATTCTGAGCATAGGAAGGTCCATCTAAAGCTTCCACATTGCTGTTCAGTGCAACTTCAAAGATAGAGTCTAGAGGCGGGACCTCAAATGAGTGCAGGATCTCCACGTGCCCTGGGCCCAAGAAAGTTTCCTCAACCATTGAAAAAGTATAAATATAAAGAGGATCCACTGGAAGCCTCCACATGTCTCTTCGGCACACTTTTGATATGGTGCCCAAAAGTGGAGACCCCAAACAAGCGCAGGCTTTACATCTGTCTCGCGCCTGAAAAAATAGTATCGGCAATACTCGAATTGTCTTAGCTTATGAACTAGATGAAGGCTAACACTATCTTTACCCTAATAGATTTTTCACTCAGGTGGAAGAAGTGAGTCCTATATTTCCACCAAAAAAAATGATGAACCATGTTTTGAGATAGTCAAATTTGGGAGCATTGAGTAAAACAACTCAGATATAAGTGTGTACCAATTGAATTTGAGCAAAGCTCCTTGATTACATTCCTATAGACAACATGGTTTTGGATGCAGTTGTTTATCCAATGGATGGCTAAAATTCAAATGTACCACTATGGGTGCATTCTTTTCTCAATAACATATAAGTGTGCACCATCTCGATGCATTCTCTTACCCTAAAGATATTTAAAATATGTTATAGATGAAGGCATTGGATCCACAAAACATACATTTTTACTCCTCTCGATGCATTCATTTTAGCACAGTCTAGAAGATCCCACAACTGCTTTACCTTAAAAATTCTCATAACTTTTCACTCACAACTCCAATTGAATTGAAAAAATTTCCACCTGATTTATAGAAGATCTGTACCCTTTGGGTGCATTCTTTTATCCATTGGATATTGACGTGTGCCCTTTGAATGCAATGATTTACTCTTTGGACATTTAGGTTTTGGGGGCAAGATTTTATCCTTTGGTTGCAAGCCTATATCGTGTGAATGCACTCTTTAATCCTTTAGACCTTTGGGTCTCATGCGTGCCTTTATAATAAAGATCAACATTAAAATATTATCTCTAGCTCGGATTAAGGTGATGTTTGTTTTGAAATTGTGTATTTTTTCGAGATCTACGCATTGATGAAATTTTTATACACATTAAAAATTTAAAAGTAATTTTACTCATTTTAATGTTTACATGCACTCAATTATAAAGTGCCAAATTTGGGATGGTGTTGTATTCACTTGTGTACGCAATTTCGGCTGAGCCCGACGTTCTCAACTTTTGGGTGTTGCATTCTTGTATCTATGGGTGTATACATTTATATCTCTCTTGTTTGTTGAGATATTTTGGAACTATATTTTTGACACTGTTTTTTGGCATTTTAACAGTCTCTCTTGTGGGGAGCTATTCTGGTGAAGCCCAGTGTTAGTTTGTAAGTGTTCGAGTAGTTGACTTTGACAACTCATACAGATATGTGGTGTCACTCTACCCATTCAGCAGTATGGGAGGGTGTGGTATTGATACTGATTCTTTGGGTTTCATGACTTTTCCCTGTTACGTGTTGATACCGCTTCTTCATGTTTTGTGTAATTACCTTGTTACCCTTGGCTTTTCTTGGATTGTAACACTCCTATTTATTTGGATCTCGTGTCCTTGCTTTGGTTGTTCTTGGATGGTGGAACACCTATTTTTAGCAGTTGATCAAATTATGTTTGTGTTTTTTTTGCACTTTCGACATCACTCCATTGATAGTCTCCTTGCATGGAGCTATTTTTTTGAAGCCTATTGTCAGTTTTTTTTGAGTTCTATGATCGAGTAGTTGGTCTCTCTACTTTGTTATTACTGGTTTTGGGTACCTTGCGGTGTCTAATTTTTCCAGTTATTGTACGTGGGTACCTCATCAGGTCTTGTTTCCGGGACCCACCTTATTTTTCACCCACGTAGGCTATGCTTACGAGAGGGTGTTAGTGTAGGTTATTATTTATCATTTTATTTATTTATTAGAATAATTCTTACACTTGTGTTAGCCCTACACTTGTTGGGTTAGCTTGCTTAGGTGTACTAGTTGTGTGGAGTTAGCTTATTAGTTGTGTTGAGTTAGCTTCTCGGTTATGTGGAGTTAGCTTACTAGTATTTTGGAGTTAACTTAACTACCAGTATCATTTAGTGGGAGTTCTTCACCACTGATTTAGGTAGTAGTTACACTTCCCTCCTCTTATATGTACATCTTTCTTATTGAATAATTTAAGTCATTCTATTGTAATGTATTGAACATTATGGATTATGATGGATTTCCATATATGGTATTTTAGCTCTTCTATTTTGCCAATGTAATGTGGTGTGCTATTATCATATGAGATCACGGCTTGAAACAATCTTCTTATCGTTCCTTTCAAAAGCTAATTATAATCAATTTTGAAGAAACCATTTTTGGAGAGAAGTGTAGTGCCCTCTCCTCTTCAACATTGATCTTACAATGATTTTTCTTACTTGGATTGGAAGCATAGACTTTGTTATCATATTTGATGAAAAGATATTGATAGATGGGCATTACTATATTTTATTAGTATTTTGTTAGACATTATAGATATTTGATTTGGATATGTGGTGACTCATAGTGTGGATTATATGCATGGATTGACATTTAAGTATCGATGATGATATATAATTACCACTTTATATATACATGCTAACACATTATATTTTTACGTATAAATTGTTAGACGATTCAACTAGTCTTGTGATCAAATTATTATTGATGAAATGACCGAATTGAAATGTTTTGGAATTATAAACAATTCATGAAATTGCTTGATTTTAGAGATGATCTAGTTATGTTATTTGATGATGTGTATTGATATGTATATGTGCATTTTATTGTTTCGATGCTATTGATATGGCCACGAGGCCAGAGAGGCATTGTTTCAATTTTGTTGGAAATTCTAATTCAATAAAAAAGGGCATAGGAGACCAATAGTGAAAGAATTTTGGGTATTGACAACTGGTCACCTTGGTAACTTATGCTTTTGTATGTTGTGGATTGTTGATAATTTTTTTAGGAAGTCTTGTCATCACCAATCCGACACTATGATAACTCTCCACCGGGAACTCCTCATGCTATGATTATTTACTAATGCACAACTTTTAGTTTAGTGGTAGTAATATGGAAACAAAATAACAGACATAACACAAGAATACCATAGACTATGATGCACAGGAATGATGACAAATCTGAAATACAAGTGTAAATTATACTATCAACATGGCATTGTTACAATATCACCCATGAAGTACTCTAAGTGGTTTCTACTCCACTTTCCTTCCAATAATAATTATGGGAGAAACTTCACAATTACAGCTCTTAATGGCTTCTTTAACACACCTTCTAAATGATGGGTTCCTTAAAAAAATTTGTCATACAATATTTCTCACAGCTTCCTTCTATGCTAAATGAGAGGGGTGACCTCTCTTTTTATAGAACATTTGGGTTTATCCACCCTATCTCTAAGATAAGATAGGGAATCCCTTATGGCCAAGCATATTCCATACCTTAACTCTTATCTTCACATATAAGCTTATCTTTTAAGATAAGATAAACCTTATCATTTCACATGGGTTCCACCTTTTTGGAATTTTTACAAATAAAATACACAAAATATTTATGACATCACTCCTTGTCATTATTACATATATGATATTTCTAATTCCTAATCATGTAAACCCTATTGAATTTTGACCCTTTGAACATTACCTAGACCACTTACGATAAATATTTACTTTTTCCCACAACATTCCTATTGTACTTTGAATGTTACCATACTGTGCATTATTGGTGGCAACATACTAGAAACACCGTTATCTTCTTTCGGATGCTACTACTAATTATACTTAACAAAACATTATTCCTAATATATACATTAAGGAAATAGAAATCCTGAAGGAAAATATTAGTGTCGACAATACCCATTGAGGGGTGGCCTCAAATGTGACCTATGGTAGATGTTTTGGTTTCCCTTTTTATTTAATTATTTTCGTGAGTATGTAATTCATTATTGTAATATGATCTATTTTATTATTGTCACTTAAGTGTGCTCTAATTAAGTTGATGAATCTTGTTAGTTATTGTAAATTGGATGTGACTAAAGGGGTATTTAATTGTGGTAGGTTTTCCTTGATTGTATTATGGATTTGAAAGGATTTTCATTGGTTTAAGTGTTGTGTACTCAACCTTACATGTAAAGTTCGGATTTGGTCTTAAGGGCCATTTGTAGAGGTTTGTGGGACAAGTTAAGCTTGTCCCACACCTATTAATTTTACCTACCAAATATACCTATGGGTTAAGGGGTAAAAAATAGACCCCATTATGTAAATTGTAAGGTATAAGGTGATAATTATTACACCATCTTACTTGAGTTTTTAATTTTTTCCTTTAGAGGTGTGGATTTGAGTTTGTGTGTGTAAGAGGCTTGTCATTTCCTCAACCACTAATTTATTTATCTTTGGGGTTTGGGGTTTGACCATGTGATGTGGAGTTGAGGAGAAGTAATGTGGCATCCTACATGGAGCCACCTGACCCTTCTCTTCCCTTTTTCTATTTATACAAGTTTATTTGATAGTTTTGGGGTAAGATGTTTTATTTTTTGCTCTTGCATTTTAGAGGATCTTGTTGTTGGAGTGCTTATTGGGATCTTCGAAAATTGTTGGAACTTGTTTTGGATTTGGAAAGATTGGAGCTTGTGCTTGTGGATTTGATAGTCTTACAATGGAAAAGAAGGGAATTCATCCATGTATTTTTATTTATATGTGTTGTGCAAATGGTTGTAAAAGAATGAATGTTGTGTATTTTGATTGTGGGATTAGAATGGCCTTAAGGTTGTGTAGGAGAAATAAAATGGGGAAAATATTGAGGGAGGTATAAGAGTTTATATTATGATTCTGGAGGGAGTTTTGGGGTTGGGTGTACCACCTTTTGATAATAAGAAAGATTTCTTATTTATCTTGATATGTTTATTGAGTGAGGGATAAAAGTTGAGGGAGACATAAGAGAAATTGAGGAAGGGATAAGAGTTTGGTTGTGGTTGTGTGAATGAAGTTTGGAGGATTTTTAAGGTTGAAACCTAAACCCCTTGGAGGCATAAGTGATTCCCCATGTTCTTCTCTCCCTTAGATTGAATTTGAGCCTTTGTGCTTATGAAAAACTGTATGTTTGTTGTTATTTTGTATTGTGCTTGTGTGTGGAAAGTTTTGTGTAAATGGTTATTTTGTAAGCCTTGTGAAATTTTACATGGTTGCTTGATACCCTTCTTTGATTCATTATTGGGGGTTAGGGGCCAATGAGAAGGATGGATTCTCATTCTCATTGGATTATAGGTTGGGTGGAGAGAGTTGCCTACTCCCCTTATTTTGTTGTTGTGCTTGAAGTTTAAGAGTGAAGGAGTCATGCTATGTTGGAGCCAAAAGTATCACCTTTGAAAATTGTTTCAATGTTGAAATAGTGAAAGTTGTAATCTTGTTAAATTATTCTTTCATAGTGTTGGAAAGAAGATCTTTTTTATTGTATGAAAATGAACTATGCTCATTGAGAAAAAGGAAGTGCATTGTTGCCTTTTTGAAATTTGTATTATTGTAAAAATAGAAGTTATTGTAAAGTTTATTATAAAGTTTTGTTGTATTAAAAAGGGTGAGAGAAGAACTTGAAATTTGGTAATTTATTGAGAATATGTTCCCATCAAATCAACAAATGTCTCTGTTACTTTATGCTTTCATTTGGTAAATGGATGTGTTTGTGTTTGAAGAATGTATGAAATTCTACTGTGAATTTCCTTATGGAATGGTTTACTCCTTGTTTGTGTAAAGAACAGAAATTGGTACTTAGCAATTGGTTGAATTATTTTCTATATTTAGAGCTTATAACAATTGTTTAGTGAACAGAAATCTTGTAGTTGTTTCTTATACACGATGGCCAGGAAAAGCTATGTACTAGTACTTGAAATTAATGAACAAAGAAATGACATAAACCTATCAATAATAATTTTAGGCACCTTATTAAACTTAATGTCCCTTATAACCAAACCGAGTACAACATTTTGGAAATCTTGAATTTTTTCGGTTATTTTATCAGGAATAAAAAAACCGTCGCCCTATGCAGAGTGGAGGTTTTCGGACTGCCACGCTACCCGAGCGGTGGTTTTTAGGATTGTCACCCAGATAGGTGGAGGGTCATGATTGTCACTTTCATAAGGGCAAGTGGTTACAGGTGCTAACTTCTAGGTGTCGGGTTTTCCTCACTTTTAACAACAGAATAAAATCCTGACTGTGGTAATTCTAGAATGGATTTAACTCAAGATTTGAGTTTTAAAACTTCAATATAAACGACAGAACAAATAAATTAACATACCCTTTGTTTAAAGCATATAAATCCATTTATGGCATTCATAATGTGTATAGTCTCATGGAGCTATGCAATGGGGTTTTTCCTAAATAATGAACTCAGGATTGTACAATAACTAATCACAACACCAATCATAGTGGACTCTCTAAAAAATAAAATGAATGTATAGCCTTGCAATAATAAACCTAGGGATAAACCCAACTAAATGAAGAGAAAAATGGAGTTGAGGAAGATTTCCCCATTTCTAAACTAGATCCAAAGAAATTTCTCCATGGTTTCACTTCTTGTTTCCATGGCCTCCGCTCCTCCAACCTGTAAATTAAAATGGAACAAATGAATGAGTTAGTGTAAAAAGTGTTGGTATCCCTCACTAAGGGTTTGATCTACCCTCACTACTTTAGGTTGTGCCTTCAACCAGGGTGAGAGGACCCGTTCTGTAACCCGTGTTGGTGAAGGATATCAAGAGATCCTTCTTTGCACAATTTCATGAGAAAACCTTGAGAAAATATGATCAATACAACACAATCTAACTCTCACGAGTTGTCACACTAGAGAGTGGAGATGTTTCCTGGACAAGGTTTGGGTTACTAAAGACAATAATTGAACCTGATTGTCTCTCTGCATATTTTGGCAGTGGAAATTTGTTAAACCTTTGTGGATACACAGTACAAAACAGGGGTAGTTCATGTAGGATTTATCATTTTGAGAATTTTTGGTGGGAAGTTAAGCAATAAAGTTTGATTATACAAATCTTTGAGAACCTTTACAAATATTGGAACACTCACAGACAAAATGCTTCAAAATAGCCAAAATATTCCTTCAACCAGAAGGTGTGTATCAATGGAGGCCCAGAGATGCACGATTTCATACACTCTTCAAGAAATTCAACAAAAGGCTCATGATAAAGACTCAATTAAATGTTGAAAGTCTCTGATTTGTCACGCCTAAGATACACTCATAGGCTTACAAACAATCTTTATGAACATAGTGAAAGTAAAGTGATTTTAAATTGTTTATTTCATTACAAGATGAAATCTCTTCTCACAATGAAATTGCAAATGCCACAATACTACCACATGGATAAGATCTTGTGTGATTCAGAGGGATTTCAACATAAGATTGCAACAGGAACAAGAAAAACTATTTGAAAACATTCTGAAATAAAAGCAAACACAATTATGCTCATGATCAACACAAATTCATTTCAAGGTTCATTAAATTCATCAGCAGGGGAGAGTTTCTCTTCAACAATCTCAGAGCTTGTCAATGGTTGTACACTTGCAACCATCTTGACATGATTAAATCTAAAACATAGGAAAATAAACAGGTTTCTCAGATGGTCTCTCGGAAAAATGGTTTTTTTCTCAAACTTTCTCAAAAAAATTAACCCCCCCTTATGCAAGAGTATTCTCACTGCATTTATACAATTTCACTTGCTCGCTCATCCCAAATTTTCCCCCCAAAAGTCCAAATCTTCAAGAGAATATTCCTCTTTACAACATATCATTTAATCATGTTTATTCCCTTGAAAATATCTTACTTTCTGTTGCTAGGTGGATAAATCATGAACTGATCACATTTCTCAGTTCCTCAACTATGACTGGGATGCCATGTCATAACTTTTGACAGTCTTTTTAATCATTCTTTTATTTTTTCATGAGAAATCCTTTTTAATAATTCTCAGGTGGCTCCATATGGCTTGATCTGACAAACAATCCTTTTCACCTTTGAGAATACACCTTGAGGAATAGATACCTGCATTCATGCCTCTTAGAAATGAGTGTCCTCGCATGGATTATACCACATATCTGTGCTACGAGTCTGAGTCGGCCAAGTGTAAAGAGGAGCCAATGGAAGCCTCCACGTGTCTCCTTGGTGCAACTGCAAAGGTGAAGTCTAGAGGTAGGTTCCCAAAATGAGCGCGGGCCCTCCACGTGTTCAGAACCCGAGAGAGTTGCATCGGTCGCTGAAAATTCTGAGCATGGGAAGGTCCAGCGGAAGCTTCCACATGTGTCTGTTCAGTGCAACTTCAAAGATGAAGTCTAGAGGCGGGACCTCAAATGAGTGCAGGATCTCCACGTGCCCTGGGCCCAAGAAAAATTCCTCAAAACCCTTGAAAAGTATAAATATAAAGAGGATCCACTGGAAGCCTCCACGTGTCTCTTCGGCACACTTTTGATATGGTGCCCAAAAGTGGAGACCCCAAACAAGTGCAGGCTCTCCATGTGTCTCGGGCCTGGAAAAGTTGTATCGGCCATTGAATTTTTTTAAGAACTAGCGGAAGGCAAAACAAAGTGTGGCATTAGATTTGGAAGGTGGAAAAATCCTAGAATCGACTATAAAATTAACCATGTTTTGAGATTGTCAAATTTGGGTGCATTATTTTATCCATTAGATATAAGTGTTTACCTTCTGGACACATTCTTTTACCCTATAGATATTTTGGTTTTGGATGCAGTTGTTTATCCACTGGATGCAGATCTGTACCCTATGGGTGCATTCTTTTATCCATTAGATATAAGTGTGCACCTTCTCGATGCATTCTTTTACCCTATGGATATTTTAGTTATAGATGCAGTATTTTATCCACTGAACACAGATCTGTACCCTCTCGATGCATTATTTTATCCATTAGATATAAGGGTGTACCTTATGGATGCATTCTTTTACCCTCTAGATATTTCTATTTTGGATATAGTTTTTTATCCACTAAACGAAGATCTGTACCCTTTGGGTGCATTCTTTTATCCATTGGATATTGACGTGTGCCCTTTGAATGCAATGATTTACTCTTTGGACATTTAGGTTTTGGGGGCAAGATTTTATCCTTTGGTTGCAAGCCTATATCGTGTGAATGCACTCTTTAATCCTTTAGACCTTTGGGTCTCATGCGTGCCTTTATAATAAAGATCAACATTAAAATATTATCTCTAGCTCGGATTAAGGTGATGTTTGTTTTGAAATTGTGTATTTTTTCGAGATCTACGCATTGATGAAATTTTTATACACATTAAAAATTTAAAAGTAATTTTACTCATTTTAATGTTTACATGCACTCAATTATAAAGTGCCAAATTTGGGATGGTGTTGTATTCACTTGTGTACGCAATTTCGGCTGAGCCCGACGTTCTCAACTTTTGGGTGTTGCATTCTTGTATCTATGGGTGTATACATTTATATCTCTCTTGTTTGTTGAGATATTTTGGAACTATATTTTTGACACTGTTTTTGGCATTTTAACAGTCTCTCTTGTGGGGAGCTATTCTGGTGAAGCCCAGTGTAGTTTGTAAGTGTTCGAGTAGTTGAATTTGACAACTCATACAGATATGTGGTGTCACTCTACCCATTCAGCAGTATGGGAGGGTGTGGTATTGATACTGATTCTTTGGGTTTCATGACTTTTCCCTGTTACGTGTTGATACCGCTTCTTCATGTTTTGTGTAATTACCTTGTTACCTTGGCTTTTCTTGGATTGTAACACTCCTATTTATTTGGATCTCGTGTCCTTGCTTTGGTTGTTCTTGGATGGTGGAACACCTATTTTTAGCAGTTGATCAAATTATGTTTGTGTTTTTTTTGCACTTTCGACATCACTCCATTGATAGTCTCCTTGCATGGAGCTATTTTTTGAAGCCTATTGTCAGTTTTTTTTTGAGTTCTATGATCGAGTAGTTGGTCTCTCTACTTTGTTATTACTGGTTTTGGGTACCTTGCGGTGTCTAATTTTTCCAGTTATTGTACGTGGGTACCTCATCAGGTCTTGTTTCCGGGACCCACCTTATTTTTCACCCACGTAGGCTATGCTTACGAGAGGGTGTTAGTGTAGGTTATTATTTATCATTTTATTTATTTATTAGAATAATTCTTACACTTGTGTTAGCCCTACACTTGTTGGGTTAGCTTGCTTAGGTGTACTAGTTGTGTGGAGTTAGCTTATTAGTTGTGTTGAGTTAGCTTCTCGGTTATGTGGAGTTAGCTTACTAGTATTTTGGAGTTTAACTTAACTACCAGTATCATTTAGTGGGAGTTCTTCACCACTGATTTAGGTAGTAGTTACACTTCCCTCCTCTTATATGTACATCTTTCTTATTGAATAATTTAAGTCATTCTATTGTAATGTATTGAACATTATGGATTATGATGGATTTCCATATATGGTATTTTAGCTCTTCTATTTTGCCAATGTAATGTGGTGTGCTATTATCATATGAGATCACCGGCTTGAAACAATCTTCTTATCGTTCCTTTCAAAAGCTAATTATAATCAATTTTGAAGAAACCATTTTGGAGAGAAGTGTAGTGCCCTCTCCTCTTCAACATTGATCTTACAATGATTTTTCTTACTTGGATTGGAAGCATAGACTTTGTTATCATATTTGATGAAAAGATATTGATAGATGGGCATTACTATATTTTATTAGTATTTTGTTAGACATTATAGATATTTTGATTTTGGATATGTGGTGACTCATAGTGTGGATTATATGCATGGATTGACATTTAAGTATCGATGATGATATATAATTACCACTTTATATATACATGCTAACACATTATATTTTTACGTATAAATTGTTAGACGATTCAACTAGTCTTGTGATCAAATTATTATTGATGAAATGACCGAATTGAAATGTTTTGGAATTATAAACAATTCATGAAATTGCTTGATTTTAGAGATGATCTAGTTATGTTATTTGATGATGTGTATTGATATGTATATGTGCATTTTATTGTTTCGATGCTATTGATATGGCCACGAGGCCAGAGAGGCATTGTTTCAATTTTGTTGGAAATTCTAATTCAATAAAAAAAGGGCATAGGAGACCAATAGTGAAATAATTTTGGGTATTGACAACTGGTCACCTTGGTAACTTATGCTTTTGTATGTTGTGGATTGTTGATAATTTTTTTAGGAAGTCTTGTCATCACCAATCCGACACTATGATAACTCTCCACCGGGAACTCCTCATGCTATGATTATTTACTAATGCACAACTTTTAGTTTAGTGGTAGTAATATGGAAACAAAATAACAGACATAACACAAGAATACCATAGACTATGATGCACAGGAATGATGACAAATCTGAAATACAAGTGTAAATTATACTATCAACATGGCATTGTTACAATATCACCCATGAAGTACTATAAGTGAGTTCTACTCCACTTTCCTTCTAATAATAATTATGGGAGAAACTTCACAATTACACCTCTTAATGGATTCTTTAACACACCTTCTAAATGATGGCTTCCTTAAAAAAATTTCTCATACAATATTTCTCACAACTTCCTTCTATGCTAAATGAGAGGGGTGACGTCTCTTTTTATAGAACATTTGGGATTATCCACCCTATCTCTAAGATAAGATAGGGAATCCCTTATGGCCAAGAATATTCCATACCTTAACTCTTATCTTTACATATAGGCTTATCTTTTAAGATAAAATAAACCTTACCATTTCACATGGGTTCCACCTTTTTGGAATTTTTACAAATAAAATACACAAAATATTTATGACATCACTCCTTGTCATTATTACATATATGATATTTCTAATTCCTAATCATGTAGACCCTATTGAATTTTGACCCTTTGAACATTACCTAGACCACTTACGATAAATATTTACTTTTTCCCACAACATTCCTATTGTACTTTGAATGTTACCATACTGTGCATTATTGGTGGCACCATACTAGAAACACAATTATCTTCTATCGGATGCGACTACTAATTATACTTAACAAAACCTTCTTCCTAATATATAAATTAAGGAAATAGAAATCATGAAGGAAAATATTAGTGTCGACAATACCCATTGAGGGGTGGCCTCAAATGTGACCTATGGTAGATGTTTTGGTTTCCCTTTTTATTTAATTATTTTCATGAGTATGTAATTCATTATTGTAATATGATCTATTTTATTATTGTCACTTAAGTGTGCTCTAATTAAGTTGATTAATCTTGTTAGTTATTGTAAATTGGGATGTGACTAAAGGGGTATTTAATTGTGGTAGGTTTTCCTTGATTTTATTATGGATTTGAAAGGATTTTCATTGGTTTAAGTGTTGTGTACTCAACCTTACATGTAAAGTTCGGATTTGGTCTTAAAGGCCATTTTTAGAGGTTTGTGGGACAAGTTAAGCTTGTTCCACACCTATTAATTTTACCTACCAAATATACCTATGGTTAAGGGGTAAAAAATAGACCCCATTATGTAAAATTGTAAGGTAAAAGGTGATATTTATTACACCTTCTTACTTGAGTTTTTAATTTTTTCCTTTAGAGGTGTGGATTTGAGTTTGTGTGTGTAAGAGGCTTGTCATTTCCTCAACCAATAATTTATTTATCTTTGGGGTTTGGGGTTTGACCACGTGATGTGGAGTTGAGGAGAAGTAATGTGGCATCCTACATGAAGCCACCTGACCCTCCTCTTCCCTTTTTCTATTTATACAAGTTTATTTGATGGTTTTGGGGTAAGATGTTTTATTTTTTGCTCTTGCATTTTAGAGGATCTTGTTGTTGGAGTGCTTGTTGGGATCTTAGAAAATTGTTGGAGACTTGTTTTGGACTTGGAAAGATTGGAGCTTGTGCTTGTGGATTGGATACTCTTGTAATGGAAAAGAAGGGAATTCATCCATGTATTTTTATTTATATGTGTTGTGCAAATGGTTGTAAAAGAATGAATGTTGTGTATTTTGATTGTGGGATTAGAATGGCCTTAAGGTTGTGTAGGAGAAATAAAATGGGGAAAATATTGAGGGAGGTATAAGAGTTTATATTATGATTCTGGAGGGAGTTTTGGGGTTGGGTGTACCACCTTTTGATAATAAGAAAGATTTCTTATTTATCTTGATATGTTTATTGAGTGAGGGATAAAAGTTGAGGGAGACATAAGAGAAATTGAGGAAGGGATAAGAGTTTGGTTGTGGTTGTGTGAATGAAGTTTTGGAGGATTTTTAAGGTTGAAACCTAAACCCCTTGGGAGGCATAAGTGATTCCCCATGTTTCTTCTCTCCCTTGGATTGAATTTGAGCCTTTGTGCTTATGAAAAACTGTATGTTTGTTGTTATTTTGTATTGTGCTTGTGTGTGGAAAGTTTTGTGTAAATGGTTATTTTGTAAGCCTTGTGAAATTTTACATGGTTGCTTGATACCCTTCTTTGCTTCATTGTTGGGGGTCAGGGGCCAATGAGGAGGATGGATTCTCATTCTCATTGGATTATAGGTTGGGTGGAGAGAGTTGCCTACTCCCCTTATTTTGTTGTTGTGCTTGAAGTTTAAGAGTGAAGGAGTCATGCTATGTTGGAGCCAAAAGTATCACCTTTGAAAATTTGTTTCAATGTTGAAATAGTGAAAGTTGTAATCTTGTAAATTATTCTTTCATATTGTTGGAAAGAAGATCTTTTTTATTGTATGAAAATGAACTATGCTCATTGAGAAAAAGGAAGTGCATTGTTGCCTTTTTGAAATTTGTATTATTGTAAAAATAGAAGTTATTGTAAAGTTTATTATAAAGTTTTGTTGTATTAAAAAGGGTGAGAGAAGAACTTGAAATTTGTAATTTATTGAGAATATGTTCCCATCAAATCCAAAAATGTATCATAGTTACTTGTGCTTTCATTTGGTAAAATGGATGTGTTTGTGTTTTGAAGAATGTATGAAAGTTTATACTTGAATTTCCTTATTGGAATGGTTATTACTCTTGTTGGTAAAGAAAAGAAATGGTACTTAGTAATTGGTTGAATTTATTTTCTATATTTTAGAGCTTTATAAACAATTTTATTGAAAATGAAATCTTGTAGTTGTTCTTATACACTATTGCAATGGAAAAGCTATGTACTTAGTAATTTAAGTAATGAAACAAAGAAATGACATAAACCTATCAAATAATGAATTTTAGGCACCTTAATTAAAATTAATGTTACCTTAGAAACCAACCTGAGTACAAAACATTTTGGAAAATGCTTGAAATTTAGGTTATGTTTTCAGGAAATAAAACCGTCGCCCTATGCAGAGTGGCGGTTTTCGGACTGCCACCCTACCCAGAGCGGTGGTTTTAGGATTGTCACCCAGATAGGGTGGAGGTTTCATGATTGTCACTCAGAAAGGGCAGTGGTTACAGGAATGCTAACTTGCTTTGGGTGTCGGTTTCCTCACTTTTAACAAAAGAATAAAATCCGTGACTGTGTAAATTCTAGAATGGATTTAACTAAGATTTGAGTTTTAAAACTTCAATATGAAACTACCAGAAACAAATAAATGAACATACTCATTTGTTTAAGCATATAAATCCATTTATGGGCATTCAAATGTGTATAGTCTCATGGATCTAATGAAATGGGGTTTTTCCCAAATAATGAACTCAAGGATGTAAATAACTAAATAACAAAACCAAATTCATAGTGTAATCTATAAAATAAAATGAATGTATAGCCTTGCAATAATAAACCTAGGGATAAACCCAACTAAATGAAGAGAAAAAATGGAGTTGAGGAAGATTTCCCCATTTCTAAACTAGATCCAAAGAAATTTCTCCATGGTTTCACTTCTTGTTTCCATGGCCTCCACTCCTCCAACCTGTAAATTAAAATGGAACAAATGAATGAGTTAGTGTAAAAAGTGTTGGTATCCAAATTGATTCTCTTGCGAGGGTTGAGCAACATCACGAAACTGACAGGATGCTTGGAGATAGAAGAATCATGATATGAGTTGTTTTGTAGCCGGGGAGGGGATTCAACTGACTCTTTATTACTCAGGCGTTGGAGAAATGGATAGCACCTCACTAAGGGTTTGATCTACCCTCACTACTTTAGGTCATGCCTTCAACCAGGGTGAGAGGACCCGTTTTGTAACCCATGTTGGTGAAGGATATAAAGAGATCCTTATTTGCACAAATTTCATGGGAACCTTGAGAAAATATGATCAATACAACACAATCTAACTCTCACGAGTTGTCACACTAGAGAGTGGAGATGTTTCCTGGACAAGGTTTGGGTTACTAAAGACAATAATTGAAAACTGATTGTCTCTGCATATTTTGGCAGTGGAAATTGTTAAACCTTTGTGGATACACAATACAAATAGGGGTAGTTCATGTAGGATTCATCATTTGAGAATTTTTTTGTGGGAAGTTAAGAAAGATAAATTTGATTATAAAAGATCTTTGAGAACCTTTACAAATATTGAAAACTCACAGATGAAATGCTTCAAAATAGCCAAAATATTCCTTCAACTAGAAGGTGTGTATCAATGGAGGCCTAGAGATGCACAGTTTCATACACTCTTTAAGAATTTTACACAAAGGCTCATGCTAAAGACTCAATTAAACGTTTGAAAGTCCCTAGTTCGTCACGCCTAAGATACACTCATAGAATTGCAAACAATATTTTTCAACCTAGTGAAAGTAAATTGATTTTAAATTGTTTATTTCATTACAAGATGAAATCTCTTCTCACAATGAAATTGCAAATGCCAGAATACTACCACAGGGATAAGATCTTGTGTGATTCAGAGGGATTTCAACATAAGATTGCAACAGGAACAAGAAAAACTATTTGAAAACATTCTGAAATAAGAGAAAACACAATTATGCTCATGATCAACACAGATTCATTTCAAGGTTCATTAGATTCATCAGCAGGGGAGAGTTTCGTGAAAAATATTAGAACTTGTCAATGGTTGTACACTTGCAACCATCTTGACGTGATTAAATCTAAAACACAGGAAAATAAACAGGTTTCTCATGTGGTCTCTCGGGAAAACGGTTTTTTCTCAAACTTTCTCAAAAAATTAACCCCCGACCCTTATGCAAGACTATTCTCATTGCATTTATACAATTTCACTCACTCACTCATCCCAAAATTTCCCCCGAAAAGTCTAAATATTCAAGAGAATCCTATTCATTTGTTACAACATACATGTTTCGAGAAAGTGATGTTTATTCAAATTTACAAATATCTTACTTTCTGTTGCTAGGTGGATAAATCATGAACTGATCACGCTTCTCAGTTCCTCAACTATGATTGGGATGCCATGTCATAAATTTTGACAGTCTTTTTAATCATTCCTTTATTTTTTCGTGCGAGAAATCCCCTTTTTAATAATTCTCAGGTGGCTCCATATGGCTTGATGTGACAAGAAATATTTTTCACCTTTTAGAATACACCTTGAGGAATAAATACCTTCATTCATGCCTCTTAGAAATGGGTGTCCTTGCATGGATTATACCACATATCTGCGCTACGAGTCTGAGTCGGCCAAGTGTAAAGAGGAGCCAACAGAAGCCTCCATGTGTCTCCTTGGTGCAACTGCAAAGGTGAATTCCAGAGGTAGGTTCCCAAACTAGCGTGAGCCCTCCACGTGTTCAGAACCCGAGAGAGGTACATTGGTCACTGAAAAGACTGAGCATAGGAAGGTCCATCTAAAGCTTCCACATTTCTGTTCGGCGTAACTTCAAATATGGAGTCTAGAGGCGGGACCTCAAATGAGTGAAAGATCTCCACATGCCCTGGGCCCAAGAAAGTTTCCTCAGCCATTGAAAAAGTATAAATATAAAGAGGATCCACCGGAAGCCTCCACGTGTCTCTTTGGCACACTTTTGATATGGTGCCCAAAAGTGGAGACCCCAAACAAGCACAGGCTCTCCACGTGTCTCGGGCCTGGAAAAGTTGTATCGGCCATTGAAAATTTTTAAGAACCAACGGAAGGTACCACGTGCCTAGGGTCCGAGAAAGTTGTATCTGATGGTTGAAAAATATAAGTATGGGAAGATCTAGCGAAAACCTCCACGTGTCTCTTCGAAGCTCTTTCAAAAGTAAAATTCAAGGGCAAGTCCCCAAACAGGCATGGGCCGTCCACGTGGAAAAGATCTTAGTTAAGTCGGGCCTGGGGGCTTTTACATTTTATGCCACTAAGAAGAATTGTGTGCTTTTAAACATTTTGGCTCGCCCACCTTCTTTCAATATAGGTTTAACACGTGGCTTTCCTAGGGCGCTGACGGGGTCGCAGCTCATTTTTACACCTTTTTACCTTTTTAAAACAAAGCCACAATTTCCAAAATACCTCCGGCAACTCACCATCCCGTCTTTGATTTAGACTCAACACGTGGCTTTATCTAGGAAATTGCGGGGCCACACTTCACTTTTATACCTTACCCCCTTTTTCAAAACAAGGCTAAAAGTTTGAAAGTCTTCCGGTGACCCGTCTCCCCACTTTTAACTTAAAAAATGGCCACGTGTCCATTTGCAGGCTCTAGACATTCCTTTTACACTTTTACACCTTTCATCATAATGCCTCAAAATTCCAAAAGGGCCCACCTTCCCACAACGACTCGACTTATGACATGTGTACACTTTTCGAGGAAAAAATAATAAATTGTGCCACTGCTTCATATCGTTGAGTAGCCAATCAGAAATTATCAGAGCCACGGGACCAATTTAGCATTTTTTACAAATGTAACAAAAGTGACAAATTCACCAAAAAGACCTTCCGTTCATTTGAAAATACCTAGATCTAAGGGTGATATCCATTTAATCTAAGGGTTGAGGATCAACCCTACATTTTCAAGTTGTGGCACTTTATGGGGTTGGGTAATTTTAAAAGTATGGGTATTTGAGTTGAATGGGGCCAATTAATGGTTAGGGCAAGTTGAAACTTTAACCTTGGAAAGTTAAGAGAATATATGGCTTAGGTTCACTGGGGATAAATTAAATAATTGCAAAAACGGTAACTTGGGTAATGAATTTTAAGGGTTGATTAATTGGAATTTTAAATGTTTAGATAGAAAACCTCATGGGAGGCATTATTGTTAAATGTCGTGGGAAGTAAGAATTAAACTAACTTAGGAAATATTGACCCCATTGATATTTTAAATAAGATGAATTAAAGGAAACCCTAGAAAGGGATTTATCTCAAAGTAGCCTTGTGTAAATTAATAATGATAATTATTAATTTAATAACCGACAACCCTTCTTATGTGAGAAGTTTAGTAAACAAGAAAATAATTAAACCTAGTTGTTAGTACTTGTTGCAACCCCTTTTAAATAAAAAAATTATTCCATATTTTTCCTAATTAAGTATTGAGTTTTGTCTTGGGTTTTGTGCATCAAAAATGTGGGTGTTACACTTGGTATCAGAGTTGTGGGTTCAATGCTTGGACCCTTGGGCACACTTGGAAACACAAACAGTAAACTTAGCACAACTCTAACTTAGAACACATGACATTGTGGATAACTAAAAACATAGAAAAACTTAGAAAACTGAAATGAACCTAGATGATGATGAACTAACTCTCACCTTGGTCTGTGTAGGAGGCACAGACTAGATGATGAGTTCTTGCACGTCGAGTTAGATCTACCACCTCCAGAGAAGATAGTTGTTGCTATACTACCATAGATCCTACAGACCTTACAGGAGGTCAATGCAACTATACGAGGTGGAACAGTAGGGGCACGACCTAGCCAACATGATAGGGAGCCATCACATGAGGCTCAACACCCTTCACTACACAGTGAGGAGCATAGAGTAGAGTACTCCCATGTGGGGTCAGCGAGACTAGATTCACCACCGAGAGGGCATGGAGATAGGGATGAGGGACATAGAGAGAGATCTAGGATCCCTAGACAGAGAGATGGTTGTGGTGAGAGACCTAGAGGTAGGTAAATAAAACAATAGCCAATCATATTAGAGAGATTATGAAGCTTCATCCATCTCATTTTTCTGGAGACATGGGTGGATTTCAGGCTGAGGCTTGGTTAGTTAGCTTGAGTGGATGCTTCAAGCTATGCCCATGTACTAGCAACATGAAAGATCATGTTGCGATTCATATTTTGAGAGACGAAGAAGGGTTTGGTGAATGACTGAGGAGAAAAATATCCATGTAGATTCAAAGAATATTACTTGGGAGCTCTTTGAGGAGTGATTTAGAGTTGATACTTGTCTAGAAGTTTATTCTGTAGAGGATTGATGAGTTTCATGACTTAGGATAGGCATCTATGACAGTGGATGAGTATGAGAGCCATTTTTTGACTTGCTTCAGTATGTTGAGTACATGCAAGATGAGCAGGTTAGGATTCATAGGTTCATCAGGGGCCTAAATTTGGATTTGGGAGGGGTATATGCATTTTCCATAGACTTTAGCTGAGGCCATTGAGAAGGCCTACATTGTAGAGGAGAATAGGGGGAAGACTCAGCATGCTAGAGATAGAGTGAGGATCTTGTATTCAGTAGATGTAGGACAATTGATCAAGGGGGATAAATCCTCCTCCTCATGGTGGACATAGCTCAACACAAGTCTTCCTTTAGCCACCATAGCAGTCAACAATAGACCCATCCACCATTTTGACCCCCACAAAGATTTGATGCACATAGGCGATGGAGTATGGGGCCTCCTCGTAGAGGACCCACTAGGACACAGGAGCACCTAGAGCTCAGTCAACTAGAGCTCATCCACAGTGACCACAATATTCCACAACAGGATCATCAGGATCTACTCCACAGACCACTAGAGCACCAGGGGGAGCCACTTCTTTTTGGAGAGAGCCTGGTAGTTGTTATGGATGTGGTGTACATGGACATCATTGGAGAGAGTGTCCACAGAACCCTAATAATAAGGGTAAGGGACCTATTTCAGAGCCTACAGTTGGTGACATGACATGCAGTCACAGGATTTATGTAGTGGTTGAGAACCACTAGGAAGAGCATCAGGGTATAGTGATAGAGACTTCAGGTAGCATTGGTGGTATCCCTACCTCTATATTGTTTGATTCTGGCTCTTCTGATTCATTTATTGCACCATCATTAGTAGAGTGATGCAGGCTAGTGGTAGTTAGGCAGGGCCTTAGTTGGGATGTTGAGATGGCTTCTAGAGCCAAGCTCATAGTGGAATCCTTAGTCAAGGAGTGTGTAGTTGACCTAGGACCCTTCACTATGACCTTGGATCTTTGTATCCTTCCCTTGGGTTCTTATGGAGTCATTTTGGGTATGGATTGGTTATCTACACATAGAGCTAGAGTGGACTGTTACAAAAAAGTTATCACTTGTGTAGATGATTTGGGGTTGGAGTCAGTGATAGTTGGGGTTAGGAGACCCATCTCTATTCACACTATTTCCTCTATGTAGCTCAAGTGTGTGTGCATGTGGATGTCAGCTATATGCTATTATAGTTAGTGACAGGTCAGAGGATGAGTCTAGTGGACCATCACTTGATGATCATCATATTTTGAGGGAGTTTGTAGATGTTTTTCTAGGTGAGTTACCTAGTTTACCTCCCCCACGTGAGATAGACTTTCATATTGATTTGGTTCCTGGAGTGGAGCCTATCTCACGCGCACCATATAGGATGACTACCCCTGAGCTTTGTGAGCTCAAGTTATAGTTAGAGGGCCTTCTTGAGAAAGGCCTAATCCATCCTAGTGTATCCCCTTGGGGTGCACCAGTGATTTTTGTGAAGAAGAAGGACAAATCAATGCATTTGTGTATTGATTATAGACAACTGAACAAAGTAATGATCAAGAATCGTTACCCCCTTCCACGCATCGATGATTTATTTGATCAAATGAAAGGGGTGACAATTTTTTCCAAGATAGACCTTAAGTCAGGTTACCATCAACTGAGGATTTTGGAGACTGATATTCATAGGACAAAATTTTCACATGAGATATGGCCACTACGAGTTCACAGTTGTGCCATTTGGTCTGATGAATTCCCCCCAAAGTGTTCATGAGTTTGATGAATGGGGTATTCAGGACATTTTTAGATCACTTTGTGTTCATATTCCTTGATGACATATTGATATACTCATGCATGCGTGAGGAGCATGAGGAGCACCTTCGACAGGTTCTACAGTGTCTTCGTGAACATTAACTTTATGGGAACCTGGAGAAGTGTGCATTATTTTAGTCTGAGGTTCAGTATCTTGGCCACATTATTTCTTTGGGGAAGGTATCGTACTCGATCCTTCCAAGATTAGAGCTATCATGGATTGGCCAAGTACCTACCAGTGTGACCAAGGGTGCATAGCTTCATGGGATTGGCAAGTTATTACAGGAGGTTTTTCTAGGATTTATCTCGTATTATGCATCCCATCACTTCCCTACAGTGAAAAGGGAAGAAGTTTTTTTGGTCAGATAGATGTGAGTAGGCCTTCATGACACTGAAGGAATGCCTTACGAAAACACCTATTCTTGTAGTGCCAGATCCATAGAGGGATTTCTTCATGTGTATAGATGCTTCTTTGGAAGGATTAGGAGGTGTTTTGATGTAGGATGGCCATGTAGTAGCTTTTGAGTCTCGAAAACTCAAAGATTATGAGGTCAATTATCCAACTCATGACCTTGAGCTTGTAGAAGTTGTGTATGCTTTGGTTTGATGGAGACATTTTATTTTAGGCAGGAGATTCATTCTCAGGAAAGATCACTTGAGCCTTCGGCACCTCTTCACACAACCCAATCTCAATGCCCGTCAACGGCGTTGGATGGAGCTGTTATGTGAGTATGATATGGAGATAGAGCATGTGAAGGGGAAGGAGAATGTGGTTGTAGATGCTTTGAGTCATCAGAGGCATTTGGTTATGGCTACATTAGTTGGTACAAACTTGAGGAGTAGGATCTTACAACAACTTCCACATGACAACTTCTACCTTTCAGCTAGAGTAGAGATCGAGTCTCAGAGACCCCTTGAAAGGAAGTTTTGATGGATTTACACTGGAGCCAGATGGACTTCTCAGACACATCTCGGATGGATCTATGTACCTAGGGATGGATATTTGAGACAGATCATTCTTGCAGAGGCACATCGTGCACCCTATTCAGCCCATCCAGGGGTGAAGAAGATGCATGCCACTTTGAGACAGTTATACCATTGGAGAGGACTATGGAGAGATGTAGCTCATTTTGTGTCTCGATGTTTGGAGTGTCAGAGGGTGAAGGCCAAGCATCAACATCCAGCTGGCCTTCTCTACCCACATGCCATACCAAAGTGGAAATGGGACACCATTTCCATGGATTTTATAGTAGGGATACCTACGTCGAGATACCACCATGATGTGATCATGGTCACGGTGGATAGATTGATGAAAGTGGCTCATTTTTCTCCAGTGAAGACCACCTATACAACTAGTGTAGTGGCATGAGTATATTTGGATGAGATAGTGAGGTTGCATGGGATTCTGTGGAAGATCATTTGTGACTGTGATCCATTGTACACCTCTCATTTTTGGACTACCATGCAACATGCTCTCGGGATGAATATCAACTTCAGTACAACCTATCACCCTGAGACAGATGGATAGATGAGAGTGGGTGAATCATATTTTAGAGGACATGCTTTAGATGTATGTCATGGATCATCAGTCGAGATGGGAGGAGTATTTATACTTGGTTGAGTTTTCTTATAACAACAAATTTCAGAGTTCTATTGGTATGGCTCCATTTCAGGTGTTATATGGTAGAGAGTGCAGGACACCACTGAGTTGGGACAGGTTAGAGGATAGGGTATCTCTTGGGCCAGCTTTATTACAGGATATGGAGTAACAGGTTGTCATGATTAGACAGAGATTACAAGAGGCTCAGGATAGATAGAAGAAGTATGCAGATCAGAGGAGAGTTGACCACAGTTTTGAGGTGGGCATGAAGGTATTTCTTCATGTCAGGCCTCATAAGATCCCTATCCATTATGGAAAAGGCTCTAAGCTTGCTCCTAGATTTGTGGGCCCCTTTGAGATCTTGGAGTGGATCGGTCCCTTAGCCTACCATCTAGCCTTGCCACCCAGCTTGTCTCACATCCATGATGTGTTTCATGTTTTTGTTCTTAGGAGATACATTCCAGATCCTTCTCATGTATTGGATTGGACCGCATTGCAGGTACAAGAGCAGGGGAAGGTGATGGTGGAGCCCATGCACATTTTAGAGTGCAGGACCTTGGGCCTTCGAGGCTGAGAGATTGATCAGGTGTGCATCCAGTGGGATTGATACGATGAGACAACAACTACATGGGAGGATGCCACACCTTTGAGAGCATAGTTCCCACACTTGTTCCAGTGACTTCCAGGAGGAAGTCAAGTCTAAGGGGAGGGGGATGTAGTGCCCACTCCTCTTTGACATTGATCTTACTATGATTTTTTCTTACTTTGGATTGGAGGCATAGACTTTGTTATCATATTTGATCAGTAGACATTGATAGATGGACATTACTATATTTGATTAGTATTTTGTTAGACATTATAGATATTTTGATTATGGATATGTGGTGACTCATAGTGTGGATTATATGCATGGATTGACATTTCAGTATTGATGATGATCTAGAGTTACTACTTTATATATACATGCTGACACATTGGATTTTGATGTATAGATTGTTGTTAGATGATTCAGCTAGTCTTGTGATCAAATTATTATTGATGAAATGATAGAATTGAAATGTTAGAGAATTATAAACAATTGATGAAATTGCTTGATTTTAGAGATGATCTAGTTATTATATTTGATGATGTGTATTGATATGTATGTGCATTTTATTGTTTTGATGTTATTGATATGGCCATGAGGCTAGAGAGGTATTGTTTTGATTTTGCAGGAAATTGTAACACAACAAACAAAAGGGGATAGGAGACCAACAGTGAAAGAATTTTGGGTATTGGCAACTGGTCACCTTGGCAACTTATGTTTTTGTATGTTGTTGGTTGTTGATAAATTTTTAGGAGGTCCCCATTGGGGGGGGTGGCCTCAAATGTGACCTTGGGTAGATGTGTTGGTTTCCCTTTTATTTTTAATTATTTTGTGAGTATGTAATTTATTATTGTAATGTGATCTACTTTATTATTGTTAGTTAAGTGTGCTCTAATTAAGTTGATTAATCTTGTTAGTTATTGTAAATTGGATGTGACCAAAGGGGTATTAAATTGTGGTAGGTTTTCCTTGATTTTATTATGGATTTGAAAGGATTTTCATTGGTTTAAGTGTTGTGTACTCAACCTTGCATGTCAAATTCGGATTTGGCTTAAGGGCCATTTTTGGAGGCTTGTGGGACAAGTTAAGCTTGTCCCACACCTCTTAATTTCACCTACCAACTATACCTATGGGTTAAGGGGTCAAAAATAGACCCCATTATGTGATTTGTAAGGTAAAAGGTGATATTTATTGCACCTTCTTACATGAGTTTTTAATTTTTTCCTTTAGAGGTGTGGGTTTGAGTTTGTGTGTGTAAGAGGCTTGTCATTTCCTCAACCACCAATTTATTGAGATTTGGGGTTTGACCATGTGATGTGGAGTTGAGGAGAAGTGATGTGGCATCCTACATGGAGCCACCTCACCCTCCTCTTCCCTTTTTCTATTTATACAAGTTTATTTGATGGTTTTGGGGTTAGATGTTTTATTTTCACTCTTGCATTTTGGAGGAGCTTGTTTTTGGAGTGCTTGTTTGGGAGCTTGGAAGATTGTTTGGAGCTTGTTTTGGACTTGGAAATCTTGGAGCTTGTGCTTGTGGATTGATTTTACTCTTGCAATGGCAAGGTAGGGACTTCACCCATGTATTTTTATTTCTTTTGTTGTGCAAATGGTTGTAAAAGAATGAATGTTGTGTATTTTGGTTTTGGGATTAGAATGGCCTTAAGGTTGTGTAGGAGAAATAAAATGGGGAAAATATTGAGGGAGGGATAAGATTTTATATTATGATTTTGGAGGGAGTTTTGGGGTTGGGTGTTCCACCTTTTGATAATAAGAAAGATTTCTTATTTATCTTGATATGTTTATTGAGGGAGGGATAAGAGTTGAGGGAGACATAAGAGAAATTGAGGGAGGGATAAGAGTTTTGTTGTGGTTGTGTGAATGAAGTTTTGGAGGCTTTTTAAGGTGGACACCTAAACCCCTTGGGAGGCATAAGTGATTCCCCATGTTTCTTCTCTCCCTTGGCTTGAATTTGAGCCTTTGTGCTTGGGAAAAATTATATGTTTGTTGTTATTTTGTATTGTGCTTGTGTGTGGAAAGTTTTGTGTGAATGGTTATTGTGGAAGCCTTGTGAAAGTTTCCATGGTTGCTTGATACCCTTCATTGCTTCATTGTTGGGGCTCGGCGGCCAATGAGGAGGATGGATTCTCCTTCTCATTAGATTATAGGTTGGGTGGAGAGCGTTGCCTACTCCCCTTATTTTGTTGTTGTGCTTGAAGTTGAAGATTGGAGGAGTCATGCTATGTTGGAGCCAAAAGGAGCACCTTTTAAATGTTGTTTCAATGTTGAAAAGTGAAAGTTGTAATCTTGTAAATTATTCTTTCATATTGTTGGAAAGAAGAGCTTTTGTATTGTAAGAAAATGAACTATGCTCATTGAGAAAAAGAAAGTACATTGTTTCCTTGTTGAAATTTGTATTATTGTAAAAATATAAGTTCTTGTAAATTTTATTATCAAGTTTTGTTGTATTAAAAAGGGTGAAAGAAGAACTTGAAAGTTGTAATTTATTGAGAATGTGTTCCCATCAAATCTGGAAATGTATCATAGTTACTTGTGCTTTCATTTGGTAAAATGGTTGTGTTTGTGTTGGAAGAATGTATGAAAGTTATACTTGAATTGCCTTGTTGGAATGGTTATCACTCTTGTTGTGTAAAGAAAAGAAATGGTACTTAGTAATTGGTTGAATTTATTTTCTCTCTTTTAGAGCTTATAAGAAATTTTATTGAAAAGGAAATCTTGTAGTTGTTTCTTATACACTATTGCAATGGAAAAGCTATGTACTTAGTCATTTAAGTCTTAATAAATGACATAAATCTATAAACTAATGAAACATTAATTAAAGTTAATATTACCTTAGAAATAACCCTTAATTATTGTAGGAACCTTAATTAAAGAAATGTTACCTTAGAAACCAACCAGGTAGAAAACATTTTGGAAAATGCTTAAAATTAAGGTTCAAATTTTTGGGAAACAGAACCTCTACCCTATGCAAAGCGGCGGTTTTAGGATCGCTACCTTTTCTTGAGCGGTGGTTTCAAGGTTATCACCCAGACAAGGTGGTAGTTTCAGGATCATCACCCAAGACAGGGCGGTGGTCACAGGACCGTCGGCCTGCTCAGGTGATAATTTCGTCACTTTGATGGAAAAATAAAATCCGTGACTGTACAAATTCCAGAATGGATTTAATTAAAATATGAGTTTTAAAACTTCAAAATGAAACTACCAACAACTAATAAATGAACAAACTCATTTGTTTAAGCATATAAATCCATTTATGGGCATTCAAATGTGTATAATCTCATAGATCTAATGAAATGGGGTTTTCCCCAAATAATGAACTCAAGGATGTAAATAACTAAATAGTAAAACCAGATTCATAGTGGAATCTCTACAATAAAATGAATGTATATCCTTGCAATAATAAACCTAGGAATAAACTAAACTAAATGAAGAGAAGAATGGAGGAAGATTTCCCCATTTGCAAACTAGATCCAAAGAAATTTCTCCATGGTTTCACTTCTTTCTTCCATGGCTTCCACTCCTCCAACCTGTAAAATTAAAATGGAACAAATGAATGAGTTAGGGTAAAAGAAAGAATAAGAAGACCCCATAAGGATGTTTAGGGTTCATTTGAAAATACCTAGATCTAAGGGTGCATATCCATTTAATCTAAGGGTTGAGGATCAACCCTACACATTTCAAGTTGTGGCACTTTATGGGGTTGGGTAGTTTTTAAAAGTATGGGTATTTGAGTTGAATGGGGCCAATTAATGGTTAGGATAAAGTTGAAACTCTAACCTTAGAAAGTTAAGTGAATATATGGCTTGGGTCCCTTGAGGATAAATTAAATAATTGCAAAAAGGGTAATATAGGTAATGAATTTTAAGGGTTAATTAATTGGAATTTTTAATTGTTTAGATAGACAACCTCATGGGAGGCATTATTGTTAAATGTTGTGGGAAGTAAGAATTAAACTAACTTAGGAACTATTGACCCCATTGATATTTTAAATAAGATGAATTAATGGAGACCCTAGAAAGGGATTTATCCCGAAGTAGCCTTGTGTAAATTAATAATGATAATTATTAATTTAGTAATCGACAACCCTTCATATGTGTGAAGTTTAGTAAACAAGAAACAAATTAAACCTAGTTGTTAATACTTGATGCAACCCTTTTTAATAAAAATAAAATTATTCACTATTTTTCCATAAGCTTACTTAGAATCTGATATAATAAACAAATGAATGACATGACTATTTATACTATTTACACATGGTGGGATTAAATCTACACTAATGCCCTCATAACTAGAACTACTTCTTGGGTGGTTTGGTCATTCCTTTCAATGATATGTTTGAAATTTAAAAACTAATTTTATATTAGTAAAGTGACATGTTGAAATCTGTTCATATACATATGCATTAATCCAATGGTGTGATATTTGTTCATTTAAAGGCTTTAAGTTATGTTACAATGCCTTGGATTATTGTTCCTTTAATAAGATGATATGTCAAAAGATTGAAGTGTTTACATATTTTTTCAATTGAATAGTTAAATTTATTAAATGTAGATATTTAATTTGGATACATGATTAGTTAATTGGTGTAATATTAATGCTTTTATATTTTTATTGATAATTGGTCTAAATTAAGTTTCTATTGGTGTATGTTTTTTGTGTTGTTTGTATTTTTGAGTTTTTTTTAATGTTTTATGACTTTTGATGTGCTTTAAGTTTGTTCTTAATTATTGTTTGTACTTCTTTATTGTGCCTATTTCTCTCTCTTAAATTTTATCTCCTTTGTTTCCCTGATGTTCTAGAAATTTTCCCAGAATTGTACTTGTAGGGTTCTGGCTCTTGCTTTTGTGGGCACTTTTGACATTTGGTTGTGGGTCTATTGGGGTTTGTATTCCTTTTGTTGGATTTAATCCCTATTGTGTGTCGCTTGCATGCTTATCATACAATCCTATTTTGAATTCGAGAAGTCTACAAATACAAAAGTACATTAAAGTCAATCAAGAGATATCGATTATATTTTCATGCGAGTGATATTGAGTAAAATGTATTGTTTCAAGAGCATTACCATGCCAAAGAAGAGTAGAAACATTTAGACATATCTAACATGTAGTCCTTATTGCATATATTTTAAAGAATAAGGGTTGGTATACTTGCATACATCATATTGTTTGCTCACTATCATTAAGTGTTGATTTCAAGACATTTTCTTTATAGGGGGGTTGATTGAGAAAAGATGAATCCAAACCTTAGTTTTTAATCTTTTTGAAAGATGTTGATGAAAAATAACGGTTGCAAGGAAGGGGAAGGATTTTTGAGGGACTAGCAGAGAATTTTGAAAAAGTGAGTGACGTTTGTGCGGGAGCCTAGAACTATATGATTAAATTCACCAGATAAATATAGTGTGACAAGATGGATCTATTTCCATAATCCTATTACTTTGATAGAGTCAAAACTATACTTGTATGGTTGTCGTCAAGTTGGCCGTGCAATTCTATTTTTATCGATACACCTTATGAGTTGAACACTTTTCTTGCTGACAACTATATGGATTGATGACAATTCAAATATTATTTTACAAACATTACATTTCTAATAATTTCAAGCACTTTAATTATTTTTAAAAGTTTCCATGCTCTCTAATATTTTCAAATACATTATATTCTTCTAAAATACATAGATTTTCCAATTAGGTCTAATTTGTTACGTGAAATTAGTTAGGCCGAATAATTCTAGATTGAGGTTAGTGTAATACATTTCTCAATATAAACAACTTTTCTCATGACATTAATTAATTTTTTTTTTTAGTTTTTTTTTTTAATAATTCTTTTATATATATATATCATTAACAGATTTTCCGTTTCTCATTTTGAAAATAATTTCAAGCATAAAAATCAATATAAAGAATATTTTGCAAACTTTGTGTAGTGTCAATTCCATTCTGACTTTATTAGTGCTTTTAGATTTGAAAAATTGTAACTCATATTATTCACCAAAAACTATTTCAAAATATGCTTTTCATTTTCCCTTTTCGAAAGCATCTAACCAACATCAAAATTCAAAGCAATAAAGAATATTATGTAGTTCCAGTTCCACATATTTGGCATATTATTGAACAGTTTTCACTTTGAAAACAGTCGCACGACAGTTTTCAGAACTAGATAATATATATAAAAAGGTGTAAAAGTCTGATCCTGAAATTTTTTGTTGCCTGCCATTGGATATGTAAGATCCTTTGATATGCCACCACATGAAATGATGGTTCCCTCCCACGATTGCTTATTTAAAGGAATAGATATAAATTCTTTATTCTAGATGTTAGGGTTGTTAGAGTTTGTAGGTCCAACATTCATTAGTTTGAATTTTATTTTAGGAAGAGACAATGTTAGGGATCATATCGAGATGACAAAACTTGATATATATCAAAATCTATTAAAGTATTTTGAAAACTTAAGAGATATTTGTAAAAAAATTATCTTTTATATATATAAAAATCTATTTAAGTATTTCGAAATTTTTGCAAAAAAAATTTATTTTTTAAATGCTCAACTTATTTATAAAGATTCATATTTGCAAACAAATACAATTTTTTCACAAAATATTTTTTAAAAACAAAAATTATAAATTGATACTATTTATAGAGAACTATATATATATATATATATATTTTCACATGTCAAATATACAGTCTAATTATTATTATTATTATTTTTTTGATTGACATTATAAGATGTGATTGCGGTCTAGATTGCAATTTGAATATGGAGGATAACAAATTTATAGAAATTTAATGTTTTATAGAAGTCTTGAATTAATTTGTTGATACCATCAACATTGTTAAAACTTTCAACGAAAGACATTGTTATAATTTTTAGAAAGTATTAAAAGATTTAAGATTTGATAAAGAGAAATTAGTAATTAGACAAACTTGAACTTTGAGATTAATTCTATTTTGAGAAACATATGTCAGACCATTATGTTTTTTGAATTTTTTTACCAATTTCTAGTATCAAATCGGATACCTATTTTATTTTAGAACCTTTGGAATTTAGATTTTAGATTGCTCGTAGAAATCAAATTCTAATATCCATATTCCCTTGGCAACATAGACATTATTGATAATATTTCTTCAATGCAAGAATCTATTAGTAGCAACAACCATAAGAATTAAAGTTTGCGGGTTTTATAATATAAGAAGGGCACGCTTGTAGTGAGCAGATTTACTGACTTGCATGGAGCTGTGTAACAACGATAATGAAAAAACGGAATACAATAAACAATATAGATGTGAAAGAGATCAGAGATCAATGAGCATAACTTATCAGTGGTAATATTGAAATCGACTGACACACTGGACTGTAACAATCACCTTCACTAAGAAGTGTTAAACACACAGGCTAGATAGGCTCTTCCATCAGAGATAGTATAATAAATGAATGACTGAGATTCAAGCTGCTTTTATATCTCCCTCAAAGCCTCCCAAAAGCTTAAAAGCTAATGCTTACAGAGATTTTGAAAGCCTTTGAGGGCGAGTTAACAGCAGCTCTCTCACACTTCTGCTTTCTCAAAAGCAATGCACCTTCATAAACTGAAATATTGGATATGATAAACAGAATATTGCGGAAAATAGTAATTGCATAGATGAATTTAAAGGGATGAGTAACAAAATGTCAACTGAATTAATGGAATTTTAGCATTGAGAATTGGTTCTCCACTAATGACATTGAAAAAAGTCAATATGATTAAAGCAGAAGACAAGCTTATCAGATTAGAATCTTCAATCAAAAGTCCTCAGAATTTGAATAATTTCAAGGTGGTCCAGTGGTTCTTTTTAATGAGATTTTGTCATATTTAACTACCACTTTTGTTCTAGTTTGGTCAAGAGTGTAGGTCTTATATATTTGAGCTGTTAAGCAATCCAACAAAAATACATTATTTTATTCTCCAACAAATAAATAAATTAGTTTCTTTTATATTAATAAAGCAATATCTATAAATTTTATTTTATTTTTTATTATTGTTTTCGATAGATTATTTTTGAGAATTATGGGCTGTGTTACAATGTCTCAAATTATTATATTTAAAAATTATTAACAGAATAATTTGAATCAAATTTAATAATATTATCTTAAGTGTTGTGGTCTAATGGTAAGGATGATAACTTATTATAATCATCTATTAAATTATAATATTTTTGTATATACTTGATATAAAGAGTTAAATAGATAGAGTCAAGATAACTTTCTAAATGGTTTTGATGGATTTAATATTCTGAAATCACCGTTATTTAATCATTTTATATAAATATGAACTTATTCAACAAATCTAATTTATTATACATATTCTATAAACATAAAAAATTAAAATACTAATAAAAAAAACTTATTTTCTATTTTTAAAAATATAATATTATGACATTAAATCAAATTCAATAATAAAATTTAAATTTTAAAATTTTACTATTTAATATTTAAAATTAGTTAAAATTTTCAATCGAACTTAATATGTATAGGGATTAAAGTTTATACACATTTTACCACTTCATATTTAAACCAAATTAAATATTTTAATTTGGTTATCATTTTAAATCGATTATGGAAAGAACACGTTATACATCATATTTGATGCATAAAAACTTCATAAAGTATTTTGTGGCTTTTTGTACCACGTTTAGATTTCGAAAGTTAAAAACTAAAGAAACTGTAGAAACTACAACTATAAAGGCACTTGGATAGACATAAAATAACTTGACTTTCAAAACATTCAAACGACAGTTTTAGACATATCTTTGAGAAGCCTATAAAATCTATATTTTGTAGATAGTGAAATAAAATGGGAATACAAAATCACTCTCAATAGAAAAATATATAATATTTAAGGAACTAAAACATTTGAACTAGTTTCTTCAAAAAAATAAATTTAGTGATTAATTATTGCTATTAATAATAATATTTTAGATTATATTTTACTAAATAATTTTGTGTAAGAGAAAAAATTAATACTATAAAAAAAAGATTCGGAGTTAATGATTGCTAGTTCTAAAAGGTACTAAATTTAGATGAGATGTTGGTGTAAAAAATGATTTGCACGTAGATACACAAATTCAACAAAAAAAGTCATAACTAAACTATTAAAATTATTAAGATTGTATTTTGTTTCATTAATTTTAATATATTTTGAATATCGTATATATATTTCAAGGCTACTAACAATTGTCATAAATATTCTAACCAATACCTATCATTATTGACACTACATTTTGTTAAATGTATTTGTGATTATATAGTTCCCCTTTTTCTTGTACATATTCCCCTACTTTATGTTAGTAAGTGGAAAGATTGGTAACATAAAGTAGATAGAGATCCATACCTGATATCTATATAGATTGTTGTAGAAAGCATGCTAAGGGACTAGACAAAGTGTGGAACGATAACAAAAGATGGAGTGTTGAAACTAAAGATGTAAAAGTGTAAAAAGTGATGAGAGTCAACCTACCTAGCGAAAGCATGTGTGTAGATTCCAATGTATGTGATGTACCTGCATGTTAGTGTGGATGTGTGTGATGTTGGTTTTGATGATGACTACTTGCTTCCCATATGGATGGACGTGCAAAAGAGAAGACGATAAAGTAGTTAAATACACATGTATATATGTAAAATTGTGTGTAAAGACACATGTATAAATGTAAAAATCATGTAATGAAAGTACTAAAATGAAAAAGGAACATGTGCACCTGATCTGTAATGAGAAAAATGGTGTAGAAAGGATCCTGTAAATGTTGATGAAATGCAATTTTTTTGAGCAATCTCATGCCACTTACTGAAGAAGTGTAGGGAGGAAAGTTCGATGTATCCTCCAACTTGTAACTACTTTTTGAGAGTGAAGAAATCTCTGTACTGTCTAGTTTTTTGGGTGATTTGAAGCCATTGGACCAAGAAGTGTAGAGAGGAAGGTCTGATTTATCCTCTAACCTGTAACCACTCCCTAGAATGCTAAGGAAAATCTACCCTGTAAAAGCTGCTATGTATGGAGTTCTGTAGACTGGTCTTAACCCACTCGCTATGTAACCCACTTTATCATTGACAAAAACAGAAAACTGGGTTGTACCAGTACTTTGTGTAAACCCAATTGTTGACCCCCTTTTTGGGGACACATGTGACATCATGGATAGGAGAATGCAGTCCAAAAGAGGACTGACCCCTGAAACTATGCTCTGCAAGTGGAAGGGAATGTGCTTGGTAGAAACCAAGACACACACAAACAAGTGGCTAGGAAAAATGTGTTAGTATGAACAAACATACATGTAGAAGACTAAATGTAAGTTACACAGACAACGTGTAAGCTAAAATGAAATAAAAAACGCAAGAAGTCAATCAGAGACCATGAAAAGTGGGTTACAAACATGGGACATCACTCATGATGTCACAAGACACTAAAGGCCATAGTGGCCACATACAAAAAGTACGTGTGCACAAAAAACAAAGGGAAAATCCCACATACAATGACCAATAGAGACAAGCAAGGAAAAACAAATAGATAGTCATGGTAGCAAGTAATCCTGCAAATAAATGTTGCACATAAAGCACTCGTTAGCATGTTAGAAAGATAAGAATTATGTTAAAGCTTGTATAATCAATAAAGTAGAGTGCTAAGTACAAAATGAAACAATAACACCTATAGTGTATGAAAGTGGATGTCCCCAGGAGCCGCTATGGGACTCGTAGTGGCCTAAGCATCTAGACTGTGTGTAGTGGACCTATATAATCTGTGATCACAACTACAAAAGAAAGTGAATGCACATGTGTGTACAATAAAGATATTGACGTACAAGAAATATATGTAGCATGTTTAATAAGTTGAACATATATAAGAAAATGTAAGTAAAAGTAAAAGGAACTAAGATATGAAGTATGTTGTGGATGGATGGAATGGAACATAGGATGAATGATAGGAGCTGTGTACACTCCGAGTGAATGGAATTGTATATAGTGAGGTCCATTTATTTATGACCCCTTAGTAGTCAAGAATGAACTATAAACGACAGTGCTTCATCGGGAAATGGTCAAACTATATGTTGTGTGTAGCACATTGTAGTGATGATGTGGACATAGAGATGAGATGTGCGTGATGGTGCATCCAAAGTGTATATCACGACAAGATGATCAAAGGAGTGATGATTTAACCTAAAGCCTGTATCACTAAAAGATGATCAGAATCGGTGATGATGCTAGAGTAAGTGGTGATTTATCCTACGACATAAATCACTACAAGATGAGTAGAAGGAGTGGTGATGTAGCCTAAAGCATATACCACTAAGTGATGTAAGAGGAAATGACTATGTACCCTATAGTGTATATCGCTAAAATAAGAATGTCCCATGAGGGGTAGGATTGAATGATGAATGTGTGAGTGTGATGAGGTCCATTGGTGATATATACCCTCAACACTCCAGTATGGATAGTCAGACTAGAGTGCATTATTGGGTAGTGAGTGCATCGTGTACAAGTAGTTGTGTAAAATGCGTAGTATGTGTAGTGGTGGTAAGATGTGTAATGTCTATTATGCAGTGTGTAGGAAGCCCTCAACAGTCAAGTGTGAACCAAAGCACAAGAGTATGTCATTGGGAAAATAGTTGATGCTAACGTACAAATGAATATGCGTATGCTAAAATGTTGATAATGTGATTCTGAAAAACGTGTTGATGCTAGGGTGGGGGGGAATGTGGGAATGTTATGCCCCAAAATGTGTGAGGAAGGATAAAGTGATGTCATCAAGAAGATCGTTACTGTCTAGATTGAAGCCATAAGGTTCTACATTAGAAACTTGATAAGATATATTGTTGGGTTGCTTGTGCAACGAGCCATTGAGGCGTAAATGATACATACCCATTTCATATTACTCATTAGTGAATAGAGGAAGTAGACAAACACATGCATACCACCAAGTAAGATTTTGTGTATAGATGAGGAAATAGTTGTTGCAAATTAATATATGAACAAATGGCATAGGGAATGAGATATAAATATGATCATGGTCTAAAGTACCCCCGATATAAGTAAGTAAAAACTTACCTAATGTGAGTGGAGAATAGTGAGGAGTGCGCAATGGATAGACTATAAGATGGAAGACATGTAAACCATAATAAATAGTAATAGTGATGAATCCATAATATAGATGAGGATGGTGAGTAGGATTGCACAACATTGGACCATCTCTTAAGTTGTGGGACTTGCAAAACTTGAGATGGACCTCCAAAGAAGGTTGGTTCCTTCTTCCTAATCTACCTGCCACAAGCTACTCGAGTGCAGGCAGAACCTAATCTATCCTAATCTAACATTTATAAGGAGACATGGAGAGAGAGAGAGAGGGTGAAAGAGAGCCTACACTAAGTGGTGATACACCAGAAAAGGAAGTGGCTGATCACAGATCCAACTACCTGAAGTGGAGAGAGGTGAGTAGAGGAGAGGGTGGACAAGATGCACCACGAACCAAAGATGAATGTCACATGGAACACCACTTCAAGACCCATTAAGCACAACTCCCAGAACCTACAATAAACATCAGAGTATGCACAGTATACCCTGTAATGATGAGAGGTAAGAAGAGACAATAAAATGAGCCAAGGATGGACAGATGCATCACGAAACAAATTCTATTACTCCAAAATCTACACAGTACATCATCAGTGGGCAAGGGGCAAGAAAATGCCATTACAGAGCCATGAAAGGAGGCTTAGACTCTACATTCTACCCTAAGGAAGAAAGAGAGGGGGGCAGGAGAGAAACAATGACCAACCCTTTGAATATGCCCCTCCTTTACAATATATAGAAGAATGAGAGAGAAAGAGAGAGGGAAAATCGAACTCTGCTCCAACCACCCTGCAATGCATTGAATTCCACCTTCCACAATGAAGATTTTTATCGCAAGACCCATGCCTCCATCATTATCCCTTACTGAACAAGAAAGACCCCCATTCTTCATCATTAGGTGGAGACTTGAAAACCCCCGAAATTAGTGGGCCAAAACATTAATGGAGGTAGGTGAGAAGCCGGTGCCGAGATCTTTCCAAAAAATCCTCTCCCACCCAAATTTGAGTTTCCAGTCGAAAGATATGGCTGTCTGAAGATCAGGGTCGCATGGGCACGCAATATTTAAAAGAGTCTGTCTGTACAAGATCCATGTGGCAGCCTCATGCATCTTGAAGATTTGGATCCTTCCTTTCAATCTTGAAATCATGTCGGACTGACACGTGGTGGCTTCCACGGGCTCCTCGTTTTCCTTTATATTTTGCCTAAGTCCTTCCCATTTGGCGGAGACACTGTGTCTGACCCGAGACACATGGAGGCTTCGCGCTTGTTTGGAAACTGCCCCCAGATTTTCTTTTGAAGTTTTGTGTAGATGAGACACATGGAGGTCTCCACAGGTCCTTTTGGAATTTTCAATGGATGACCTTACCTTTTCGGACTCTGGACACGTGGTGGGTTGGCGCTTGTTTAGGGAATGCCTTTTGGGCCGTGCCTTTGAAATTGCACTGATGAGACATGTGGCGAGCTGGCACATGTTTGGGGAATGCCTCTAGATTCACCTCTTGAAAGTGCACCGAAGAGACACGTGGCTCCTTCGTTGGCTTGTTCCTTTCTTTGTATTTTGGCTAAGTCCCTTTTTCTTGGCAGGGCCATATATCTCACCCTAGACACGTGGAGGCTAGGCACGCATTTGGGAACTCACTCCGAATTTTATTTTTAAAGTTGTGCCATGCTAACACGTGGATCCTTCCACTTACCTTTTGTACTTAACTTGATTCAAACCCTACTCCCTTTTCGGGCCTGGGACACGTGGAAGGCCCGTGCGCTCATCTGAGTCTCCGTTTTGGGTCACACCTTTGAATTTACGCTGATGAGACATGTGGCACTGTCATTGGCTCTCTATACTTAGTCATTTTGGGAGCACTCTGTCTCCCTTTTTTTTGACTTTGTTAGACCCTTGACACGTGGAGAGTTGGCACTCATTTGAGTCTCTGCACTTTGGACCCAGCCTTGGAGTTACGCCGATGAAACACGTGGAGGCTTCCACTGACCCCACTTATACTTAGTTATTTTAAATAGCCACTATGTCCCTTTTCAGACTTGGGACACGTGGAAGCCTCACGCTCATTTGGGAACCCACTCCAAATTTTACCTTTGAAGTTGCGCTGAGTTGACGCGTGGCTCCTTCCGTCGGTTTTGCCCCATTTTGACTTTTCAACTGCGATTATGTCTCTTTTTTGGATCTGGGACACATGGAAGCCTGACGCGTGTTTGGGGTCTCCATTCTGGATTCAATCCTTGGAGTTGTGTTGATGAGGCATGTGGAGCCCTCTGCCGCTCTGTGAATTTTCAATGGCCGATGAGACCCCGGCTCATGGGCCTGCACTTGAAAATTGTGCCATTTTGAAAAAGTGAAAAAGTTTCAAAGTCCCCGCAGACCCGTCAGCCCACTTTTTGACTTGGGAAAAATTTCCTCCTTGGACCCCTGGACCCGCTTTTGGAAAAAAACATCCTCAGGCCCACGGCCTACATTTTCCCATTTTGGGCAAAAGACATCTTTGGGGCCCTCCAGCCCACTTTTTCCACTTTGCAAAAAGTAATCCTTCTCGGGCCTGCGGGCCCACAATTGTACTTGTGCCTTTTGCGAAAAGCTTAAAAAATGTCAAAATTTCTCCCATCGGTCCACAATTTCCATCGGCAAAAAATTCTTCCCTAGGCCCGTTGGCTCGCTTTTGGCAAAAAATCCCTCTAATGCCCTGTTGGCCCACAACATGAAAAATACAAAGAGTTAGAAGGACTTATTTATATCTCTAGAAAGGGGAAGAAAATTCCTATCTGATGGAAATGATTTCAAGGTGCCTTAAGTGTTTAAAATATGTAAAAATTCATATTGAAGCACAAAGAGGGAAAATGGTGTCAGTTGACTCAAAATAAGTGTGAGCTTATTTTGGTCAACAATTTGGTGACTCATGGGGATCACCTACCTGCTAGGTGAAATGATCAGTGGCCTTGAAGCATCCATTGGGAATGGATTTTGTCTAGTAAACACAAATTTGATCTAAAATTTTAAAATATAATCCTTGATGGAACCAGAGTTGACCTCTGAGCCACTTGGACTCTTACAAGGAAATCATGGAGATTAGATCTCTAGAGTGAAAATTGTTTTACCTAGGGCTTTTACCTTTTCACTGTGGGCACACTGAATGTTGCTAGTGATGTCAACCTTGAGCAACAAAAACACCAACACACTATGTACAAAACTGGAAATCATACATGCTCCAAGTGGAACATGCAGAGTGTGCACAAGCACTTCTTCTGCTGAAAACAAACCTAAACCTACTCTACACTAACCAGAGAGAAAAGGGACTCAAACAAATCCTACAACTGGCAGGGAGAAGTAGCTTCCCTTTCTCAAAAGGGGTAGCCATGCAAATGATTTGACACTAAATATGGTTGCTTGTATGAGTGAAAAACTAACTTTAAGTCGGTCCTCCACCCAAATCATCAAGGTATCAATTGGAAACAAGACAAATTACCTCCTTAGTTGCTCTTCATTTGGGTTGAAGAGGCATTGCATCTGACCCTTGGTACTTTGGAGCTCATCCTCATGCTCTGAAGTGAGCATGACTGGTTTGGCTTCTCCTTGGCTCCAATGAAGCCAAGTACCTGATTGGGCATGGTCTGGTCCTTTGAATGTGCCCATAGTTCTTAAATTCAACTCCAAGAATGGAGTTTTCTTACTGACCTTCCTGGATGGATGGTGTGAGAGAGATGATGACATCCTCTTTCTCTTTTCCTTCCTCCTCCTGTGAAGAACATGGAAGACTCATATCTTCCAACCTTGGTTCCAGAGGGCTGTTATGAAGTGTAGGTTGTTGTCCTTGAATGCTCTCCTTCATGGCAGCAGGCTCATGTGCTTGGAAGGTTGATAATGGAGGAGGAAATGATGTGATCTCCTGGAGCTCCTCTTCATCAAAGTAATCCTCCAAGTCAGACAGATAATCTACCTCCTTGTTGTCCTGTTGCATGTGCTCTACCTCCTCCATGGTGTCCTCCTGATCTGCAACTAGCTCACCATGGTTCCCTTCTTCTTCAAACATGAAGTTTGAAAGCTCAAACTCTTCTTCAACATTAGATCTTGAAGGGGATGAAGTGGGAGGAAGAACTGAAGGTTCTTCTGTGGCCTGCTCCACACTTGGAGCCTCTGAAACTGTATGGTCCTCCTCCATCATGGGTTCATCAATCAAATCAGGCCCTTGAAATGAAAGAAAAAAATCTTCAATGATGCTTTCTTCATTAAGTGGCCTCAACTCTGATTTGATCTCTCCCATATGCTCCTCTTCAATGGGACTTGGAGCTGGTTGTTCTTCCTCCTTAACTGGTTGTGCAGCTTGGATTATATCAACATCCTCTTTAGACAAAGTGCCATTATGGACAACATTCAGAACAAACAGACTGTTGATCTTCTTCTTCTTGTTCTTGTTCTTCTTCTGCTGCAAACTCAGCCTCAGCCACCACTGGCTCTTCAACTTTGACCTCCTCTATTGGCTTAACCATCAAGGGGATCTTTGTAAACCCAAATCTGGCAGCCCAACTCTTCAGATTTTCTGTCATTTCTTCTCTGTTGGGTTCCTCTTCTTGTTGTTTTCCTTGACTGGATTCTTGAGTCTCTTCCCAACATGGACTTGGGAAAGCAAGAGGAGTGGCAGGTTGGGGTTCAACTAGTTTTACTATTGTTTTTGGTGGAGAGGGGAGTGGAACTTCTTGTTTGTTTGGAGGGGATGACTGCTTGGAAGGGAAAAGAGTAGAAGAATTGGGGTGGGATGGAAGACTAGGAGATGAAGAAGGGAAATCAACACTTGGGGCAGCAAGTGAGGGGCTTGAATCTTGATCATGCTGAAATGATAAAGTTGAGAAAGAGAAAATGAAGGATAGGGAGTTGGTGATTGACTTACCCATTGACAAGGTTGTCTCACACTCCAACTCATATGCCTCAATATCCTCAATCCACTGTGTAAGTTTGAGGAAACACTTCAACCATGAAGTCAAGCTTCTCCTGAGGGTTGTAATGTCTTGGAAAAGGGCCTCCCCATGGACAAGGTGCCCTATAACCAATCCTGAATGCCTTCATCTATGTTGTAGCCCTGGACTACACCATGCTAGCCTCCATTCCTTGAATCTTCTCCAGTAGATCAGCATTTTCCATGTAGCTGTCACCATTATATGCATCCCCTTGTTCTTGATAAGCTCCATGGCCAAACTGGTTTTGACCCTTCTCATATGGGTAAGCATAATGGTTTTGGATATGATCATAATGTTGATCTGGAGGAGTTGGGAAATACATTAGAGGTGGACTGCACTGTTGTTGCAAGTGTGAGTTCCAAGATGGAAATGAAGTCATGATTGCACAACTTCATGAATGGTAGAGAAAGATGTGGAAAGAAGGATGAATGAATGTGTGGAAATGGATGGAAAAGGTCTGCAACTCAGAGAATGGGTTGTTGACCAGATGGAGTCACCAGATGTGCTTTGAATGTGCCTCTAAAGGCTGAATCTCACCAAGTTGAATCAACTCAATGAAATGGAGTGAAGACTCTTGGTCCCACCAAGCATGCCAAAACTGTTAGTGTGGTCACATTGTGGCTTAAGATTTGTTGTTGATAATGAGAACCTTGGATAGATGAGAGATCTAACCTCAATGTCCCACCAGGCATACCAAAACTGTTAGTGCAAAATCACAACACCCTTGAATGTCCTGAGTATGAAATGGGGCATTCGGTGTGATTGCACAACATTGGACCATCTCTCAAGCTGTGGGACTTGCAAAACTTGAGATGGACCTCTAGAGAAGGTTGGTTCCTTCTTCCTAATCTACCTACCACAAGCTACTCTAGTGCAGGCATAACTAATCTATCCTAATCTAACCATTCCAAGGAGAAAATGAGAGAGAGAGAGAGAGAGGGTGAAAGAGCCTACACTAAGCGGTGATACACCAAAAAAGGAAGTGGTTGATCACAGATCCGAACTACCTGAAGTGGAGAGAGGTGAGCAGAGGAGAGGGTGGACAAGATGCACCACAGACCAAAGATGAATTTCACATGGAACACCACTTCAAGACCCATTAAGCACAACTCCCAGAACCTGCAACAAACATCAGAGTATGCACAATATACCCTGCAACAATGAGAGGTAAAAAGAGACAATAAAATGAGCCAAGGATGGACAGATGCATCGAAACATATTCTATTGCTCCAAGAGTTCACACAGTACATCATCAGTGGGCAAGGGGAAAGAAAATGCCATTACAGAGCCATGAGAGGAGGCTTAGACTCCACATTCTACCCTAAGGAAGAAAGAGAGAGGGGGCAAGGAGAGAAACAATGACCAACCCTTTGAAAATGCCCCTCCTTTACAATATATAGAAGAATGAGAGAGAAAGAGAGAGGGAAAATTGAACTCTGTTCCAACCACCCCTGCAATGCATTGAATTCCACCTAATCCACAATGAAGAGCTTTACTACAAGACCCATGCCTCCGTCATTGTCCCTTACTGAACAAGAAAGAGCCCCATTCTTCATCATGGCGGTAGGTGAGAGACTTGACAACCCCCAAAATTAGTGGGCCAAAACATTAATGGAGGCAGGTGAGAAGTCAGCACCGAGATCTTTCCAAAAAATCCTCTCCCGCCCAAATATGAGTTTCCAGTCAAAAGATATGGTTGTTTGAAGATCAGGGTCATGGGTGCACAATATTTAAAAGAGTCTGTCTATACCAAGACCCATGTGGTAGCCTCACACATCTTGGAGATTTCGCTCCTTGCTTTCACTCTTGAAATCACATCGGACTGACACGTGGCGGCTTCCGCGGGCTCCTCATTTTCCTTTATATTTTGGCTAAGTCCTTCCCGTTTGGTGGAGACACTGTGTCTGACCTGAGACATGTGGAGGCTTCGTGCTTGTTTGGAAACTACCCCCAGTTTTTACTTTTGAATTTGCATAGATGAGACACATGGAGGCCTCCACAGGCCTTTTGGACTTTTCAATGATGACCTTACCTTTTCAGACTCTGACACATGTGGTGGGTTGGCACTCAGTTTGGGGACTGCCTTTTGGGCCATGCCTTTGAAATTGCACTGATGAGACACATGGCGAGTTGGTGTATGTTTGGGGACCGCCTTTGGATTCGCCTCTTGAAAGTGTGCAGAAGAGACACGTGGCTCCTTCTACTGGCTTGTTCCTTTCTTTGTATTTTGGCTAAGTCCCTTTTACTTGGTGGGGCCACATATTTGACCGTAGACACATGGAGGCTCAGTGCGAATTTGGGAACCTGCTCTGAATTTTACTTTTGAAGTTGCATTGCGGCTGACACTTGGCTCCTTCCACTTACTTTTTGTACTTAGCTAATTCAAGCCTGCCCCCTTTTCAGGCCTGGGACACGTGGAAGGCCCGCGCTTGTCTGAGTCTCCATTTTGGGTTGCACCTTTGAATTTGCACTGATGAGACATGTGGTGCTGTCCGCTGGCTCTCTATACTTAGTCATTTTGGGCCCGCTCTATCTCCCTTTTTTGACTCTGTTGGACCCTTGACACGTGGAGAGTTGGCGCTCATTTGAGTGTCACACTTTGGACCCAGCCTTGGAGTTGCGCTGATGAGACACATGGAGGCTTAACCCTCCCTTATACTTAGTCAATTTTAAATAGGTCAGCTTTGTCTCCTTTTGGACCTAGGACACATGGAAGCCTCGCGCTCATTTGGGAACCCGCTCCAAATTTTACCTTTGAAGTTGTGCTGAGTTGACACGTGGTGGCTCCTTTGTCACCGGTTCTGCCCCATTTTAACTTTTCAATTGCCGATTCTGTCCCTTTTTTGGATCTGGGACACATGGAAGCCTGACACTTGTTTGGGGTCTCCATTTTGGATTCAATCCTTGGAGTTGCACCGATGAGGCACGTGGCACCCTCCGCGGTTCTGTGACTTTTCAATGGCCGATGAGACCCCGCGGGCTTGCGGGCCCGCACTTAAAAATTGCGCCATTTGCGAAAAGGTAAATTTTTCAAAGTCCCCCGTAGACCCACCGGCCCGCATATTGACTTGGGAAAAATTTCCTCCTTGGCCCCTTGACCCGCTTTTGGAAAAAAGTCATCCTTGGGCCCGCTAGCCCCCGCATTTTCCCATTTTGGGCAAAAGACATCTTCGGGCCCTCTAGCCCGCTTTTTCCACTTTGTAAAAAGTAAACCTTCTTGGGCCCATGGGCCCGCAATTATACTTGTGCCCCCTTTGCAAAAAGTGTAAAAAATGTCAAAATGTCTCCCGTCCCCGCCGGTCCACGTCTGGCAAAAAATTCTTCCCTCCGCCAGCATGCTTTTGCAAAAAAACCTTCTAAGGGCCGTCATCCCGTAACTTAAAAAATATGAACAGTTAGAAGGAATTTTTTATATCCCTGGAAAGGGGAAGAAATTTCCTATCTGATGGAAATGATTTCAGAGGGGCTTAAGTGCTTAAAATATGTAAAAAAATTAGATTGAAGCACAAAGGGGGAAAATGGTGTCAGTTGACCCAAAATAAGTGTGAGCTTATTTTGGTAAAGTGTGCTTGACACCCACATTGTAAATGTGAATTATGATATTTAAGAGTTGGTCATTGTCAAAAGTGTTAAGGTCAGTAGGAGGATTAGATTTGAATGCTATGTGTTTAGAAAATTCATCAACAAATGAATGATAGACAGATTCTGGATACATATGTATAGGAATGCGAGTAGTACTAAGAAGATGTTGGACTCTACGCCTTAAATTAGTATTTGCAAGAAAATAATCATTAATTGAGATACTCATGATGACTATATTATAGGATGACTAGATTATATTAGCCTAATATGATGCTAAAGGAGCTCTAAAATACCTAAATAATGAAACAATGAAATGCTGAAATTATACACAAGTAATCTAAGAAATTAAATATGAAACCCTAATGTGCAAAGAGGGTTAGAAGGGTCTTAGCTGATTCATTGAGGCTGTGGGATTGTGTTGCAATGGAGACCATCATAACGGGAGGAGGAAACCATCTCACAAGAGCTCAAAAAAGTACAGATCTAGGATGTATGGCTAGACTGTGGTGCTTGAAGTAGGATGGAGGCACCAATAGTGCCCTGGTATGAGATCTATGTGCCTTGGTCTATGGAAATGACCAAGGAGCCTCCTCAAGGGGTTTGTTGAGTGTTATCCTGTGTTCTCTTCTTGTCATGTGAATGTCTTTGTGTGATGGCTGAAGTACTAGTAAACTTGTAATAAAATAATCACTTGCACAACCCTAGATAAAGCACCAAAACCCTAAAAAAGAAATATGCAGATTGAGGGGTCAGACTATCCTTAGCTGCCAAATGGATGGACTTATCACTGAGCACTGCAAAACATCTCATACCCAACTTAGTTCTATGTTTATGTGTGGAAATCGTGCCATAGGTGCTCTTGTCCCAATCACACTTTGTGAGTAGCGAGCTATAACTAGATGTAGAATGTGTGTAAATGGTGCATGGAATAGAATAAAATCCTCTCCAATAAAGTGTGATGCAGATTAACTGGCCTTTTCCCCTTGTAATGGAGCTAGATGGATGCAAATGGTGTACTAGAAGCCTTTGATGGATGCAACCTTAGGTGGTTATACTAGTGCTTAGTTATTTGTCCCTCATTATGCTCTCATAAATTTATATTTATACAGATCTCTTACTTTAATTTCATAATTAACCCCAAATAGGTCGACTGTTAAAAAAGATAGAAAGCTCAAATGGCTAGAAAGTGCCCAAAAATTGAGAGGAAAGTAAAAAGAACATCATGATGCCCAGAGGGGACCAAGATTCCTGGGGTTCCCCAGTCCTAGCTTGGCCTCCCAGTCATAAATAGGGAAAACACAATATAAAAATACGGACTAGGAAAGTGTGGGTGCAATATAGAAAGTAGCAAAAGAAAATAATGAAATATGACCAAATACGTGGGTGAATTAGTACTCTTTTTCACTCAAGAACCATATGAATAATAGTATGAAACTGGGACTAAATAACTACCCAAAGTGCATGATTTTGTGTCTACACATACACATTCACTGGGGGCATGCTGGTCCAATCACATTCACATTGCATAAATCTCCATCATATGTATTCACAGCATAATGCATATCTTAGTGGCACTTATGCTTGTTTTCTTCTACTCACATGTTACTTTTTGCTTACTATATTAGCTATATATATATAGTATGTCATTATCTTTATCATATACACATGCGTGTTCACTTGTTCTCTAGTTGTGAATGAAAAATTCGTATAGATCTTTACACACAACAATGATGTTTGGCATTGTACCTTGATTAACTAAAATTGGGAATAAAGGAAGGTAGTTAATCTAATAGGACATAAACGCAATAAATAACTATGCTAACACAATGTGTAAAGTAACTGAATAACCAAAATTCTATAATAAAAACCCTAATATGTAAGAAGTAGGTAAGGAAAGAACTCAAATGATAATTGGAGAGTGTCACAGAGTATCACATAGGTGACTGGAGAAAATACGACTAGAAACGACTATGTAAAGGCCCCAAAATGACTGGATCTGGAGGATCTAAGTGGATTGGGGCACCCACAGGTGCTCTGGTCTACAATGAGGGTTACTTGGTCTACGAAAAAGCTCTAGAACTGGTTCTTACATCATCAGAGGGTGGTGTAAAACCCTCGATGTGTGTCACACCAGGTTCGTTGTCCTGTGTTGTATGTCGCTACTAATTCAAGCTGATGCAAAGACCTATAAAAGACCAAAGGGAAGTATCAAAACCATTAAAATAAAAAATACAGAAGGAATGGGTCAGAATGACCTCATTTGACACAACAATGGGCACACTAATCGGAGTGTTGCACTACATTTCAGACCCAAATGTAGTTTTGGTGAGTATGTGTATCATGCCCTAGGTACTCTTGTGCTAGTCACACTTTGTGAAATAAAAATAAATGGCTAAATGTAGAAAATGTAATAGCATGTCTGATGGAATCGAATAGAATCCCCCCTATGAAATGTGATGCAAAATTCCTAGCTTGTTCCTTGATGATGGAGCTATGTGGATGTAAATGCAATAGATGGATGTAACTCTAGATAAGTGATAATAGTAGATAATGCTAGGTCCTTCATTATGTTCTCATAACTTTATATTTACAATGTTGTCTTGATTTGATTTTGTAATTAACCCCAACATGGCCAACTACTAAAAAGATAAGGATGAAAAATTGCTAGAAAGAGCCCTAAAAGTGGCAGGAAAGTAGAAAAAGAACTGGGGCACCCGTAGTGGGACTAGGGCACCCACGGGCATCCCAGTACTACCCTGGGCACCCAGATGAGTCTAAAATGATGTGAAAAAGGCTAAATAGACTTGACATGTGCATAAAAATGTGTAGAAATGATGAAATAAAAGTAAAATAAGATGGCAAAGAGATGGGCCTTAATAAAGTACTTTCTTCACTCAAGAAGCTTCTAAATAGTAGTATGTGATGGGGATAAATATTGTCTAAAGTGCATTCTTTTGTGACTATATTTTTACCCCACTTTCTGTTGGTGAGCTGAAATCTCAGTCACATAAAGTAATTACAAATGTGTACCTGATGTCCATGAAGAGTGTAGTAGAAACATGATGAAGGACTAGACAAATCATGGAATGAAAAAAATATGGAGCGTGGAAACTAAAGATGAAAAATGCGCAAATAAAAAGTGAAGAGAGTGAACCTAGAGTGAAACACGTGTGTAACTAGTATGGTCTGCAGTGTACCTACATGGTTAGTAAAGTATGTGTTGTCGCAAAGTGTTGTTGCTGATGTTGTTGTTGTTGTTGTCCCATATTTGATTACTTTTTTCTTAGACGGTCGGACCTGCAAGGAGAAAATGATCAAGTAGAATATGTATATATGTAAATGTAAAAAATTCTATTTAAAATACGCATGTATAGGAAAGTGTGTAAAATATGTAAATGGAAAATATGTGAAATGAAAAGTGTAAATGGAATATGTGTACCCGATCCATGTCGAGAGGAAGAGTGTAGAAGGATATTCTATACTGCGAGTTTTTTGGGTGATATCATGCTACCCTGGCTGAAGAAGTGTAGGGAGAAAATGATCTATTTCCTCCAAGCTCTAACCACTTCTTCTGAAATGTGTGTGAAGAGATATATGTACTATCCTAGTTTTTGGGGTGATCCAACACCGCTAGCTGAAGTAGTGTAGAGAGGCACACCCATTGTAACCTCCAAGCCTGTAACTACTTCCTAGAATGCTAAGGAAACCATGTCCTATAAAAGCCAATAGTATTGGGATCAGAAATTGGTCTTAACCCACTTGCTGTAGAAAATTGAACTTTGTCAGTGTAGAATCTCTTTGTTAGTATGTAAAAACCCCCAAATGATGCCCTCCTCTTTGGGGGCGCATATGACATCGCTGATAGGAGAAATGTGGCCCCAAAATAGGACCAACCACATGCATTCTATAACCCTAGAAAGTTATTGATAGAAACCAAGTCACACACAAACAAGAAAGCTAGCTGAAGACAAGTGTACAAAAACAATGCATGCATATAGAAAACATGTATAAGCTACATAGACAATGTAGTAAATGTAAACACACAAGAAAGAAAGTAAGTGACATAAAGGGAGCTCTAAACATTGAACATCACTCACGATGGCGCAAGACACCCAAGGCCATCATGGCCAAAAACAACAAGCAAGTGTGCACATAAACATAGGGAAAAACCCGCATACAATAGAAAACAATGGAAGACAAGTACAAAAAAAAAATAGTCATGGAAACATATAATCCTGCAAAAAATTTTCTACACATGGAGCACCCGTTAGCATGTTAGGGAAATAACAAATATGTCAAAGCATGATTAACGAAGTAATATAAAGTGCTAAGTACAAAAATGAAACAATAAAACCTGTAAGAGACGAATGTGGATGCCCTTAGCGACCAATATAGGAAGGGTATAAGGCGAGAATCCGTGCCACGTGTAGGATTCATGTATCTGCAATCACACTAAGAAAAGGCATGAATGCACAATTGTGGATGATATAGATAATCACATATAAGAAATCAATTTAACATGTGTAGTAAAGTGATAATGTAAAACACTAGTAAACAAGAGTAAATGCCCCTAAGACCATGCAGTATGTTGTGGATGGATGGAACATAATGTAAGATGGAATTATAGGAGTTGCGTGCCCCTTGAGTGAATAGACGTGTATACAATGAGGTTCATTTTGTTTTCCCACTCAGAATTTAACAATGAAATTCATATGAGAGTGCATCATCAGGAAATGGTTAAGTAGTTTTTGTTGTGTCTAGCATGCTATGGTGAATGTGTATGTGTAGTAATAAAATGTGACATTTAGAAAGGATATGCATGAACCCTATAGACAAAGATATATCATGACTAAATGAATGGATGAGTGATGATTTAGCCTAAAAATATATCACTATATGATTAATGAACAATTTATTATTTAGCCATAAGCGTATATCACTATAAGATGAGTGAAAAAGTGACGATTTAGCCCTAAGCGTATGTCACTATAAGATGAATGGACAAGTGATGATTTAACCCTAAGTGTATATTAGTATATAATGATTGGTAAGGAGTGGTGATGTAACCTAGGTTTATACCAGTACAAGATGATATAATGGGGGGGTGATCTAGCCTAAATCATATACCACTACTAGATAGAACAAGTGACTGACGATTTAGCCTAAAGAGTATGTCACTAGCCTAGGAAGGCTATAAGATGAAATGTCACATGGCGAATGTAAAGTCCATTTGATTTGTAAACCCTCAACATTCGAGTATGGACCGAGGAACTAAAGTGTGTCATTGGGTGGTGAGCGTAGTGCATAGAAGAAAAGGCAATGGTGAAAATAAATGACCATGTGATGAGTAGAATATATAAATAAGCCATTGACATAGAAACATGATGAGTAAATGAAGGGAGATCACAATATTGTAGAGATCCAAAAATACCAGTATGGGTAACAGGCATAAATCAAAAGAAGGAAGACAAATTCCTATGTAGGGATCACCAAAATTATTAACTAAAATTGGGAATATAGGAAGGTAGTTAATTTAATAGGAGGATATAAACACAGTAAATAAATATGCTAACACAATGTGTAAAGTAACTAAATAAATGAAGTGCTATGATAAAAACCTGTTATCCAAAATTCACCCCCAAGGTAAATTTTGATAACATGCATAAAGTTCTTTAGTCCCAAGCAATTATATTGATTCAAGACAAAGTATCATGTTGCTGGAGTCCCCTCAGATTTTTTCTAACTCCCCTGGCCAAGAAAGAAAGAGAAAGCTCTGAAAAAATGCGAAAAAGTTGCAGGAAGGCAAGTAGGTTGATCCAGGAAAAATCATAAAAATTGGCTAAGTCCTGCTCAAGAAAGTATTTGGGACATCCGGCACACAAAGGTGCGAACCGCCCGGTTCGCATGAAATCAGCACAAACAGCCCGCTAGCAACATGGACATCTGGGACAAAAGTACGCGGCGGGTGCGAAATGCCGGTTTGATTGAGAGAAAATCGACTAACTGCTAACTGGGACAGTTCGGGACGAATGGGACACAAAGGTGCGAACCACCCGGTTCGCGCGAAATGAGCACAGACAGTCCAAAGCGAAGTGGGACAAGTGGGACGCAAGGACGCGAACCGGCCGGTTCGCGTGAAATCAGCACAAGGAGCACTAAGCATTTGGGACAGCCGGGCCAAAAGTACGCGAGGGACGCGTGGGACGCGAAAGCGCGGATCGCCCGAAGGAAGAGTTTTTCATCCGGGACAGCCAGGACAAAAGTATGCGAGGGACGCGTGGGACGCGGAAGCGCGAAATGGGCGAAGACAGATGAGGAAAAGTCAACGTTTGACCTGCGAAACTTCAAACGGCCATAACTTTTGACTCCGAGCTCCGATTTTCACAAAATTGGACTTTCTGGAACGAGCACGCCATCCTCTATGCCACAAAAACTGGATTTATTAATTTTAATGAGGGTAGATATATTTAAATAAAAGAAACATATTCGGCTCCAGTCAGTCAATGCTCATTCCCGTCAAATGACAGAAAATGCCTGTCAGACCCAAAATAGCTACCCGCACTCAGAAGGCCATAACTTTTGCATTTCTCAACGAAATCACACAAAATTGGTACCGTTGGAATCATGGTTCCAAGCCCGATGCAAAGAAATCAAGAAATTCTAGATTTTATCAGAAATTGATTGAGTTTTTTAAGAAAACGTGGCCGGGTTCAGAACAGTGTTTTATTTGGTAGCTGGGAGTGCAATTAAGAGGCATGGTCATCATTCTTTCTCTGCTGTAGCACATGGGACAGTATGGGGAGCCTTTTGCAAGTAATGTATAACCATTTCACTCAATTTAATGCCTCTTACAGGTGGTTGAAGGACAGATTTCGGGATTTCCATTTTCCCTTCTCTTTTCCTTCTCATTTTTCTATAAATTGGAGTGTTGGGCTCATTGTAAAGAGAGAGTTTTTGGGTAGCAAAGCTCTGCCAAAATTTCTTTGTGAAGCCAGTGTGTTGCAGGACCTTGTAGTGGACTCCTTGCATGGTGATCCAGGCCCTTATCTTGTAATAGATTGAACTGTGCATACCAGGAAGCAATAAAATACAAAGTTTGTGGATGTATCTTCCCCTGCTGTGTTTTCTTGCATTCTTCTTGCCCCTTTTATCTTTCTACAAGAATATTGTGTCTATTATTATGTTCTTGCAGGAATTCACTAACATTGTGTATGCTTGGAATATTGTTGTGAATGCATTTTGCTAGATTATGGTGAACTGTCATCACCTCTTCTAGTGTGCACTTTGCCTCTGTATTTCACACATTTGGAGATTACTCTCACACCCTCCTTTTCTGGTGTATCACCGCTTTAGTGTAGGCTTTCATTTTATGTATTCTCTCTCCCTAGTCCCTTGGAAATTTAGATTAGAATAGTTACCTTATCCTGCATTAGAGTAGATTGTGGCAGGTAGTTTAGGAGCAAGAACCAGCTTTCTCTGGAGGTCTATCTCAAGTAGCAAGTCCCACAACTTGGAGATAGTACCCATGTTATCCAATCACACTGTGAGTTCAAATACATGCATAGGGGTGCTGTGATTCGGTGATAACAAAACCCTAATATACAAGAAGGAGGTAAGGAAAGATCTCAGTTGATAACTGGTGACTGGAGAAAAGAAGATTAGAAATGATTGTGCAGAGGACCAAAAAAGATTGGATCTTGAGGATATGAGTAGACTGGGGTCCCTGGAGGAGGACTAGGGAACTCACTGGTGCTCTGGTCTGTAATCTGGGTGCCCTAGTTTGCGAAAAAAATTTGGAACTAGTTTTTACATGGTTAGAGGGTGGTGCGAAACCCTTGTTATGTGTTGCATCAGGTTTTATGCCCCGCGCTGTATATCACCACTAATTTAAGCTGATGCAAATACCTGCAAAAGACTAAAAAGAAGTATCAAAACCCTAAAAATAAAAATGTAGAATGAATGGGTTGGACTGACCTCAACTGCCACAACAGTGGGCTTACTACTCTAAGTGCTGCACTACATTATGGACCCAAATGTAGTTTTGGGTAGTGTGTGCATGTCGTGCCCTAGGTTTTCTTGTGCTAGTCACACTTTGCGAAATAATGAGAAACATCTAAATGTAGAAAATATAACAACATGTATACATGGAATAAAATAGAATCCCCCCAATGAAGTGTGATGCAAACTTCCTAGCTTGTGACTTGATGATGGATCTATGTGGATGCAACTCTGGATGAGTGATAATAGTAGATAATGATAGGTCCTTCATTATGGTCTCATAAATTTATATTTATAGGGTTATCTTAATCTAATTTCATAATTAACCCCGACATGGTTGACTACAAAAAATATAAGGATGAAAAACAACTAGAAAGAGTTCAAAACGTGGCGGGAAAGTAGAAAAAGAACTGGGGCTCCCCTAGTGGGGCCAAAGCACTGATGAGCGCCCCAGTACTACCCTGAGCACCTTAGATGAGGCTAAAATGATGGGGAAATGCTGAAATAGATTGGGCATGTGGATAAAAATATGTAGAAATGATGAAATAAAATTTAAATAAGATGGCCAAAAGACGGGGGTTAATTAGTACTTTCTTCACTCAAGAACCTTCTAAATAGTAGTATGTGAGCGAGATAAATATTGTCTAAAGTGCATAATTTTGTGACTACATACCTCTTACTAGTACCATCGAGTCCCTTGGGGAAATCTACATTCTCACACACCATAGGTGCTATTGTTTCATTATTTACTACTTCTTATTCTTATAAGCAAACTACTTATTATTTACTACTTCTTATTCTTACTATCTAGGTTGTTCTTATAACATAAGACATAATTAGGTAGATGGTCATTAGATCCTTGTTTGATTTGAGAAATTTGTGTATAGGATATCTTGGTGTCGTTATTGATATAAAAGTGAGTAAGGAAAGCATCAACTAAATGTGTAAAATATGTTACTAAGTGAATAGGAAGATCATAGAACCAACACATGGCATAATATTTCAAAATTCTAGAAAATAGGTTAGCTACCAATGTATGATCATACACATAGTCAACAAATGCCACATGAAAGGATATGAGATGCTCTTGAGGGTCACTAGGGCCGTTGAAGGTGGGAAGATTAGGTGTAATGAAGTTTAGAGGAAACAGATATGCAGAAATAGAGGGTGCAAAAGGGGTATGAAGTAATGTGGATGAATAAAGATATGGAGAGGCACCCAAAGTAGCCTAATGTAGTTGATGGATTTGAATTTGTAGATCTTGGTATAGAGAGGCTAGGTCATGAGTGCTCGCAGAGGAACAAAGTTGTGTGTTAGAAGTATGTGGAGTAATGACAGGTGGGGTAGTTGTAAGAATGAAGGTAGGAATGTAAAGGGGATGTATGGAGGCCATGGAAGATGAGGAGGAACCCAAAGGAGGGTGAAAAGAACCATCTCAAGCACGTTTTATACCAAGTAAAACATTTAACACATGTGGGATGTGTGTAGATTTATCACATAAGGGAGAGAGGAAATTAGTAAGATTGTATAAATTCTCTTGATCAAAATTAGTGTCCTCATCATATGATTGTTCACTATCAGAAGTTTTAATGTTGTTAAGAGGAATTTTGTTGGATTCAAGAAAAGGATTAGAAGATTCAACCATTGATTTAGAGGACCTACAGATAGATGGAGGAAGCTCAATATGTGAAAAAGAACAAAAAAAACCACTATAGGCGACAAACATAAAAAGAAAGAAGGTAAGGTTTGAGTGATGGGTTCACCATATGATTTAATTTAATTTGAATTAATTAAATATGATTGCAGTGTAACTACTATTCATAAGGATATACAAAATGATAATATACAATAAGATCCAAGCAATAAGAAAGAAATGATCTAAAACCCTAACAAAGAGAGAGAGAGACAGGAAGACTTAGCTGATTTTCAAATGAACAAGAACTGATCTTGGCAGGTGCGAGTGCTCAATAGATTGTAAACAAGCTGGTCGTCACTGCTCATTGTAAAATATGGAACTCAGGAACAAAGATGGAAATGTGAACTCATGGGAGGACAAAGGCTCTTGGGCCCTGATGACTAGAACTTGGGACTAGTGGCCATGCATATGCTCAGATTAAAAATTCTTCTGAGTCGTAATCGTTTCATTGTTAGCTCCTATTTTTCACTTGATCTTCGCCCTATGATCATTTAATGTACTTGTAACTTGTAAGAAAAAATTTCATTGTACATACCAAAAAACTACATCAAACCTAAAATGGAAAATGGAAAATGGGGATTCAGATTGACCCTAGCGATTACTCGAAGAGTGAACTTACTGGTGAGTGTTGCACTACATCTCAGGTCCCATGTAGTTCTTATGTGTGTGTAGAAATGGTGCCCTAGGATACCCTTACACAAGTTTCACATATGATTGCGGGTTTGTAGTTAGAATGTATAATTGTAATAGTATGAGTGGATGGAATAGAATAGACTTCCCCTTCCTATGCAACATATGCAAAAGTATGCAACCCTTGTATCTTATATAGATACCTTTGGAGTGATTTAGTGCCTTTAGGAATGCATGCTCAGGTGATAATAGTAATGCTTAGTGTTTGGTCCTTATTTTTGAGAATTAACTAAGAATTTATATGATTCCCTTATTTGAATTTTTGCAATTGAAAAATGGAAGGTCAACCCATAAGTGAAAAAGATACCTAAATGATAAAAAAGATCCAAAAAGAGCGAGTAAAGGTACAAAAGGGGCAGGAATGTCTTGTATAGATAGAAGCACCTAGGCGCTAGTGTCTGTGGCCATCAAAGATAACTCAGTCAGGTTCTGTCAGGGATGTAGGCTATGTAAGACCAAAGAGAAAGCAAGAAATAAATTAAAGAGGCCAAAGATAGTTGTCAACCACTATTTTTCTTGCTTACGAATTATGTATACACTAGTATGCTTTTGGACCTAGAAATGTACCAAAGTGCATGATTTTGTGTCTACACAAATATATGCTTTGCTTAGGAAGGTTATAGAAAAGTCTATAGATTACAATAAAGGTCATAAATTAGAAGAAGATCTAACCCTAGATAAAATATGTTAGCATAGTCCATCTAAGCCTGTAAAATTCACCTTTTGAAAAGATCTAACATAGTTATAGTGTGAAATAGTTTCTTCTGTGTCACAAGGTTTTTGTTGTTATCTCCTATTTTTCACGTTATCTTCGCACTATGATCATTCAATGTACTTGTAACTTGCAAGAAATAAGTTCATCTAAACATACCCACAAACTGCATCAAACCTAAAAAGGAAAATGTAGAATGGGGAGTTGGACTGACCCTAGTGGTAACATGAAGAGTGAAATTATTACTGAGCGATGCATTACATCTCAGACCCCATGTAGTTCTTATGTGTGTGTAGAAATGGTTCCCTAGTATGCCCTTGCATAAGTTATACAAATGATAGCGGGTTGTAGCTAGAATGTAGCATTGTAATAGTATGAGTGGATGGAATAGAATAGAATTCCCCTTTCTATGTAGTGTATGTAGAAGTATGCAGTCCTTATCCTTTATATGGATGCTACATGGATTCCTTTGGAGTGACTCAATGCCTTTTGAAATGTAATCTTAGGTGATAATAGTAATTCTTAGTGTTTGGTCCTTATTTTTGAGAAGTAACTAATCATTTATACGATTCCCTTGTTTGAATTTTGCAATGGAAAATTTGGAAGGTCGACCCATAAGTGAAAAATATACCCAAAGTATAAAAGAGACCGAAAAAGAGTGAGTAAAGGTAAGAAAGGGGTAGGAGCGACCGAATGGATAGAAGCTCCTGGGAACTAGTATTCTAACTACGTGCTAGTGTCTGTGGCCATCAAATATAACTCAGTTAGGTTTTGTTAGGGCTGTAGGCTATGTAAGACCAAAGAGAAAGCAAGAGATAAAGAAAGGAGGCCAAAGATAGTTGTCAACCACTAGTTTTCTTACTTCGGAATCATGTATAAACTAGTATGATTTTGGACCTAGAAATGTACCCAAGTGCATAATTTTGTCTACAAACATATATGATTTCCTTAGGAATATTATAGAAAATTCTATAGATTACAATAAAGTTCATACATTATAAGAATAACTAACCCCAGATAAAATCTATGAGCATAGTCTATTTAAGACTGGAAAATTCATCTTTAGTGCTAAATATGCTTGAAGAACTTTAGAGAAGAGGAAAGGATATGATAGAAGCTGGGTTTTAAGAATTTTTGGGGAGTTTAAAATCATTGAAAATAGCAATAATACAAAATTAAATCCCTTTCTTACATGAAACCATGTCGTAGGGTTTGTAAGTAATAATTGAGAATTTAAGTACAAATTTACCTAGTGAAAGTAGATAAAAATAGGTGGTCATTGAGAAATAGGGTTACTAAAGGTGTGGAGAAAGTTTCAAGAAGAAAAACAAGTGTTTTAGACTAAAAACTTGGAAAACGCGGTCAAAATCTGTTTATTTACCATTTTGTGACACAATCTTGAAAGTAATTGTCCCTAAAAGTCAAATATAGGAAGGAATGCTTAGTAAGATGATGTACCATGATACACTGTTATGTGCCAAGGGTCTGATGAAGGTCATATAGGTCTTAATAATCTAAAAGATAATATTTTTAGAAACATAATTTATCTATTAGTATTTGAAAATATTATCAAGAGTCTAGACTTATTCACATGTACATGATTATAAACACGCATGAAGAACCATATACATGTTATGATGTTTTATAGGTAGTATGTGGTAGAGGAATAGTTGTTGATGAAATGACATCCTATTTTAACAAGTATTATAACAATGATTACTTACTCCTTGAGTCTTATTGACACAAAGAAATCAGGGTTGCGAGTGAATTAAATAAAAGCAACGACTTAGTGACATGAAGTTTTCTTGGAGCTACACATTGATTAATAGTCATTAGAATGATATTTAATTCTTGGTGGAGGAGATTAGGAGGAAAAAGTGCTATTTTAGTTGCAAGACCTAGAGAGACCTAATTATGAAATATAAGTGGTAAGTTCAAGTGGTAATAATTTTATTTTAATTCTAAAATTTAGCGGAGAGTAAGAAATCCATAACTTTTAAGACTAAAATTTGGTGGAGAGTAAGAAATCCATAATGGGGTTTTAAGTCAAAAATTTGGTGGTGAGTAAGAAATCCATAATGGGTAGTTTAATATGTGTTTATATTCTTAGGAGTCATTGCAAGGTACCCAAAACAATAAGCTTTATGAGAAAACATGGCTACTAGAATATGATTAATTACAATTGGTGATAGGTAAGTTGAAGAGGTTGTACTTACAATTAAGTTCTACAAAATTATGAAGACTTGTAAACCCATAAAGGGTATATAAAAAGGTATTTATAATCTCGTGAGTCCTTTTGAATCCTTGGGAAGTATAAGGTTTGACTTAACGAATGCCTAGTAGACCCTCAATGAAGTGTAGAAGAAATTGCATGGAATTATAAGGAAAAAGTTGTTAGTTCTTCAATTCTAATGATTATGTGTGATGCATTGCATGAAAGAGACTAAGAAATGAGTGTGTGAATGGATGGAGATGGGTAGTAAGTGAAAGGAACATCAATAAAAGTTTCTAAAGTCATTGTTTTCAAGAAATTTATTTCTAAATATTATTGAGAGTTATAGGATTGTGACTAACTTCTTATTTTGGCCAAGATTTTGTGATCCTCTCTACATCAAAGAAAAAATGACATATAACAGTTGGGATGAAGTAAGAAAACTATATGTAAAGATATGGCCTTATATATAATTTGTTTTTATCCTTATCTATATGAAGATATTAATGAAAAAAAGAAAGTAATGTTAATAGATGAAAGAATGTAACTTGAATACTACATTTTGGTATCAGTCGAGTAAATGCTCTCTAAGAGAATATTGGAAAATAGTTAAATAAATCAAATAGATAGATGAATAAAATTATGGGCAATACCATAACTAGTCAAGACAAGACCCATTATGGCTATAATTTTTTTGAATAAATGTTCTTTGGCTTATTATTAAAATCAAAAAGTAACTATATGTCTTGCAGGCATGGTAATTTCTCCTAGCCTTCTATGGATGGTATGAATGAAACATTAAAATTATAACAAGAACTATATGACGTAATGATACCATATAACCTTGAGTAATGAATTAAGAAGAATAAACTAAGCCTGATTTCGCTAAGCATATGGAAGATGCTAGTTTAGGTAGTGATTTGAAAGGAGTGCATATAAATTTTAATTATAATTGTAATTTGATATCACCCTAGAGTTGTGGTATCTTGATTAAGGCTATTCATATTGTTTCCCTTTGATGAAAAGGTAAGAATTGTATTTATAGATATGAAGTACAAAAAATTGGATTGGTTAACCTTCTTTAAAGGCCTACAATATCCTTATATATCTATTTGACTATTATGCAAGTATGAAAGTAGCTAGATGCATGGATATGAGAAAAAAAAAAAAATAGTTATTAAACCCTATAGAGATGAAAATAAATGATTACAAATTTTTTATGACATATATAATGAAATGATTTTATTGAGAAAAATTAGTACATTGATCATACATTGAAGAAATAATGAATTGAGATATTTATGTTAGGTGAGTGAGCAGTTAATGATTTATTTGTAATGAGCCTATAACAAGGTTATGAGGCAAAAATAAATACAAGAATGAAAGGATAGGTAGCACTTATCATCTGGTAGGGAACAAAAATAAAATTTAGTTGAGTCTTTTTGGGAATTGGAAGGTGGGTCGCTACACTAGAACAACATGATCACATTCACCAAATAAATTTAATTTGTACAATATGCATCTATTTCCACAATCCTATTGTTTTGATAGGGTTGAATCTATAATTGTATGGTTGTTGTCAAGTTGGCCATGCAATTCTATCCTTATGGATATACCTTCTGATGTGGACACTTTGTTTTGCCAACAAACTATTAATAGATTAACAACAATTCAATCATTAATTTACAAAAAGTAATTTTCTAACATTTTGAAGTACTTTAATTATTTTAAAAAGTTCTCAAGCTTTTTAATTATTTCAAATACATTTCAATATTCTAAAATCCAAATTTTTCAATTAAAACTAATTTGTTATGTAAAATTTGTTAGGTCATAATATTTCTAGATTAAGATTAGTGTAATGCATTTATCAATACAAAGAACTTTTCATGCCGCATTAAATTAATTTTCATTTAAATTTTATTTTCAATTTGTTTAATATATAATTCTTTTAATGAATTATATATATATATAATGACTTAATATAACTATTATTTATTAAAAAATTTATATAATAAAAAAATTAAAAAATGTATAATTTTTAATATTTATTAATTTCTTCATTTTTATTAATTTTTCATATTCTATTAATTTTTAACTTTAATTATTATTAATTTCAATTTTTAACTTCTATTAATTTGAATTTCTAATTTTTATTAATTGTAGTTTTTAATTTTAAATTTTAAATTTTAAATATTTGTTTTTTGTTAAATTGTATTAAATGTTTTAATTTTTTCTAATTATTATTATTATTAATTATTATTTTCATTACTTATTTAATTTTTAATATTTTTTTTAAAAAGTTAAATTTAGTTGTTATTAACAATAATAATATAAATAATAAAAATACTATTTTTTAGTTTTTAATTTTTATTGATTTTAATTTCTATTTTTTATTAGTTGTATTTTCTCAATTTTTAATTTTTAATTTTTAATATTTACTTCTATTAATTTTAACTCTTATTTGTTTTAATTTTTAATTTTTCATTAAATTTAATTTTTCATTTTTCAATTTTAATTTCTGTGGTTATTAACAACAATAATAAAATAATATTATTTTTAATTTTTTAAATTCTAATAATAATTTTTAATTAAGAGGCCTATCGACATGTTGATAGCACCAAAGGTGCTATTGCTACTATATTCACGCCATAGACGTTTCATTGTTAGGGTTCCTTTCATTTTTTCATCATGCTTGCTAACGGGATGGAATTTTCATTTCCTGCTTATGTGCCACTCCATCATTCTCTTTAGTTGGCTGCCATTACTGTTAACAACTCCGAATTGGCTTGTCCTTGCATGTGTGTGGCACTTAGTGCTTGCTGCCCTCCTACCTCATAATTCACCACTTTATAACACCTCCTTTATGTATAAATTTGGGTTTCATTATTAGTTTCCTACTATTTGACGAGTGAATTTTGGAAGATGTAGATTTTAGTTGGGAACAATATTTCACTCTGAGGTCAGTTTGTGATTAGTTGTACTTTGGATTATTAGGTTTTGTTTTTGTTTGTGGTCATTAACTGTTATAACAATTTGTTTTTTTCATACTTTCCAAATATGGGGGGTAAGACAATGTTGAGTCTCATACAAAATGATAACAAAACCATGTTATCTACCATATTCATACAAAGCCATAATTTCTCTATAAAACTCCAGTGTGTCCCATGCAACCAATTTTTTCTATGACCCGATTTACTTGCACCAAAGTTACCCAAAGGATGATATGACTCTTCAGGTCCATCCTTTCTCAAACAATAATCATCTGCTAATTTAAATACTGACTAGGGGTAGGACCAAAAGGAAAGAGGGAAAATCAAACCTTTTCCCCCAATGGAGATATACTTATACACTATTGTTTTAAAAATATGCATATACATGTGGATCGTTGGTCCCGGGTGGGAGGGGGGCATACACTTCCAAGTTGCACGTTCCTATTTGCGCTATTGTAACCTTAATTCGGCCCCTGCACGAGGCTAAAAATAGCCTATGAGACAGATAAAATGGACAATTTCTTTTATTTTCATCATTTCTGATTTTCTTATCGTTAATCTTGATGATGAAGTCCCCCAATTTTAACTCAACTCATTGCATTGAACATGATGGTTCTACATGGGAGAAATGTTGTGAAATATGATTGCAAGTATATGCTTAAACAAGTTGTCATTAATAGGAGAGATGATCATCATGTAGTACAAAACTCCCAAACTTAGTGATTGATTTTGATGCATGATTCTTCCCAACTGTAGTGATTTAAACAAGAAAATAAACATCCTTCAACAATAGAATTTACTACACTTTAATATTTAGTAATCATTTTTTACACTTAATGTGCGATGAATATATGTATATCATTTGTTTTGTTTGGACGTAAGTATGTTTAAAAAAAAAACATGCAACGTGTTTGTCAACAAATATCATATCTAGATAGTAGAGGTGGGATTGAGTGTGTAAGTATACATGGGCAAGATATGAGATAGGTTTTGTTGCAACCTCACCCTTCACTATCTAACTTGTCTGCTATGGCATGTCAGTGTGAGAACCCATGTGTTATTGTTGTGGAATATAGTATACTAGATTTGAGGGGTTATATGCCTTGTGATACATACATTATTAGAGGGTTATATTTTTGTTTAGAGAATAGATGTTGAATAGAATTTAGTTTGCTGATATTATTTAGCTGGTTTTATCTGTGATAATATGTAAATCTAATAAGTCTTGTGTTAATAGGGGTGATGAGTTCATTTGTTGTTGAACGAGTATATTTCAATTGTTTGACTTTCAAACAATCTCAACCTACCCTTGTCATAATTGGAATAAAATTACCATCAACACATTCTTGGGCTTTAAATATATGTCTTACTGAACTCCAAATAAAATAGCATCTTAAAATGTAATTCTATAATTCATATAAAAAAAAAACACCTATTCAATAGGACATATGGTAAGTTAATGAGGCTCTTGAATGCATAGTAGGTTAGAATATTTGGTAATTCCTTTAATTCATTTTTATGTATCAGAGATCCATGGAAACTTTTGTGCAAATACGAATAAGTATCCAAAATCCTTTCCAAGAATAACAGGTTCTAGTAAATTGCTAAATACTAGTAAATTTCCAGCCTCCTAGAGTAGATTAAAATCAAAGTCAGATACAGTGTTACAATTGAAACATTCAAATATAGCAACTCGTTTTCCAATTGAATGAAGCCTGCTGTCAACACTATGATACAAGGTAACGATGAAGACACTGATTTACCTTGCAAGCTTGGAGTTCGACTTGATTTGCAGTGAAATTGAGTTGGTGTTAAAGTCTGGCTGCACTGGTAGATGCCAAGGAACTGAAATGGCACCCCAGAGTCATGAATGAAACGTGGCCAAGATATGATGGTACAGGCATTTCAGCCATGGAGGAAGATGTGGAGCTGTCACTTCAGAGATTACCTGTAGCATTGAGCACTTGCTTCGCATTTTCGAATGAAAGACCCTGCAAGCAGGGTGAGAGCACCAAAATCTCGACAATGGAAAGCATTATCAAGAGACTCTTCATCTTCTACCAAGAGTCAAAAATCTCCGTTAATCTCATGTCTGCGGCCTCCAAAACCCTGACCATTACCATACAGATCCCATGCCCACACAACAAGCCGCATGTCAAAATCTAACATGCCTCACATCTGACCTGCTCGTTTGCCAGACGCTAATTCCAAAGCAAGAAGGTCCGAAGTTGTGTAAAGCATCATAAAGTGTGGACTAGTTTTTCCGGGCATCCTTGCCACACATGTCACTGTGCCAAGCTCACCCCATATCATCCCTGCCGCCTCCATTAATGGTCTGAGCCAGGAGCAGCTATCAACCTGGAAGTCGCCAAGCATATTAATAAAGAAGATTGGAATCTAGGGCCATGACACCCACTGGAGAGCTTGAAGCATGGTCTATGCATAACAAGGTGGGTATGCCAATGGAAACATGAAGGTATAGCAGTATCTCTCCTCCTTATTTGCACGAGCTATTTTGTATCCTCGAACTCCACTGCATTATGAACGAACAATCACCTTCTATCCTCTTCTTCCATCTCTTGCGAACAACTGATGTCTGTCCAGGCAATTCCATGTTATCTGGCATTATTCTTCCATACACCAGAAAGCATCTGCTCTCTCTCATGTGCACCATCCCAAAAGTTTCACAAGATTCTGATAAGATCGCAAATGGGCCTGACAATAATGTTGGCTTCTGAGACAAATTCGCACAATCCCCTGTCTTGACCGAATTTTTGATGCACATATCTACCGCCACAATCTACATTTGTTTTTAAGAAACTATGCATTACAGTAAACCCCTGGCAAATCCTCCCTGTCCAAGCTTTGTCAGTTCTCACTTGAATTGTTTGTTCACAGGCAGAAACGATGCAACACATATTTAATCGTTTGGGACTGTGGTGTAAAATCTTTTAGACGAAAATAGGGAGTACTAATTCTACCATGGCCCTGCGAATGGATGCACCCCTCTCTTCTTCGACGTCGATAAAGTAGTCGTCCAGAGTAGCAGAGTACACGTGCGAGACAATTCATGCAACAGCAGATGCAAGACTCTGAATCCTCCTCCTGGAATCGAAAATTGGGACTTTTTCCCTGACATTTTTGGTCAATCACCGTTGTCCACTGTTGTTGTTCCAACTGTCTTCAAATTGCACCGTTAGATATGATGACTAAAATTGTGTCTCACTGGCAGTTGTCAGCTACAGCTACGATAACCCCTATAACCCCTCCCTTTTCCATGAATTGGCAAACACGCCTTCGACGTACATTAAAATTATACACGATTAACTAAAAATGAGATTGTTGTGGGACTTATGGTCTATGGGAACCACTCGCTATATGTAGGTGTGATGAACATGTTATTAATATCTGTTGAGTTGATGTAGTCCATCCACGAATGCCTTCCAATGACATGTCCCGTTATTTAAACCATTGAAATGATAGCATGTTTTCAAAATGACCATAGTTGGAGAAAAAATACTAGAGATGATGTAATATTCCCACAATGAATTAAGTCATTCTAACTCTACTTGTACGCATTAATAAAATTATTCAAAGAATATAGGCAGGAAACGCATCAAAGCCTTTACTTTCTCCTGTAACAGAAGATCAAACCATAGCTGGATGTGTATTGTGGAACATTATCAGACGCTTCCTTAATAGGTGAGGAAATTGTCACTGACTCGCCCAATATAAAAGTGTCTTCCACATCCAGAATATTCAGACCCATATGAAAAGTGGATGGCTGAACACGCAGACCATTGAAAACTGATACGTTCTTCCATCAGACAGTATAATAAATGAATGACTGAGATCAGCTGCTTTTGTATCTCCCTCAAAGCCTCCCAAAAGCTTAAAAGCTAATGCCCACATAGATTTTGAAAGCCTTTGAAGGAGAGTTAACAGCAGCTCTCTCATATTTCTCCTCTTTCGAAAGCGATGCAACTCCATAAGCAGAAATGTTGGATAAGATAGACTCAGTATTGTGGAAAATGGTAATTGCATAGATAAATTTATAGGAATAAGTAACAAAAATGTCAACTGAATTAATGGAATTTTAGTATTGGGAATTGGTTCTCCACTAATGACATTGAAAAATGTCAATATGATTAAAGCAGAAGACAAGCTTATCAGATTAGAATCTTCAATCAAACGTTCTCAGAATTGGAATAATTCCAAGGTGGTCCAGTCATTCCTTGTAATGAGATTTTGTCATATTTAACTACCACTTTTGTTCTAGTTTGGTCAAGCGTGTAGATCTTATATATTTGAACTGAAGAGCAGCCAACAAAAATATATTATTTTATTCTCTAACAAACTAGCAATCGCACCCAAGCAGTGCAATGTGAACGCCGAAAGGGATCAGGTAGAGGAGTGAAGGGTTGAAATTAAAGGCAATAAATTTGTTAGTGTCATTTGATAGAGGAGAAGGTGAAGCAGAACAATAAATAGACGAAACCATAGAATGAGATAGGGAAGCTTGCATAGAGGGAAGCTTGCAAATGTCCTTTTTAACATTTTGATCAAGTGCTGTAAATTTTCTTGATCTATAATTAAATAAGTTATAATGTGGCTTTATTTTAAAATAGAAGAAACAATTAATTCGCTTAAGAAATTAGAAATGAGAAGGTGTGTGTTGGTGCACGAGTTTGCAATGGAAAATTCCATGTTGATGTTGTCTTGTTAATGCGAGAGAGACAAAGCATGGACTCTTAGTATCAACATCAGTGCTATGTGAGGCGTACTTGTAGTAGAGGATGCGGTCTATGTAGAAGATATGTGGAAGCACAACTTTGATAACCTAGACACCGACACCCCAAACTATTTTGGTATGGTGGTTAACAAAACATATGCAAGAACTTTGACAACAAATATGTATTCTAACAATGTCATGCAAATCAAAGGAATGCTATATCATAAGACAAATGTAGGACCTAACCAAATCCATGAGATGCTATGAATGGGTTCACCAACGTGCCCACCTAAAAGCATAATGATTCGCACAATGCACATGCCCAGTAGAGGAGGCAACACAATAATATGTCGCATGTGGTTCCAAATTTGATCTCTCTAAAGGATACTGATGAACTATGATGACCCATGTGGAAGGGAAAAATACTCAGATAAGTGGTGTTGGTATCCATTTTTCTCATCCTTGAATCCTTTGCAGAGTGTCATACATTGTCGATTGATGAAAAAAAGATTACATATGCCCATGCACATCACACTTGTAACGCCTCCCAAATATTTCCCACTCGAGACCAAGAACAACTTAGGTTTAGTTAGGAAAAGTTAAGGAATACATTATTATTTTTAAGTGTTTCCAACAAAAATTCCAGAGTCCATTACAACAGTTATCAAACATCCTACACAACACTAGGAGAGAGAAAGTCATCCCTAGCACAGATAGATTATCTTCTTTCGGGGCGCGTGGAAGAAAATTTCCCCGGGTGTGGAAGAGAGGCGCGAAAATGAACCTTTCTTCTGGGCGTGGAAGAGAGGCGCGGGAGAAACTCTTATTCTCCCGGGCGCACAAGACGGGCACGGAAGAGACTCATTCTCTCCCTGGTGTGCAAGACGAGCATGCAAGAAGCACATTTACTCATGGGCATGCAAGAGGTTCTGGGCATGCAAGATGGGCACGTAAGAGGCTTTTCCTCTTTTGAAAACGTCAGAAGGCCATAACTTTTGATAGGGAGCTCCGTTTTTAGCAAACAAGGACTTTTCAGAAAGAAATCAACGTTCTATTTGCACAACAACCTTAAGAATTTAATTTGGATAAAGTTTGAAGGGTCAATTTTGATAAAATTCTCTGCATACTTTTAAAATTCGACCTCCTTCCTTTCTCAACATGCCAAACAGACATGGGGCATTGCTCTTAGAGGAATTTAGGATGTATTTCAAGGGTTTATTTTTGGATTGAATATTAATTCGAAATTTCTCAATTTTGACAGCAAAATGACTACAATTTTTCCTTTGTTCGATTTGAAAGGATTCTTAACCATTTCTTAAGTGGTTTAGCTTGTTTGGGGTTGTTTTAATCCTACTAAGTTCAATTTAATGTTTCATTTTCTTATTCATTGCTGCAGGGGTCATTATGTGCATTTCAAATAAAAACATTTGCAAGTTTAAAAACATCTAACAGTGATCCAAAACAAATAGATTTGTTTACATTTACCAAATTCAATAATAAATTCATTCCAAAACACTCTAATTTATTAAGTTGATTCAAACAAGGTATTCAAATGCCAATTTACAACTTCATATTTTCCAAACATTCATTTCTGCAAAACAGAGCATCATGAAATTTCAACATACATATTCACTTTTCTTTTTTTTCCAAACAAAGGTTTCATAATGCATTGCAAAAACAGATTTCCAATGAACATCAAATCATTTGAACAAGGTAACAACTTCCATTAAATCAAAAATTATTTCTTTACATCTTTCTTATTTCATTCCTCAATTTCAATATACAGAATACAATTTCCTTCTCATACATTCCAAAAACAGAAAGCTGAATTCATCTCTTTCACATTTTGAATTTAAACTTTCATAGCCATAAAAAAACATATTTCCATCGCCAGTAATATACAAGGTCATCCAATTCAAAGTGGAAAAGGGTTACAATAAATAATAATCTCAACAAGGACTGTAAAAACTATCTTTTCCTTTGCTCTCGAACAATAGCATGAAGATCCTCCATTTATTTCAATTTGATCACAACAAAGGCAAGGGAAAGGAAACACTCTCTACCCAACCAAGACATCCAATGAAAGGAGAAGCCATCCTTATTCATTGGCCCCTGAGCCCCAACCACAATACAATAGAAGATGTGTTTCAACTCATGGAAACAACAAGATTCCACAAACACACAAGAAATCTCACATTTAAAAACACATTCCAAAATAGAATGTAGTTTACAACCACATTAAAGAATAAAAAACAAGACTTAGGCTTCATCACGCTAGAAACTATAGGGGATGCTACTTATGTCTCCCAAAGGGGAAATGAGTATCACCACTTGAGAATAAACCGCCAAAATACATATCATTTTGAATCCCTCACATACCCTTATGCCTCCCCCAAGTACTCCTTATTCCTCACATTTCCTTATGCCTCCCCAACCTCTTATGGCACCCCATAACGAGTAAAGAGATGCAAGATATTTCTTTTTACAAGGTGGAACCCAAATCACAAATCCCTCCACACTTATGCCTCCCTAAAACACTTATGCCTCCCTCAAGAGTACCCCATAGTCTTCTCCTACACCATCCCTAATCCATCTACCCAACTAGCCAACAAACAAAAACAAACATACAAACATTTACATATTCATAAAAGGGAAGAAGAGCTTTACAAGAGCCAAGCTCTTACCTCTCCATGATGGAGTTTGTCCCAAGTCCAAAACAACAAGATTTCCAATGCAAAATAGTCCAAGATCAACAATCCACAAGCATGCAACAATTTCCAACATTCCCCAAAAGCAATATCTGTAAAGGCCAAAATAAGTCTCCCAAAATGAAGTGATAAAAGTGAAGCAACCCAAAACCAAGCTAAGGAATTCCAATAAATTGAAGAGGGAAGAGAAGAGGATGAGGTGGATCCATGTAGGATGCCACATCACACATCCTCAAGCCCAACAACAAATTCAACTTCATTCTCCAATGCATAATCAATAGGTGGGTGAATAATATGACAGTTTTATTTACACACTCAAGCAAGCCCACACCCCAAAAGGACTGAAATTAAAACATGTAAGAAAAGTGCAATAAAAAAATTCAACTTGACTTACAAAAATACATAAAGAAGGGATAAATTTAACTCTCCAACCATAGGTAAGGTTGGTATACAAATTTAAGAGGTAAGGGACAAGTTTAACTTGTCCCACAAGCCTCCAAAATCAGCCTCCAATGAAAAATTCGAATTTCAAAGAAGATCGAGTGTTTCATACTCCAAAATCAACTTACACATCTCTTACACATCACTTACACATTTCTTACAACACTTTAATTTTAGGCCAACAACTCTAATAATTAATTTCTTACAGCCCAATTTGATTAATTAATTTTTAAACAATATGATTGCTCACATTAAATTACCACAATTAAAAAATAATGAAAGGGGTAAACACATCACTTAAATAAACACATGCAAACATTAACAAAGGAACCAAATAAAAGAAAAAATACAAAAAATTCCTTGGTCACATTTCAAAGGTGACCCCCCTTGGGAATCCCTAACACAATCAAACACACACAAACAAATACAGTTGCCATGGTGACCTTGTTGAATTCATCTAGAATTCCAATGTGGTTGGTTTCCAATCCCCTGATGTTTGTTGTGATAATTTTGACCTGCAAAAATACAAATGCCTCCTTCGGCCTCATGGCCGCATCAGAACATCCAAATGAATATAATATACTTCCAAAGTCATCAATATATATGTGAATCACACCAATCATCAAGCCAATCAACATTGTCACTTAAAATTTCATCAACAACTATATCATCATCAATTTTCATTTTCTAGGTCTACTCAAAATATCCAAATATCACATGTCTGAACACATCTATAATGTAACTATGTTAGAAAATATATCAACCTCAATATATAAAATGTCTCTAATAATCATCATGCATCATATATGAATCAGAGTCAACAATAATCCATGCTCTAACATCTAATCATCATACTAAATCAAAACTATAACAATGTCCATGGTATAGTCAACAGTTTCATGATTAGTATCAAAAGGTGTCAAAGGGAAGTGGGCACTACAACACTTAACCATACATGACCCCAGAATAAGATGGAACCAAGTGGATCCATACGTAGAATTCAGTGGCCCTTGTAGATAGGGAAGCTTGGAACCCTAGCCTAATATTGTATCTAGCTCATTTTGCACCTTCTTTCTCCAAAGCAATGAACATAAATTAAATCCTGAAAAAAAGACAAGGAAAATAGAAAACTAGAGTGTGTGAATGCTTCAAGGTCATTCTTGACAACCTCTTTTCAAAGAGAAGCCTCCATTCTGACCATATCAATATTGTTACCACTTTAACTTTCAGCCCAGCCTCTCCGCATGTGTCATGGACCGTGACAAAATATCAAATGAAGGATAGTGGAAAGAGATTATTTTTCTCTCACATACGTTGAAGCATAAATGTCATTGACATCAACATGGAAAATGATCTATTCAAGCTCTACCATAGGATATCATTTATGGATAAATGTGAAATATGGTGAATTTTCTGTAGATTGTGGTGGTGGATAACACAAATAATGATACAAGTATTATTTGTTTTTATTGGATTATTGAGAAATTTGGGTAGAAAACTATGAGCATGTGTAAGATCAAGTTGATTGAAAGATTAAATTATGTAACATATTCATTCAAAAGAGTAGTTGTTAGAGTTAAAATTGAAGACTAAGCCTTTCTTACCAAATTTTTTTGTCAAAGGGTAGGGAAGGTGTCAGTTAATAGGAAATAACACATTAATAGGTTGGTTTCTAGTAGCATTTAAGTTCATATTTAGGACACTTATTTGAATTCTATGCATGATTTTGAATGTTCACTAGTCAGATGGGTGGGTTAGTTAGGCTATAATTAGTGTAAATCCAATCTAGGAAAGAGTTCCTACAGAGATTCAAGCCATAGAGTAATTTTATTTACATAGTACTGATAAGCTTCAATAAACTTACATGAAATCCAGAAATGTCCTTTCCAATTAGGTGTGTGTTTTTTGAAATGCTTGAGCGAGATTTTCAAACTGAGGTGATGAAAAGGTGTTTTGGCTATGATTGTCTTACCCCTTCTTAGTTTGTTTATGATCTCACTCACCTTCCTCTCTTAGAGTTCCAAGTGTAATTTTCCAATGATTTAGGGGATCATGCTACCCTCAAAGGTTATGTATGATCCTTGGGATACCTTATCATACACTTTGAGGTGTATTTCTAGCTATGATAGGACAACTAGTGCAATGAATTTGATATTGTTATCTATGTTATGGAGTCTCAGTCCCAATAAGATCAAACTAGAGTTCTCAAGAGCTCAAATGGTTCTTCATAGACCTACAAGCCATTTAAGGATCTCAAAATTCACCTCCTCAATGTCATCAAGCTGTATTAAGGGTCATTGGTTTCTCAAAACTCAAAAATAAATTTAATTGCAAGTAAAACCATGCTTCTCTGCTTACAAGACTATGAAATTGACTATCACAAAATTATCTCTCCACATGAAATGAAATGATCTGTATTCTTTTGAAACATCTTCATGATCATTCTAAGTTGATAACTACCCATTCTTAGATCCTCTCGTGGGTTAAAACTCGAATTAGATGGATTTTTATGTAGAAACCTGAATTATAGAATGAACATGTCTAGCTCAAATTTCTGGTTAAAAATTCTCCCTTGACAAGCCATGAAATCGATTGATTCTTTTTTAAAATTATAGGTGACCTCCTAATAGAGATACATTCCAATTTTTATGAATTTTTGTTGGTGGAAATGTGAGTTTAGTGATTTTCCCACACGAAAAACCTTAGTTTCATGCTAGCATGACTATCACGACACTAGAGGTGAAAAAATGCCAAATTCTCACTTGTTTTTCCTTCTTAAAAGCTAGCTTCTTAGGATTGATTCTCATTCTTAGTAGGTTCTCCCTCAACCCCTAGATTATATTGAACAAACTCAAAAACCCCCTTGTAATTGAATTCCTTTATGATTTATGTTATATTTTCCCTGAATTCCACTATACATGAGCCAATATCATTTTGCTTTTAACTAATCCATGAATTGGATTTAAATAACATTATAAAAACACAAGTAACTCCCTTCTATTCACTTCAAAAATTAGACAATACAGTTCTTCCATTCTGTGACTACACATACACCTTCTTACACACACACTCTACCATGCGCATTTGATAACAATAATCATGAACACCAAAAACATCTCCCAAAATAAAATCACCCAAAAATTCCCCGTAACAGTCCTTCCTTCCTAATTTTTGATTTCCCTTAGATGTCCCTTGATTTGGATTGCTCAAGGTAGTTATACAATCATCAATGTCCTCTCTTCTCATGATTTTCTAGCCATCCTAGTTACAAGATTGAAGGAAATCATTAAAGACTGAACCCTACTCATTGCTACTATATTTCCCATACGTTGATAAGACTATACTAGAGTTTAGGGACTCCAATTTATCTATTATGAAGCCAAAATTTTACAATTCCATGGAAATATAACCATAGGAGTATACATCTTTTGAATCCTTAATTTTTGGAGGGAAGGTTCACATACAATTTTAGAGTAGTCGTAACACTAATTAGAAACACCAATTAAGTCAAAAGAACTAAAGAAATCACTCAACACTCCTAAATTAAAAAAAATCTAACTTTCACATACACATTAACTAGTTTATTTAGGGTGAAGTAGATGCTTAGTCATTATGAGGCTGGGCAAGAGCATGGAACGGGATCTAGGCGAGGGGTTTCATCATTACATTCTGAGCTAGAGTGAAGTAGGGATCAAAACCATTATGAGAGGGGTTTTCTAGAAAAAGGGGTTTTTCATGCAATGTGACTAGTGCTTGGTCATGTGAATATAGAGTGGAGAGGTGAAAACACTCGTATCTATACTCCTTTTCTCCCAGTTGGTTGAATGACATCCCTTCTCTTTCGGTGCTTTATCAGGTCATGGAAAAGGAAACCAAAAGGCATGGGTTGAGTCTATTTGGGTATTTTTATGGTTTTAGAGAAAAAATTGATCAGGTTATGGAATGGGCCAAGAGAAAATGGAAGCTACATGGTTATTTTAAGGTTATTTCCCTGGAAAATGATGTATTTATATTCATTTTTGGATTAGAGATCAATTTACTTGAATTTTTACAGGGGGCTTGGTTTTTTAGAAAAACCATCATCAATCTCTCTCAATGGAAGCCAAGGGCCTTTACAGATTCCTTGGTTCCTTTTTATCTAGTCCATTTGATTAACATTTTCCTATGGAACCAGAGAATAGAAGATTATTTATGAGGGTTCCCTCTTTTTTGGTTTAAACAATTACTCGGCTGGTCATGGGATGACTGTGTAAGAATATCCTCCCCAAAAGTTACAAGTTAAAGACAAATTGGATGTGCCCATATAATTACCGATTGAGGTGTGGCAGGGTGACCGTGTATCTGAATATTTTTTGGATATGAGGGATGTTGATCCTATCCTACCACATGAAACTCCATAGTAGGTCTTGTGTCTAGCGTATTATTAATTATGTTCCTAGCCCGATGTTCCCCTTCTTGACTATATTGACAGCAGTGCTAATTTGAGTGGAGGGTAGGCGAGCCTTGTCAAATCTTTTCATTATATTTTTGGTTTGGAGCTAGAATCAAACAAATACCTTGAGGAATTCATTCATTTTGAGGATGATTTGATGTTAACCATTATGATTATGAATATTTCCCCACCCATGAATTGTTGGAAATTATTCTTAACATTGAGAAGCCTTGGTGTTTAGAGCCCTTTCCAGTTGTGCATCCTATATGCACGGTTAGGAAGGAAAACTTTGACCCCGACAAGATTAAAATTATTGAATATTGGGAAGATATGCAATATCAGGTGTATGTCTTTAAAAATTTTAGAATCAAGACTCATTATGTTACTAATGACGAAGATAGTTGTCACAAAGTGTAGTTAAGAAAATATCTAATGTGTTAGAACGTAATATAAACTTCCTATAACCTTAGTTTATATGTAAATAAGTAATAATAGCTATATTATTCAATATTTAATATAAAATAATTTTGTTTAAGTTTAATTGATTATTAATTAATCAATGTTTTAAATCAAGGTGCCTTTTTATAAAGTCACATTCCATTACTTCATGGTTCATGACCCATGGGGTTCAATAAATATGATCATGTGGCATGTTCATTTAATTCATATGGTGGATTAGTGGATAGAAGTGAGGAGGGGGATTTGGACTGTAAATTATGTTTCTCAGTTAATGGAATTATCTCTTTTCATGGTTTTTACCCCTCGGGGATTTTCCACGTTAAGTATGTGTGTGCATTTTTTTTTTTTTTTCATGTTATAACGTTATTATAATATTTTTTATATTAATTTAATTAATATTGAATCTTATTTAATGGTCAATGTGTTAAACCCCTTGGATTTGACATGACATCATAATAGGTTTAAAAGGTTTCAAATTAAATAATTATGTAGTGCCCATATATATATAAAATGAAATTTAACAAAAAAAAGAATAAAAATAAAAATTAAAAGGTGGGATTTGTGTTGGCTTTGGTTGGTGATTGGATTGATTGACCCATGTGAAGGCACGTGGGCTGGTGTTCTTCGAGGGGTGAGTTGATGTGAGTGGTTAGGAGGTGAAGTGCTTTGTATGCTTCCCATATGGCCCACATGCATGTCATGTTCCTTGCATAATAATACAGTCACTTTAATGGTTAAGCCAGGGGCTTTAACAAGGCTCAAATCCAAGTTAACATTGTAAATCTAGTAGAAATGGGATAGTTATAGCGGGAGGGTAGGAAGAAGAGGATTTTAAGGGGGTATTTTCACCTAAAGAAGTGAACATGTATCAAACCAATCACTTCACAGTTACCTGCATACTCCCAGTCTGCGTAAAAATGAGACCTCTTGAATAGGGCATGTGCATCCAAAAAAGCATAAGAGATAGAGAAATTTTGTCGAATGTTGAAGTTGAAAGAACTTTGGTAGATGTGTATGCAAATTGTGGAAGCATATACAAGAACATGATCTGTTTGGAAGAATATTTTAAAACAAATGTGCTTTGGTGGAAAAATTTAAATACATGATTTGCAAAAAATGGGATTTTTTAAGAATATTTTGGGATGTCTAGTTAGGAGATTTGAGAAATGGTTTCTCTAATACCAGAAAAGAAGTGTCCCCTTTAAACACCTAGATAAGGCAAGTGACCTGCTTTCCAAAATGCGCGAGGGGAAATGTGGGGAATAAATGATTGCAGGACTTGCACAAAATGAACAGATTGAATATTTTTGGAAATTCTCAAGAAAATACAATCAAATTGTTTAAATTATCACTCTACAGCCATGCCAAGAAACCCACCCTTGTCTGATGATTCAGTTGCAAGTTCTTTGGCAAGGTATGAATGCAAAGAAAGGGTGCATACATACGAAATTCCAACTATTTGTCAGAATGCCTTAAGTTAAGGTAGTATCACGGAATGAGCTAGTTGCTAGATATATTTAAGTGGTTTTGTTGAAACAACTTTCGAGACTTCCAAGAAAATGCTTCCTACAAGTGTCCAAGTTGATTCATTTACCTTAGACAACTTCGTCCTTGGTTGTGCCAGGATAGACACCTTGGTACATGGACTGTACAAATGGTTTTTATGAAATGGCATGAGAAAATTTCAAGCAAATGTTTTTGGAAGGTTTAAAATCAAACTCCACAACTTTAAATAGATTCTTCTAAGTCATTGTCAAATGGGGAATTTTGAGAAAGTCAATGAAATACATATTCATATGACCTGATGGTTGTTGGAAAGCATAATAACTTGTTGAGTGTTTGTATCCACGATGGCTTCATTTTTGAAAAAATATTTTGGTGTTCGAATGTGGAAACCGTTATGATTCGAGGGAGACAATTAGTTGAGATGACGACTGCGTATTTTGTGGAAAGTTACTTTGGTTGGAAATATAGCGATTTGGTTTAATTTAATGAAGTTCATTGGTTTATTGGAGCCCATCGTGCTTACTGGTATATCACATACGTGGCCTTGGATTTCATATTGAATAGTACAAATGGTGGATTTGCGGATGCATGCAAATTGTTAGGCAAAATGCTGAGAGAGAGGGAGAGCTGGAGCTTTGTGGAATGCTGATGAACCATCGTGGAACACCTCTTACATTACAGATGTTATTATTTTAAGGCATGATCTCCTTACCTTTGTCTTTTATAATTTTCATATAATTTGGTTCTTCATTTGCAATGTAATAGAAATAATAAACCATTAGATAAATATACAGTTGGGTATTTTAATTAGAATGTTAGTGAGAAATAATAAAACTCCATCTGGTTATCTACGTTCCAATTTACAATTTGACCGTCAACCATGTTTCTACCACAACCTTTTACGTTCTTGTGTCCATTGGTATTGGTGAGAGCTAGATGTTACATCAACTAAAACAACTATTTTTGTTTAACTTACAAAGTTAGAAAAAAACAAAATTCCAGGAACTGACAAAAGAACCTTCTATAACCCATAAAAGAGATATTAATTTACGCATGTGTTCCTTGTTATGTGTGGGATTGTATCGAGCTTATATTGACCCTAATTGATCATTTTTTCTCTTTTATCTAGCCCCTCTAGGAGCCATGTTACACTATTTTGCAGCTATAGGAAGATGCTAAAACTAAAAATTTGGGTCTCGTTTTGGCTTGCCATTTGAACCCTGAGCAATGAACTACCTTCCACCTTTGCCAATCTCTAGTATTTTTACTAGAAAATTTCCTAGAACCTTCAGTTTGGGGAAAAACACTCTTTTAGATAGTTTGACAAGGGCATTTTATAGGCCTCTGGTTGTAGTTTGACTAGGTCAAACTTGACCAATTACGACCGGTGGCTCTAGAAAACCCGTCTTCGTTTGAAACCCATTTGTGAGTTCTTAGTATCGTCGAATCTGATGAATTCTAAATTTAAAGTGTAATCTATAGGAAGTATCTCATTGCATTTTCATCCATCAAACGTTAGTTTTGGACATGGTTTTCTGAGGCCTTGAGCTAACTTTTAATTATTTGCAACTTGGCCAATTCCGATCGATGGCCTCAAAAAACTAGGTGTCAATTGTAAAAGGTTTTCTAGTATTAAATTCCACCAATTACTATGAATTATTGGTGTATATATGGACATGTATAAATTTATCTGTGGTTTGTTTTCTCCTTGGAATACAATGTTTGAAAGTTGTTTCTTAGCCTCCGAGCCTAAATTGAACGTTTTTGCAACTTGAAGGAAAACGTAAAAAATAAAGTTGTAGGACCCCCGTTGGGCTACCAAACCACCATGGAAACTTGTTGACACTTGTAAATAAATGTTTGGAACTCTATCTTGTGGCTTGTTATGTGAGATTTCATTTTTTTAGAAAATAGTGTTTCTCTCCCTCTCATATGCCTTTCTCTCTCCTTGGTTACGAAATGATGTGAAATGAAATGAAATGAATACATGTATCTAACCCTTTCCTTTTGAATGAAAAATATTATTATTATAATTTAAACGGGAGTCTAGATAACATTAATTATGCTAGATTAGGGTGGATACCTTGCCACTGATTTATCACTGACTTCATGGTCACATGATTTTGCAAGATTGAAGTAAGATGATGAAAAGGCATGGTGTAATTCATTGTTTATTAATGTAATTTTTATATTTCATTGGAATATATATATTTATGTATATATGTATTGTTATGTTACGGTAAATTTTATTATTTCAATTTTATATTGCGTATGAGATGCTAGTTTTAGGGGTGCTTTGGGAAATGTGCATGTGACTAAAGGTGTTTTTTATTCATACTTACATATGGGAAAAAGAGGGTTGGATATATATATATGTTAAATGAAACTGTAGCTTTCAACCATTTGCAAAGTATGAACAATTTTATAATTAAAGTTTGGTAATATTTAAGATGTCGGGGTTTAAGGGGATGTTCATCCACACATGAGTGTTATTTTGATCCTCAAATTTTGTATTGTGAAATTTGGAAATGTATGTTAAATGAATTTTAATTTAAAATATTGTAGTGCATTTTCAGTGTTAAATAGATGATTAATTATTTAGTTTGTTGTATTCTTACCTTGTAAATGTAATAAAGAGATCTAAGCGAAACAATCAACTTTAGTATACGACTCGTGTATAACTACCTTTCTTGCGTGAATCATTTTAGTGTGGAAAACTAAAACCTTACGATAATCTACTTTTTCTACACTCGATGTCACCTTCTGGCTTAAGTAAATAAGACCCCTTGTTTGAATTATCTTCATAGTCGGTATGTTTAGTGACATCATCGTAAACCCGACAGTTAGGAGCGACATGGTCAAACTAATTGTGGTGTAAGAAGATTAAACACTTCCTCAGGTTCCTAGTGGGCTGCCTTGTCTTACGAAGTTAGATCTAGGAATCAAGTTCATGATAAAAATGAATTTCTTGTGGGATCTAAATGAAACAAATGGAAATGTGGACAATTATTGGACTTGTGCAAGAATGGGAAACTCTAAAATTCATTGCGATGGATGGCATTGATGAATTATACCTAACTAGGGGAATGCGTTACCATTTTATTATGTTTTCATCTGCAGCAATTGATTATCTACATGTAGTCTGCAGTTACGTGTTTTGTTAAAAAATGTAACACCTCACATAGACTACCACTCCATGTTCATATTTAGCAAGGAAACAAAAAATCCCCAAAGGACTAATGCATTGCCTTGATGAAGGTGGGAATCACAGTTTAGGTGAAATGATAAATTTGGGAACAGAAAACAGAATTGTAGTTTACAAGAAAGAGAGTTCACTATTAAAGTTACATGTATTTTAAAACTCATTATTTCTACATGTAAATACATTTAATTATGTGGTTGATTTGTTTATTCCATTATACAATCAATATACATGTCATATAGATGAAATAAGAAAGAAGTATATAACTCAAGTACAAAAATTAAATGTTATTTATTCATGAATACGTACAGTATTTTCCACACAATCCATGGGATGTAACTCATAACTTCTGAAGAAAGAAGTACATATGCATGAAGTTAAAAGTAAAAGAGTATAGAAGAAACCCATCATTTCCTTAGGTTATCTTCTAGTCTTCTTCACTTTAGCTCCAACTTCATATTTTATCCAGCTCTCCTAGCAACCACAATATACCTGAAAATGAAAAAGAAGGCATCAATATTGAGCTCAGGGTTGGATCTTTACCCTTGTACTATCTAACTACATGTAGATGGATTTATAAATATAGAATCATAAGGAACATAATAAACATATACACAATTGATAAGAGCAGTATTATACATCAGCACATATGATTCCCACAATCATTTCATAAAAGAAAGAGAAAAGAAAACTATGGAATATAAGAAAGGCCATAAAGCCTAAATATTTTCTAACATTTTTCTTAAGTGTGTAGGTACAGGTAGAAGATGAAAAGAAAAAATATTTTGCATAAATAATTACTGTACAAAAAAGAAATATTTGCTAAAGAAATCTAGATGATACAAGTTATGAACTGTTTCAAGAAAAGGAAAATGCAAACAAAAAATGTATAAAGGAATGACATCGGGAAATTAAATTCGAAGGAAGGAAGAGACAAGTAACAATTATTTTAGAGAAATTTTTTCATCAAACAATGAAAATAAGCAAGGGTATCTTCCATTTTTTGTTAAAAAACCTCTACAAGAACCCATGAAGAGGATAATTACATGAGATACCACAACTGAGAAAACTATAAGGTTGTGGATGAAAGTATAAGTTCAGAAGAACAATTAAAAAGTGATCAAGTATGAGCAATAAGTAAATGATATATCAGTCAAGTACAAATTCATGAGAACAAAAGCTATTATGATGGGACAAGATGGCATTTCCTGCTTAGAATGAAAGCTAAAAGATCAAAGTACAGTTGTAAAGAGGCCTTCTAAGGCCTGTTTCAGAATTCATAAAATAAGGAAAGTACATTCTTCAAAAGTTACAAGTGTAAATTCAGAAAAAATAAAAGAGGACATATGCACTCATAAAAAGAAGTGAAGTGTTCTCATATCAGAAAGCTTCATAACTTTCCGTTAAACAAAATAATAAACATACAAGTATCTAATTGATCATTGTAGGCTACAAGCCTTTAAGAATTTAACTCAGGAAAGTGTTTCCAGTTTCAATGCACAAGTGGATGGAGTATTAGAGAAACAAATTTTTTTTCACAAGATTACAAATTTCCATAAAATATTATTTGCGTATCATGACTGAATGAGCTAGAATAGCCTCAAGCTTATGAATGAAGATATTTCCTCTACAAATCCAGTATCAGGATTTAAAATCAACCAGGAAGGCATTCATCTCAATTCAAGATGGTACATCATTACAAATTATCAAAATATCAACAAAGTGATTCTAAAGGTAACATATGCATAAAGGTTGTAGATTAGAAAGATAATAGCAGTATTAAAGTACAAAGTTTTCTAAAATTTGATTAACATAGGAATCTAGCCGAAGGAGGAATCGACTTGTATAAATTCAAATATATAACTCTGAGAATAGAATAGAAGTGGTACAAGCTTAACAATGGAGATCATTAGAGTCATGAAAATGAAAGAATTTTACACACTTCCACATATAGTTTTTGGATTCCTTAATGACATCTACACAATTCTTGAGAAAAGTTATAGAATCTAAAGTGTTTAAACATCATAATAATTTATAGTTTTTAGTTCATCAACAAGAAAACAGGAACAACAAATCTTTATAGAGAAGGACCAAGCTAAGCCATATTGAACAAAATGCAATTAGAGATTATATTTCTTCAAAAAGTAAGTTACTCCTTAATGTACAACATTCTAAGCTACAGACACATACTCCACAAATAAAATAGATGATCAAATACATTTGAATTTGGAAAGGATGATTTGTTTATAGAATATGAGATAATGATGCAACTAAGAAGAATCCACCAGATTGCAATTTCTCATAGCAATGGAGGAGATCCAATATCTCATAAGATGGCCAACAAGAATTTTTTTAAATCTAAATCGATCACTTACAATGCATGAGTAAAAGGCTATATATCTCCATTCAAGATGCCTTGTTTAAGTTATAAGAAATAAAAAATTCAGAGTTAAAGCTAGTCACAGGCCCAATACAAATTGCAAGATGCAAGTCTCTTTACTTACAAAATGAGGGTATTGTTATCTCTCAAAAGTGTACCCTATAGAGAGACAACTGTAGGTGTTCTAATCTTGCAAAATTTATCTCTCTCTCTTTCATAGATATAATAGAAACACCTCAGGTCTGTGGGTATACCTATTTTGAGGTGAGTCTCTGATATCAAGGTCAGTTCTTTATTAATGTATCCTAAATTGGTTTTCTGGGGGTTAAGGGTAAAAGATGGATGTAAAATAATTAAACTGAGGTGATACACCAAATTTATATGAGGGCTTTGACTGCATTTTCCCCTCTAAATGTGAAGTATTTTTTGCCTTTCCAATTATTTGCAGTCTTGTGTATGTTTCCATTAATCTTGTGAATGCAAATTCCCTGATTAATTATCTTACCCTGTTGCAAATCTAGTAATTTGTGCATGACATTAATGTGTATGTTTAACTTAGCAATATTGTTGTGATATTTTCCCTCAATACACAGAAGTTTTTACGCTTAATATTTGTAGAAAACTGTGGTCAAAGTTACGGAGAGGGTTATGCTGAGTATGAAAGGAGAAGAGGTCTTATAATTGAAATTAATGAAGCTAAGTAGGAATATTTAGTTATTAAGGAACAAATTGAGAAATAATTAGGAGTGAAGATTGATGGGCCTCATTTTAAGGAACCCTGTCAATGGGATTTTCGAACTTATCCCCCCTATCAAAATTCAATGCCTATAAATCCTCCTTGTCAGCCAATGCAGCCTATTCCTTAGTTTCAAAGTTCTCAAGCTACTGCAATTCCTGCTTTTTCTACCCCATAATCACATACTGAAGTCAAAATTAAGTGTCCAAGTTGGAGTTCAGATGCTATTCTAAATGTAGATCTTATACCCCAACCTCTTTTCCAAAATTTTCCAGTTGAAGCTGAAACTAAGCCCACTCCTTTACCCAAACTTCCAGTCCATGAAATCGATAATCAAAAGATCAAGGAGGAGGGGAAACCAATAGAAAACAATAGGCTGGGATTTTTGTAGAACTTTCATGGATGGGTATCAAAGTTTCAATTTGATTTTATTCCAAAATTGGAAAAAGAAACCATGCAAAAGGTACAATCTATTTTTCCAGCATATCAAGAATAGTTGGAAGATGATCAACAATTTGAATATTCTGAGTGTAGTATGCATGAGGGCACCCTATTCATGCATCTTACAACCATATCAGAAGAGGATATATCAATTTTGAATAAGGAGGAGGTTGAAATTCAAGGAAATTGTGTTTCATATTTACAATATGAAGTTGTTGATTTCTTGTCAAATTTGGAAAACTACATAGGTGAAGAACAACCTATAGAACTAACTGATTTTGTAGTTTCAAAATTCAAAGAACCTCTAGTTGATAAGATTCCTCCTGTACTTGAAAAGGAGGAAGAGATGATTTTAAATATAGATCTTTATTATCCCCTCCTGGAAGAACCATTTTGAAAGGATAATGTCTCAGAACAACATGCCGCTCAAATCAGATCTTGTGTAGAAAAATAAGACATTTTTGATCTTACAGATTTTATGTCAAACCAAAATAATCAAGATGAAAGATCAATTATGGTATAGTAGTTTGAAGGAGCTGAATTATGTTCAGATCAGCTTCGGAATGTCCAAAAGGTTGATACAAAACAACAACTTCACATTAGTCCCTATGAAAATGAAGAAAATTATCTTAAGTTTTTTTACTATACCATGTATCAGGATAATGCCTATGAAGAAGAAGAGAATGATATTCAATATTTAGACTGTATGGAGAATCTGAACAATGTGAAATCATTTGACAGAAATGTTGAAAGATCACTTATATCAGTTATTAGACAACAACTTGTAGAGTAGAATCAAATCTCAAAATAGTTTCAAGATGAGTTACAGCAGTTGGAAGACATAAAATAACCTCTCAAACAACTTCAAAAATAGCTCATTATTGAATATGATATTCATGATTCAGATCAAATCAAAACTATCAACAATTCTACTGTGAAGAGGTCTTGTCCAATTAGGTATTTGGTTAATTCCCACCCAATAACAACATTGCCAGATTTCATGCTTATCTTGGAGCACAAAAGTGAGTTACCTGTTCTCAATATAAATCCTCAAGTCAAGTCAGAACAGATTACAAATCTAGTAATTTCTGCATGACATTAATGTGTACGTTTAACTTAGCAGTATTATTGTGATATTTTCCCTCAATACACCAAAGTGTTTACCTTAATATTTGTAGAAAAATCTTGGCTCGTGCATCAATTGTGCATATACTCAGTCAAATCCCTCATATAAATTTGGTGGATCACCTTAGTTTTAATTATTTTACAGCCATGTTTTACCCTTAACCCCCAGAAAAATAGTTTAGGATACATCAATAAGGAACCAACCTTGATACCAGAGACTCATCTCAAAATACGTATACCCATAGACCTGAGGTGTTTCCATTATATCTATGAAAGAGAGATAAATTTTGTAAGATTAGAACACCTGTAACTATCTCTCTACAGGGTGCACTTTCAAGAGATAACAGTTTTTGGCATGCCCAGTGGGACACTCACACAGCTAAAAGTTTCAATTTGTAAAGGTGTTTCATCATTTAAGTAGATCAGACACTATGCATGGTAGTTTTAGAACGAGAACTACTATTGATGTGTTCTCAAGATTCAAGATCCAAAGTAGAACTCATCTGACGACTCCATAAATCTGATTTCAGATCAGTACAACAATTTTCAACTTCACTAATTTTTCAACTGCAATTTTCAGGTATTTTTCAAGAAAATAAAATCTCTAATTTTTCTATTATCATATGTACTTTTGAGCAGCAGACCTATTTTCATAGTTCAGTATTTTACGAGGACCTAGAGCCATGAACCCTCACTTTTAGCAATATTATTAGCCAAACTAGCAGTCCTTTTATTCATCTTCTCCTTCATATCTATCTTATAAACTATATCAGAATGAATATCCTTATAACCCAAACCCTGCCAATCAATACGATTATTAATATGAGGATTATGTTGTTCAAGGTCAAAGTTATGTAGAGGGTTATGCTGAGTATGTAAGGTGAAGAGGTCTTATAATTGAAATTAATGAAGCTAATAAGGAATATCTAGTTATCCAGGAACACATTGAGAAATCATTAGGAGTGAAGATTGATGGGCCTCAGTTCAAGGAACCCTGTCAATGAGATGTTCCCACTTATCCCCCCTTTCAAAATTCAATGCCTATAAATCCTCCTTGCCAGCCAATGTAGCCTATTCCTCAGTTTCAAAGATATTAAGCTGCTACAATTCCTACTTTTTCTACCCCACAATCACATACTGAAGTCAAAATTAAGTGTCCAAGTTGGCATTCAGATGATGTTTTAAATGAAAATCTTATACCCCAACCTCTTGTCCAAAATTTTCTAGTTGAAGCTGAAACTAATCCCACTCCTTCTTTACCCATACTTCTAGTCCATGAAATAGATAATTAAAAGATCAAGGAGGGGCAAGCAATAGAAAACAATGGGCTGGAATTTTAGCAGAACTTACGTGGATGGGTATCAAAGTTTCAATTTGATTTTATTCCAGAGTTGGAAAAAAAAACAATGTAAAGGTATAATCTATTTTTCCAATAGATCAAGAACAATTGGAAGCTGATCAACAATCTACATATTTTGAGTGTAGTGTGCATGAGGGCACCATAATCACGTATTTTCCAGCCATATCAGAAGAGGATGGATCAATTTTGAATAAAAAGGAGGTTGAAATTCAAGGAAATTGTGTTTCAGATTTACAGCCTGAAGTTGCTGATTTCTTGTCAAATTTGGAAAACTGCATAGGTGAAGAACAACCTATAGAACTAACTGATTTTTTAGTTTCAAAATTCAAATAACCTCTAGTTGATAAGATCCCTCCTGTACTTGAAAAGGAGGAAGAGATGATTTTAAATACAGATCTTTATTATCCCCTCTTGGAAGAACCATTTTGAAAGGAGAATGTCTCAGAACAACATGCCACTCAAATCAGATCTTGTGTAGAAAAACAAGACATTTTTGATCTTACATATTTTGTGTCAAAACAAAATAATCAAAATGAAAGATTAGTTGTGGTAAAACGGTTTGAAGGAGTTAAATTATGTTCAGATCAGCTTCGGAATGTCCAAAAGGCTGATACAAAACAACAACTTCACATTAGTCCCTATGAAAATGAAGAACATTATCTTAAGTTTTTTTACTCTACTATGTATCAGGATAATGCCTATGAAGAAGAAGAGAATGATATTCAATATTTAGACTGTATGGAGAATATGAACAATGCGAAATCATTTGACAGAAATGTTGAAAGATCATTTATATAAGTTATTGGACAATAACTTGTAGAGCAGAAGCAAATCAAAAAATAGTTTCAAGATGAGTTACAACAGTTAGAAGACATAAAAGAGCCTCCAGGATAGCTTCAGAAAGAGCTCATTATTGAATATGATATTCATGATTCAGATCAAATCAAAACTGTCAGCAATTCTATTGCGAAGAGGTCTTGTCCTATTCAGTATTTGGCTAACTCCCACCCAGCAACAACATTTCTAAATTTCATGCTTGTCTTAGAGCACAAAATTGAGTCACCTGTTCTCAATATAAAGCTTCAAGTCAAGTCAGAATAGATTACAAATCAGATAGAGGTGCTTCCCATTTCTTGGACTGATATGATGAGTGAAATAAAGGTACATATCTTACTTTTATCTTTGACATTTTGTTGGTTTCTAGAGCTGAATTCATGGCCTTGGTTTTGGAAAAAGGGGAGCTACTTTTCAATTCCTATTTTAGGTTTTGTTTAGCCTCAGTTGCTGGTGGTTAGAGTAGGGTAGATTAGGATTTCCATTTCAATAAGTGTAGTTCCTGCACATTGCAATGTTTTCAATTCAATAAGTGCATTCGTGCATGTGTTTTGGTTTACCATATCCTTTTCCAGTTTTAGTTTGTTTTGGAAGGGTTGCACCTTCTAAAAAGGAATATTTTGGTTACACTCTTTGGAGTCCATGCCCAATGGACAAGAGCAAGGAAATGGTCTACAAGCTAGCAGGAAGCTTTCCCCATAGGATCACCAGAAATGTTGAAATTTTTAGACCCCGTTCTAAAAAGGTCAAGTCGAAACTTTAAAGTTTCTCAGATTGGTCAATTATGAGTTTGGTTATGTTTGGGACAACCACCTCCGATTAAGATACAATTTTTAATTTTTGGGTTTTGGGGGTCATTTGGGATCAAAACTACAACTTGGGTACAGTTTAAGAACGCCATGCCTAATAGATGCACCCATTCCATTTGAAACCTTTGTCTGAACTGTGCAACAACTGTGAGAAACCATTGCAAAGCCCTGAGGAAGGCAGGAAGGGTAACATGTACCAAACATGATGTTCCTAAATTGCAAACAGGTGGTAGTTTTGAAGGACAATTTATAGTTTTACAAGTAGTTTACATTTTTAATAAGCGACAATAAGGTACACTTTATTGTTTATTTATTTCTATGATTAAGTGAAATATTTTCATGTTTTGAGTTGTACAAGTTCATTCATTTATCCATACAAATGAAAGAAAATACAGAAAGGAAGAACATACATCTCATAACACAAAACTATTTTCATTTTATTCATGAGGAATAATAGCACACATTTTTCTCACACAAGCCATGAGAAATAACGGAAAGGAAAAATAATGCATATATTTATGAAGCTGAAAATGTAAAGAGGTAAAAGAAACCCGTCATTTCCTCGAGGATTTTCTTTTCTTTCTGAATTGTTGTTCTAGCTTCCCACTACAACTGCATCATGGTACCTGAAAAGGGAGAAGCAAATGATCATTAATACTGAGCTCAGGGTTTAATTTAACTCTTTATACTTCCAACTTCAGAAATTTATGCATTCAAAAGTGTAGTTATCAGGTTATTGCAGAAGAATTAGAATATAAAAGCTGAGGTTAACCAAAATGAGATAAAACAGAATGGATAAGGAAATCTGAGAAAATTTTAACAGGGATTTTCCATGAAAAATGGACATTTACGACTTTTCCAGCATGTATATCTAAAGCTATAATGTAAATCAAATGCAATATTTAAGTAGAAAAGAAATGGGAAATACACTTTCAGTCATCAAGGTGAATAACTTTAGAGTATTCATTATAGCTTAACAACTAAAAAAATAAAATTTTGAGGTAACATTTACAAAGTGCAACCATCCTAAAGTACAATTTTTAGAAATGAAGCAAGTATCAAGTGTACATACTGCTACAGTATAGCTTCAGAGCTCAAAGTGTTAGAGATCAAAGGTGTCCACAAAATTTCAGAACATTTCAGAATCCATAAAATATCTTACAAGAAACATTTTTTTTAATGCAACAACAATAGTTCACACAGTGGCTAAAAATCCAGTAGTATAACTAGTGAAGGAACCCAAAACAAGAAAATCTATCCTTTCTCAAAGCATAATAAAAGATTTCCATCAATGTCAACGCTTGAAAATGAAAAATATCTTTGCAACGATATGTTTCTAAGTGAAATCAAGTACGAGATGAATAAAAGGCACAAACCTCCAATGCATAACATGATGCAAATAGAGATAGTTTTATAGATTTTCCACAATTTCTAAAAACTTCAAAAAACCCACATGGCTGTATAGGATAAAGCACAAGAAACTCATATAAAGAAGAGGCATAGGTCAATAACAGACTCAGAATGACAAAGAAGTTGCAAGCTAATGATAAAATCCAGATTCAAAAAAATTTCAAGGAGTTTCAACATAAAAAGAAATACAGAAATCTCAATAACGACATTAGGGCAAATGTGATTTTCTCCTCAAAAATTTCTCTAACCATATAAATGAGTACACCCAGTTCATGTAATACATAAATATTCTCAGATCATAACTAGATTGCGAGAACTCAAGAAATTCTTCACGAGTTTTAGAAATAAAAAAAACAAGGTTGGTATAGGGTCCCAGAGAATGAAGAACAAAATGAAGAATGCTACAAGATCGAATAGAAGGAACTCAAAAATGTCAAAATTGGAAAAGCGAGCTACTAATGTGAAAAACCAGGAAATGCAATGGTGAAGTGCATACTTCAAATTTTATAGAAAGATATTTTCTACACAGAGTTGAAGAATTTATCAAAGTCACAGATCTACAGATACCCAGAATTTGAAAGGTATAGATCTATAAATCATGATGTAGAATGAGCCAGAGAATACACTCACCTTTATCCATGATGGATTCAAGTAAAGTGACCATGAATACCCAAAATCAAGAAATCACGTGCTCAAAGAGTAATGGAGTAGGCTCAGAACCTACCATCGAAACTTAATCAAACGATGACCATTATTTTGTGACTGAAGCCTCATAGAGCTCGAAAAGAATAGACATGGTGGCCACTTTACAGGCCAAATCATAGAGACCAAAGAATAACGAAGTGCCGAGCTCTAAGTTTTCATCCTTGGCAGCAATATCCTCAACCATCTTGATTAGGAGCTCTAAAAAGAACAAAAAGAACCAAATGCAGAGATACAAAGAGCTCCACATTCACCTTCAATGATTGTGAATTAAAACCCCTCAGAATGAGCTCGAAATATTCAACATAAAAGATCAATGGTGACAGATCAAAATTTTTACAGAGCTCGTTTAGCTCAAATAGAGCTAAAAAATGATAGCGATTAGGGTTCCAAGTGTATTTCTCTCTCCCCTAACTTAGGGTTTGATTAAACCTAACCCAATTGAGTTAAAAAATACACACATGGCAGTATTAGAGAAAACCCTAATTAGGGTTGAGTTAAAAGGAAAGCCACTGACGTAAAAAAGGGGTGAGTCATCGTGCAGAGGTGGCCAGCCCCATGTTTAAAACAAAATCATTTCATATTGACTTTTAAAAGTTGAAACCATAGTCCATATCCCAAATAATCCAAAATCTAACAAGGAAATAATAATCAAAAGTGGCAAAGTATCATAATGTGCCATGTGTGTATTCAAAGGGGGCTAAATTCATTAGACTATGTTAGTGCTATAATATAAGGTCAGATAATCAAGAGTGGCCAAGCCTAGTTGAAGGCAAAGAAATGTCAACATGAGAGCATGTGCACATGGAGGTGGTTCCCATCAAGTGGATGAGTGGATGGATTATTTTGTAAATTTAGCAAGTGTTGTAATTATTTTTCTCACAAACAGGGAGTTAATTTTTGCATGCTTTCACTAGGGGACAGAACAAACAAGAAGATGAATTCATATGCACAAGGAAAGAGACTTTCCTAGTAAGCAAGCTTATTATTAGCAAATTATTCACCATTCTTCTCTTAAAAATAGAACAGTCAACTTTAGTTTGAATGAGATGTAATCAAAGGCTATTAATGCCTATTTGGAATTACATGTTCTATTTTTATTCCTTTATTTATTAATAGATGAAGGATATAAATAGGATGCATGGGTGAGTATAAGCCTTATTCTATTTTTAGGAAGGGGGGAAAATCAAATTTTCTATATATTGTGTGCTTTGGAAAAGCACAAGGAGGATTTTTTGGATACAGGAGTGCTGAAGTAAATTTTTCCAGTTTGGCCCTCTGAATGTGAAGTATTTTCTGCCTTTCTAATTATTTGCAGTCTTTTGTATGTTTCCATTAATCTTGTGAATGAAAATTCCCTGATTAATTATCTTACCCTATTGCAAATCCAGTAATTTCTACATGACATTAATATGTATGTTTAACTTAGCAGTATTGTTGTGATATTTTCCCTGAATACACCAAAGTGTTTACCCTTAATATTTGTAGAAAATTGTTGGCTCGTGCATCAATAATTCTTCCCATATCAATTGTGCATTTACTCAGTCAAATCCCTCATATAAATTTGGTGTATCACCTCAGTTTTAATTATTTTATAGCCATCTTTTACCCTTACCACCCAGAAAACCAATTTAGGATACATCAATAAGGAACCGACCTTGATACCAGAGACTCACCTCAATATAGGTATACCAATAGACCTGAGGTTTTTCCATTATATCTACAAAAGAGAGATAAATTTTGCAAGCTTAGAACACCTTCATCCGTCTCTCTACAGGGTGCACTTTCGAGAGATAACAGGTAGTCCTACATTTGAGCACATATTTCACTAGAATATCATAAAATTAAGACACCATGTTCCAGTTCAAGGAGAGAGACAACATATAGTCACCATTATTCATTTTTTAGTTTGCAAAATTCATAAAAGAACCTGACATTCATACATGTTTCAGTGTATAAAAAAATCCATTTCTATTCTAAACATACGACAGTGAGTAAAGAGAAGACCTTAGAGCATGGAGAGGTTACAATATACTTTCATAGAATGTGCAATAATGTAGTTTTATTCTAAGAAAGGATAAAGTTAAGAAAAATCACATCACTAAGAATAAACTCAAAGGAATCATTATTTTTCAGGTTTATTGGAGTATACTAGTTACAAGAAACATCTTTTTAAAGTAAATATATGCTTCATAAAGTATGTCTTCGTATTATTTCTAGTTTGCAGTCCATGGAAAAGGAAAAACAATATTTGTGAATACAAGCTAACTCATATGCCTTTAAAAGTTATGATCATAGTAACAGTAATAGAGAAACACAATGTGACTCACAACATTAAAACCAAGAGCACAGAGGAAGTTGAGAGTCAAGTTTTATCCAAAACCAAATATTAAGCAAAAGGACACCTCAAACAAAAAGCATTAGCAGTAATTTTTCACAGTGGTACTAAATATCATAGGGTTTTAAAAGCAAAAGAGACACCAAGGAAAATGCACTAGAGGCAAGGAAACCCAGTTTTCACATTCTCTACAATGATGACTATGCCATAGATCAACTCAGGTAAAACTTAAATTTAGCAGAGAAACTCATTTTTTAGTAAAACCCACATCAGAATGTACATATCTGAAGAGATGATGAAAAATACACAGAGTAAAACCCTCGTTGAAGCCATGAATAGGTTTGAAAATATAGATATACGTCTCAAAATGACACAATAGTAATGGTTCAGAAGTTAAAATTGATCATTTCGCATAGTGTATAATTGAAAAGAGACCGATTATAATTATATCTTGAAAGGAACGACACAACCTTACCTTCAAAACCCTTGAAATGGTGATTTTTCTAAAGAATTCAAAGGCTCAAGTATAGAATGCTCAAATAAATCTTTAAATACGGTGAGTCACAAAGCTTCAGGAAGCTCAAACGGTGCTTGAATCGAAGATAATTCAATGGCGAAACGATAAAAAATGACTCAGAATGAATAAAATCCTCCACAAAAATCTTCATCTCATATTACAAATCCTTAATCCTCAATCCATGTTGGCCAACATGACCAAATCTCACAAAAAGCTTGAATCAGATACAAGATAATAAAGGAACGGTTCTCAGAAAGACTACGGAAATTTAAAGAGGATTGATAATCATAAAATAGTGCTCCTTTAGAGCTTAAGATGCAAAAAATATCATGCTCACAAAATGTAACAAAGATTTCAGATCAATGATAACTATGGCCACATTTATTGAAGTATGCTCAGAAGATCGAAACAAAGTGAAAATGACAACGTTCATAGCTTCATAAAACCCATTTATAGGAGAAAATTGATCTTCCAGATCAGTTATCAATGGAAACCTAAAGAAAGTTTTCAAGGTCTTCACCCTCCATAATGGGAATGCAAATGAAATGATTGAGTTTAGGTTATGAAATAAACCTGCTCGCCAACCAACCCATGGTGTAGAGAAACTTAATAAAAGTTAAAGATAAATGGCCAAGATCAAATCATGCAATGATCAAATGATCAATATTCCAACCACTACCACCTACCTCGCTTACCACAATGAAGACATCAAAATTCCAGAATCAACTAGTACATGATAAAACAACTAAGGAATAGTTAGAGATTCATGTAGCCTACAATCAATAAAAATCTAGATACTCAAAGAATCAACGACTCGAATTGAAAAAGTACCAAGATCGATGATAAACCAATCTCCTACCCCTATGCTAGAACCAATTAGCATCGACTGTGGATATTAGTAGGTACAAAAGAGCAATGGTGCTAAAAACCCTTGACTCAGCCTAGAGTTGAAAAATTTCACATGTGGAGATCAAAAAGAAAACCCAAACCTTGCCAAAGGTAGAGATGAGTCACCGATAGGCCAAGGGTTTAGCCATCGTGCAAAGAGGGTACATGCCCCATAATAATCCAAATCATTACATTTGACCTTATGAAGGTCTGAAACCATATGATGTTAGTCAAAAGGTGGTGACAATTATTAATCAAAATCCCAAAAACTATATCATTTTCCATGATGTATAATCAAAAGTGGGGGTCAAACCAAGAATATCATATACCACATTATAAAGGTCCTTAAATGATTACTCAAATCATAAGATATTCCATGATTAAGGTAAAGAAGCCCCATTGGTAATGAATATGTAAGGTCAAAGAAGGGATTATAATGGGTTAACCACATGTTATTAAATAAGAATCAAAACCTTACCTTAGTTTTGTAGAAATATATAATTCTTGTAAAAAATACCTCATACTCTCTAAATAGAATCAAGGTGGGGGACCATTTTTAAACATGTGAATAGAAAAGCCAAGCCAAAGAGTATAATAGTGATGTGTCACATCAAAATGATTATTATTATTGCATGTACATAGGTGGCCCCATAGATTACAAGAAGAAAAAGTATGCACATGCCTACAAGTGGTCCCCATAGTGGGTAAATTGGAGTTGAGTTTAATATTTTACTAAGGATGAAGACAAAGGAATTATTTTTCTCACACGGGAGGTTATTTTTTGCATGTGCATCTAAGGGGGTAGAATTAAAGAATGCTAAATTTATGTTTGCAATTGGATCAAGTTGTAGGTGTCACATCAAACAGTTTGCATGTACATGGGAGAAGACTTAAACATTTTATTATTAACCAAGGCTATTAATGCCTCATTGTATTAGCATGTCTATTTTTATTCCTTTATTTATGCATGATAAAGGGGTAAAATTAGCATCCATGGGCGAGTACAAATTTCAGCCTATTTTTTAAGATAGGATGGGTGAATAATTTTGCTATATATTATGTGAAATTGCAAGGCACGAGAAAGAATTTTTTGACATAGGAGCGTTGAAGAAATTTTTTCCAATTTTTCCCCTTGAATGAGAACTGATTTCTTCCTTTCCAATTATTTACAATTGTGTGTATATCTCCTTAATTTTTGTGAATGTCAAATTCTTTGATTAATCAACTTACCTTGCTACAAAATTTATTAATTTCTACATAATATTAGTGTGCATGTTTATCTTACTATATTGTTGTGATTCATTCTCTCAATATAAAAAGTGTTTTTCCATGATATTCTACTGAAAACTATTCGTTTATGCGTCTAAAATTCATTCTCAAATTGATTGTGTATGTACTCATTCAAAGCCCTCAACAAGTTTGGTGTATCACCCCATTTTCAATTCTTTACAGTCATCTTTTTACCCTCAAAACCCCTAAAAATTAGTTTAGGATACATCAAATAGGAATCAACCTTGATACCATAGACTCATCTCAAAAATAGGTATACCCACAGACATTAGGTGTTTCCATTGTATCTAAGAAAGTAAGAGATCCATAGGGCAAGCATAGAACACCTTGTAGTCATCTCTCAATAGGTTGCACTTTTGAGAGATAACAGTTTTTGGTACCCCTCGGTGGGAGCACATGAATTAGATATGTAGGAAAATTACAGTAATTTACTAGCAGATTTTACAATGAAAGAAAGTCACTTTTGGAGCAACAAGATGCATCAATTTATTCTAAAGATAAAGAAGATTTATTTGGTGAATCCATAAGGCTGATTTTAGACTAAGTTTTGCAGCATGTTCCATGCCTAAAGTGACTACGAAGATCATTGGTTAAGAGGAATTCCTTTTGATTTTATTTCTTTACCTTTGAATTATGCAAGAAGAAGAAGAGTTGGCAATACCTTACCTTATAATAGGCCTAGTTTTGGGAACCCTCCTCCTAATCTTCCTTCACCGCATGTTAATCCTTGTTTTTGAAATCCCAGTTATTCTAATGGCTATTCAACCACCTAGGAATTTTGTGACCTTTACTAATGGCAACCATTTACTAATTCTATTTTATCATGATATTCCCAATGCTGCCATGAAAATTTTACCTTCATTCACTGGTGAAAGTTAAACTACTCCTATAGAATCACATTAAAGATGTTGCGACCCTTTGTGTTGTCCATAATATAACTCATGAAGATGTCAGCTTTAAGGACTTTTAGATGTATCCTTTAAAGGAACAAGCCTTGCAATGGTATAAAACCTTAGAAATTGGGAGCATAAGAACTTGGGATAATTTAGGCGACAAATTACGTAAGCAATTTCAAAATCATTTTGATCATTTATCCCTCATAGAGTAGTTGTCTACAATTAAAAGAGCCCCTCATGAATTTATGGTTAGTTTCAATATACATTTTTCTCGAACTTAGGAAAGACTTCCAACTAGTGTTAAGCCTCAAGATGAAAGTGAACATGCTTTTATTTATTATATTAGAAGCTGTAAAAAAAAATATTTCAAATATGATTCATTATTTGGGAGGAGATACTCTCCCATACAGCTTATGATATTTGCAATTATGGCTGAAAACAACCTTATTCAAGTTGGGAAATTGGCACCAAGGCCTCCAATGCCTCTTATAGTAGATTTGTTCACCTATTCAACAACCTGATTAACATTGTAGAGTCTACTGTTTTAGATCCATCAGATAATGTATCCAAGGCTCTACAGACTATGGGTAACAAATTGACATCAATTGAAAACAAGTTGTCTCAGCCTAGTAGGCCTTATCAAGCCCCTTATCAGCAAAATCAACAAAGTCAACATAATAGGAAACCTTTTTAGCAAAGTCAAATTATAGACCACCATATCATCAAATGACAATTTGATCGAAAATCCCCTTGTACATCTAGCACTCTAGTCCTAGTTAAAATGGTCTCAGAAGAATGGTGTCAACCTTGTAATAAACCTCATTCAATTGCTGAATTGTCTAAATGTATTCCTAAATATAAGCCTTACTACATAAGCTCAACCTAAAGTATTGTTCATGTCCCCAAATGGAGGGTGGGCAGTAAGAAGCTCATAGTTCAGAAACCACTAGAATAGAATCTAGTTAGCTTTGGAGAGGAAGATTTTTTATTGTAGTCACAACTAGGTCTCAGGAAAAGGCTCAAGAAAGAGAAAAATAATAAAACAGGCCTAATTCTTCCCACAGTCACTGATAAAATAGTAAGTGCATAGGTCCAAAATATAGCTAACAATTCTTTTGTTCCTTAATAAACCAGCAAGCAATTCAGCTCAAAAGGATAAACAAAAACACTTACAACCTAATCTCAGAAGACTCTTCATACGTCATATTTCAAAAGTTGCTGAAGAAGAGTTAGTTTTTGCTAAAGATTATGTTAAAATGGTAGAAGTTGTTTCAAAAACATGGCTACTTCTTTTAACATCTATTAATGTAATGAGAGAAGCATGATATTACTATTTCACTATTGGATGCTCTAACTATTCCAGGGCATAGTAGGATTTACTTTGTCATGAGCTTGCTAAGATGTAGATTTCATCAAAAACATCAGACAAGGATAAAACCAGAAAGTAGACATAGTCCTTGGAACAATGGAGAAAGACTATATTAAAGACAGTTACATGGATGGATCAAAAGGTCTTAAAGGACTCATGATATCAAGAAGCCACCACCATTTTATCTATCTCTGATTATTAGAGATCATTTAGTTCATAATTGCATGGCTGACAGTAGTGTAAGTAGCACAGTTATGTCAAAAGCAATTTCAGAAAAATTGGTCCTGTAGTGCGAGCCTATGGAGAAAAATCATGTTGTAGCTAGATGGGATACATCAACCAACACATTTGGCATTATCATAAATTTTAGAGGTAACCTTACATGCTTTCCCCAATGTTACTATTTTACAACATGTAATTGTTGTAGATTTACCTCCCTATTTTGCCTTATGTTTATAACGATATTTTACAGAAAATAATAGGAGGTTATCTCTCTTCAAATTGGTCATTTTTTTTTCTTTAGTACATGGTATGGAACCAAAGTTACCTTAAATTCAGATTCTTTGGCTAGATTTCATATTGAGCCTCATGCTTCAAACGCTGCAGCAAATTATGTGGACTTTAGATTAATCTGATTTTGATGTTACAACACATGTTTTTGCACTACACAGTGTTTCTAATCTGTTTATGGATGAAACAGACTCAAGGAGAATTTTATTATGACCCTTTCAAAGAAGTCAAAAGAATATTTTTTTGGTGTTTATTTCTTGCATGAAGAAAATGCACCAATTGCCTTACTTGTCCAAAATAGAAAAAACAATAAAAGGGCTATGGAAGCTTCTCTTCGATGGAGATAAAAATAAGAAAGGACAAGGTGCAGGTTTAATGTTTACTTCCCCTTCAATCGAAAGATACTTTTAAGCTTTAAGTATGTAGTTTTCTTGTACTTGTAATGTAGCTGAATACGAAGCATTGATTCATGGCTTGCAATGGGCCAGAAAGAGAGGTATTAGTACTTTATATGTTTTTGGTGATTTAGAGTTAGTTATTAATAAAGTGAAAAAATTTAATGTGTGTAAGAATTCATTGTTGAAATATTACAAACATATATTTTCAGATTTAATTGAAGATTTTGATGTTATTAACATTCAATCTATCATATGAGAAGAAAACAAGAATTCAGAAATATTTACAGCAGTTGATGCTCGCTTTGACATATTCAAAGATGATGAATAGATCTGTATATTTTTGCAGTAAGACGCTGAATTTTCTGCACTAAATCAGGAAAAAAATGAAACTTTTTTATGGTGAACATATTGTTCATTTAAAGACAAACAAGTTTCCTCAAGGATTATTCATAGTAGAAGACATTTTCTATTTTGATGATCAGTTAAGAAAAGACAAAGGCAAAATTTCAACCCACGCAAATAACTACGAAGAAATGTTGGTGGATGATGAAAATATACTATTTATTAAAAAGGTATGTTCCTCAGCTGAAAAAAGTCATTTATCAAATTGTGTAAACAATTCAGAGATGTTTTTTCTTGGAAATACCAAGATACAAGGGGATTTGATCTGATTTTAGCTCAGCATACAATAGAGTTACAACCAAATTCCAATCCAGTTAGGCAGAAGAAAAGGTCTGTAAATCTGAAGATTGAGCCATTAATGAGAAAAGAGTTATCTAAGTTGGTCGAATCAGGTATTATTTTTCACGTTAAGCATTTAAGTTGGGTAAATATTCTTGTTCCCATTTTGAAAAATGAGTGGATAAATTGGGCCATGTGTGGACTTTAGAGATATTAATAAAGCTTCATTGAAAGATCATTATCCATTGTCCAATATGGATCAAATTTTAAGAACAGTTTCATGTTCAGACAGATTATCTCTTTTGGATAGTCATAGGGGATACAATTAGATCCGTGTGCGTGAAGAAGATAGATACAAAACAACCTTCACCATGAAGTGGGGTACTTATGCTTACAAAATAATGCCCTTCGGCCTTTCAAATGTCGGTGAAACATTTCAACGAGAAATGGACATGGATTTTCACATCTTATTAAATAAATACATATTGGTTTACTTAGATGATGTCACTATATTTTCAAAAAATTCTGATGAACATCTAACATAGTAAAGGTAGAATTTTTAGCTTTGCAGATAGTTTGGAATATCTTTGAATCCTAGAAAGTCCATTTTTTTAGTACATCAAGGTAAATTGCTTGGTCACATTATTTTTAAACAAGGTTTAGCTATTGATCCTTTCATAATCAAATATATTTCACAGCTATCTTTTCCTCATCATAAGAAAGCATTTCAATTTTTTCTTGGAAAATAAACTTCTTTAGAAGATTTGTTCCAAATTTTGCAACATTAGTCAAACTATTAACAACCATGTTAAAGAAAGATAAGAATTTATCTTGAAAAAACAAAGGGAGTAAAGGATTTGAGGCCATCAAGTCAGTCATTTCACAATCTCTTAATCTTGCAAATCCAAATTTTAATAAATATTTTACAATGTATGCACTTGCAGGAGTTGAGACTATTTCAACTATATTAACTCAGGTTGACGATGAAAACAATGAGAAGCCAATTGATTTCTTTAGACAGGGTTTGCATGAATACGAGACAAGGTACACATTTCTTGAGAAATAAGTACTTTCATTAGCTAGAGGATTGAATAACTTCAAGTACATGCTTTCCGATAATAAGATACATGTCTTAGTCTCTCATCCAAATATTAAAGTGTTCTTATTGAACAAAGAGTTGATGGATTATGAAGGTTATGTAATATGATGTTGACATCCATGTTGCAAAAAAGTTAAAGGAAAATGTTTGTGTGAACATCTAATTGCTGATATATATAAAAAACAGGGTGCAAAATCAGAAGATCCAGAACAACATGTTGAAGTTACATATATGCAGTCAGATACCATGGTAGAACTAGGAAATCAACAACTCAAACTTAGTCAAGAAGTTTAGGAATCAAGATGGATGGCTAATTTGGTTAACTACCTACAACATGATACTTATCCAAAAGGTATGGACAAGAACAAATGAAGATATTTCAGGTTATAAGTTGTACCTTATGTTTTCATTGATGGCGTGTTATTCAAAAGAGATATAAATGGAATTTTTCTGCGATGTATTGATTATGATAGAATTCAACAACTATTATTTGAATTTCATGAAAGACCTGTAGGAGGTCATTTTTTAGCATGCACTACAACCTTAAAAATTATAAAAATTGGTTATTATTGTCCCATCATATTCGAATATTTCTTGGAATGGATTAGAAAGTGTAAAAAATGTGCTTTCTTTTTTGGAATGGAACGTTTAGCTTCACTACCCCTGCAACCTATTTCAGTAGATCACCAATTCATGTAGTGGGGCCTCGTCTTTATTGATATGATAAATTCACCTTTTTCAAAAGGACACAAGTGCATATTGGCCGCTACAAATTACTTTACACACTGGACTGAAGAAATAACGTTAAAATAAGCTAATGAAACTTCAATTCTATCTTTTTATGAAGGTATAGTTTGCAAATTTGGTGTTCGAGAAATTATCATTTTAGATAATGCCTTAGCATTTCTTGGTGCAAAGGTAACAAATTGGGCTATTAAGCATGGAATTTATTTAAGTACATCATCTAATTATTACCCATAAGGTAATGGATTAGCTGAAAGCACTAATAAGAATATGTTGATGATCATCAGAAGGACACTCAAATATAACCAAATAGCTTGGCATTTGGTGTTAATTAAACACATTGGGTTGACAGAGTGACTCCTAAAAGATCAGTTGGAAATTCACCATAGAAGCTTGTTTATGGAAGAGAGGTAAGAATTCCATTCTTAGTTGAGTTACCCACATTGGATTTGCTGCACCGGATGGAATTACTTGAGAATGAACCATTACAGGTTTTTTATGCAGAATTAATGAAGTTACAGGAGCTAAGAGATTAAGGTCATCTGAACATGGAAAAGAATAAAAAACAGACAAATAAAACATTCGATAAGAAGGATAAGTTTAGAGTCTTCAATGAAGGAGATATTGTGTTAAAATGGGATGTTGATTGTGCAAATATAGGAAACCATATGAAGATTGATACAATTTGGAGCAATCCTTACATGATTTCAGCTTTCAAAGAACACAATGCTTTTCAACTTTCAAGGTTGAATGGAGAGGAAATTCCCTTTCATATGAATGGAATCTTTCTTAAACAATGTTATTAAAAATCCTACATTGTCTTCCTAGAGTAGGATTTCCCTTTCAATAAGTGCTTTCATGCACATCACAATTTTTTTCAATTTAATAAAGTGCATTCATGCACGTGATCTGGTTTCCATATCCTTTCCTAGATTTAGTTTATTTTTTTAGAAAGATAGTTTTGGTTATATGTTTTAACTCCATGTCCAATGGAAAAGATCAAGGCACTGGTCTACAAGCTAGTAGGCATCTTTCCCTGCAGGATCACTAGAAATGTTGACAATTTTTGCACTTGTGAAAAATGGGCAACTTGAAACTTCATTACGATGGATGGCAATGATGAAGTGGACCTAACTAGGGGAATGCATTACAATTTTATTATGTTTTCAGATGCAATAATTGATTATGCACATGCAATCCGTAGTTATGTGTGATGTTACAAAATCTAACACCTCAGATAGATTATCAGTCCATGTTTGTCTACAATATGGAAACAAAAAATCCCTGAATGAATAATGCATTTCCTTGATGAAGGCGGGAATCACAATTTAGGTGAAATGCTAAATTTGGGAACAAAAAATAGAGTTACAGTTTCCAAGAAAGAGAGTTCATTATTAAAGTTATAGGTATTTCAAAACTCATTATTTTTGCATGTAAATACATCTAAGTATGTGTTTGGGTTGTTTATTTTATTATACAATCAATATACATGTCATAAAGATGAAAGTAGAAATAAGTACACAACTCAAGTACAAAAATTAAATGTTATTTATTCATGAATAAGTATAATATTTCCCACACAAGCCATGGGATGTGACTCGAAACTTCTGAAGAAAGAATTACATATGCATGAAGTAAAAAGTAAAAGAGTATAGAATAAACCCATAATTTCCTTGGTTTATCTTCTGGTCTTCTTGAATTCAGCTCCAGCTTCATCTTTTATCCAACTCTCCTAACAGCCACAATATACCTAAAATATGAAAAAGAAGGCATCAATATTTAGCTCAGGGTTTGATCTGTACCTTTGTACTATCTAACTACATGCAGATGGATTTCTAAAAATAGATATGTAAGGTACATCATAACAAGATACACAATTTATAAGAGGAGTATTTTACATCAGCACATATGATTCCCATAATCATTTCAGAAAATAAATGGAAAATAAAACTATGGACATAAGACAGGCCAAAAAGCTTAAATATTTTCTAACAATTTTCTTAAGTGTGGAGGTATAGGTAGCAGACGAAAAGTAGAAATATTTTACATAAATAATTACTATACAGAAATAAAATACTTGCTGAAGAAATATATATAATATAAGTTACGAACTATTTCAAGAAAAGGAAAATGTAAAAAGAAAATGTATAGAAGAAAGACATGGGGACATTGAATTAGAAGTACGGAAGGAAGATACAAGTAATAGTTCTTTTAGAGAAAATTTTTCATCAAAACACTTAAAATAAGCAAGGGTATCTTCCATATTTTTTTAATAAACCTCTATAAGAACGCATGAAAAGGATAGTTACAAGAGATACCACAAATGAGAAAAATCTAAGGTTTTGGATAAAAAGTATAAGTTCAAAAGAACAGTTAAAAATTGAAGTAAAAGCAGAAAGTAAATTATATATCAGTCAAGTAAAAATTCATGAGAACATAAGCTATTATGAAGGGACATGATGAAATTTCCAGCTTAGAATCAAAGCTAAAAGATCAACGTACAACTGTATAGAGGCCTTCAAAGGCCTGCATCAAAATTCATACAATAAGGAAAGTACATTCTTCAAAAGCTACAAGTGTAAATTCAACAAAAGTAAATGAGGAAGTATGCACTCATCAAAATAAGTCAAGTGTTCTCATATTATAAAGCTTCATGACTTGCAGTTAAACAAAATAATAAATATACAAGTATCTAATTGATCATTCTAGGCTACAAACCTTCAAGAATTTAACTCAGGTAAGTGATTTAAGTTTCAATACACAATTGGATGGAGTATTAGAGAAACAAAGTGTTTTTCACAAGCTTACAAATTACCTTAAAAGAGTAATTGAGAATCATGACTGAATGGGATATAAAATACTCAAGCTTACAAATGAAGATATTTCCTCCTTTACAAATATAGTATCAGGTTTTAAAATCAACTAGGAAGGCATTCATCTCAATTCAAGATGCTACATCATTAGAGAATATCAAAAGATCAACAAAGTGCTTCTAAAGGTAGAAAATGCATCAAGATTGCATATTAGAAAGAGAATAACAATATTAAATTACAAAGTTATCTCTAATGTGATTAACATAGGACTCTAGATGAGGGAGGAATCAACTTATATCAAAACAAATATATAACTTAGAGAAGAGAAGAGAAGTGGTACAAACTTATCAATGGAGATCATTAGGGTCATGAAAATGAAATACTTTTACACACTTCCACATCTAGTTTTTGGACACCTTAATGATATCTACAACATTCTTGAGAAAATTTGTAGAATCTAAAGTGTTTGAGCATCATAAGAACTGTCAGTTTGTAGAATCAACAAGAAAAAATTAACAAAAAATCTTTATAGAGAAAGACCAAGCTGAGCCATATTAATCAAAATACAATTAGAGCCTATATTTCTTAAAAACGTAAGTTACTATTATCACCGAATCACAACACCCTATGGTTTGCACAAGTGTGTGTGGTTGAGCTCACAGTGTGATTGGATAACATGGGTACTATCTCCAAGTTGTGGGACTTGCTACTTGAGATAGACCTCAAAAGAAAGATGGTTCTTGCTCCTAAACTACCTACCACAATCTACTCTAATGCAGGAAAAAATATCCACTCCTAATCTAACTTTGTAAGGGACCAAGGAGAGAGAATGCATGAAAACAAATCCTACACTAAAACGGTGATACACCAGAAAATGAGAGTGTGAGAGTAGTCTTCCAATGTGTGAAAAGTAGAAGCAAAGTGCATACTAGAAGTGGTGATATCAGTTCTCCAAAATCTCGCAAATGCATTCACAAAAATATTCTATACATGCACAATAAAAATAAATCCATGCAAGAGTATAAGATAGACACAATATATATGTAACAAGTTTGAAAGGGAAAGAAGAATGCAAACAAACACAACAAGGAAAGAAGTATCCATAAACTAGTATGTATTGCTTCATCGATATGCACAGTGTAAGTGCACCAAGTTGGGGGCCAAAAGGGGGTCTTAAGAGGACACATTTTTTTTAAAAAAAAACTTCAACTTGTACGAGTTTTTTGAAATAGTTACACTCAAAATTGGAAGATGTTGTAGAAATATGAATCATAGCATTTTGAGTCTAGTTTCTTAAGATACTAAGTTTTATTGAAAACGGATAAGTTTAAGTGGGCCAAACAACTAAAATACCAACATATGCTCCTGTTTTTGTTAAAAAACATAATAGAGTGACTTTCGTGCCCCCACCATTTTTGAGCACCATTTAGTATTTTTGAAAACCCTTCAGTAGAAAGATAGCTAGGAGTATCTAGTTTGGGCTCCATTTTTTAAAGATTTTTTTGGTGAATATTTTTTTATTTATGACTTTTCTAGTACAAAAATTTTATGTTTTGAAAAATAATGGAGCTCCAACCATGACCCCCCCTAACTACCTCAAAAAATATCAAAAATTAGATTTTTGTTTTTTGAATATGTATATAATTATGCCTAGTTTGGGCTAGTATAATTTTTTTAAAATTTTGATCACCCAAAAAAAGATACACCATGAAAGATAGACATATTTACACTTCAAAAAATAGCTATAAAAAGGCATAGTTAGAAAATAAATAATATGGAAACCTTATATTTGTCAGAAAATTTGAAAAATTATATTTTTAGAAAGAAGAGACTCTGCTCTACATCGTGGTATAATTTTTAAAAAATGGATCAATTGTTTTATTTTGATTTATCATAGAGGAAGTGTCATTTTTACATTTTCTTGTAAAATATCATTGTTTGTTGTGTTTGTGCAGGTCCATTCCTCAAGCTTGGGGATCCAAACTATATCCCAAGCCTTGAGGCATGGCTTGGGGAAAGAGAAAACGCAAAACACGTACACGTTACATAAAACATACGCATTATATAACGCGTACACTTTCTGTGTAGTATAAACATAATGCGTACACGTTCTGTGTAGTTTAAGCATTATGTATGCTTTTGACATGATTCTATTTACATATAAGAAATTATTATTTATATTTTATTATTTCTTATACTTTAAATTTATTTATGTAAATATAAGAAATTAAGGCCACTTTGCACCTTATGGAATTAGTCTCACAACTCCACGAGTCATGGTTTAGGAGATAGTTTTTAAAAGTATAATATGGTCAGTACATAGGTAATTTTTTAGGATTTCAACATTCAACCTAAATCTTTTAGCATTTAACTTCTAGAATCGAAACCCTAAACCCTAGGCCATAAACCTAAACACTAATTATAAACCCTGAGCCCTAAACCCTAAACCCTAAACCTTTAACCATGATCCCTAGACCCTAAAACCTAAACCCTAAACCCTAAAACTTAAACATTCAACCCTTACCTGTGAGCCCTAAACCCTGAGCCTTAAGCCCTAAACCCTAAGCCATAAGCCCTAAACCCTAAACCCTAAACCATAAACCATGAACCATGAGCCCTAAATGCTAAACCCTAAACCATGAACCGTAAAAACTAAATCCTAATCTCTAAACCCTGACCCCTAAACCCTAAACCTTAAACATCAAATCCTAAACCCTAAAGCCTAAGCCTTGAACCCTACACCCTTATCCCCGAGCCTTAAAATACAAACCCTAAACCCTAGATCATATACCCTAAGCCTTAAACCCTAAACCTTAAACCCTAAACCCTAAACCCCGAGCCCTAAACCATAAAACCTAAACCTTAATCCCTAAACATTAAATTCTAAACCCTAAACCCTAAACCCTGAAGCATAAACCCTAAAACCTGAACCGTAAACCATAAACCCTTATCCCTAAACACTAAATCCTTAACCTAAAACCCTAAACCCTAAACCCTAAATCCTTAACCTCAATCCGTAAACCCTAACCATAAACACTAAACCCTAAACCGTAAACTATAAACCTAAAACCTAAATTATAAACCATAACCCTAAACCCTGAACCTTGAACCTTAAACCCTAGCCTTAAACCCTAAACCCTAAACCCAAAACCATATTTCATCAATATTTCCTAGTCTCGTGCCTAGAACCATCATTGAATCTAATTATAGAACTACCTTGTTTATGAGAGGTGGGATAAGTAACTAAATGGATATGACATCTACCTTGTGCCTTGTAATGCATATATTACACATCTCTTCCAAACTTGTTTCTCCCCACATATAATTGTGCTCTTGAATGTAAATTTATTCAGACTCTGAAACATATTTCACATTTCTCATATTTTTATGTATGGTATTATGCAAACCAGGATGACCCATTGGAAGCCAGAAAAAATAACCATCACAACAAAAAAAATTATCTTAAAGGAAACAAAAGAAACATAGATAATATATCAATGTAGAGGTGTAGGATCATAATGTAATTTCCTGTAGTATCCTCTCCTCCGGAGAAAGATAAAGTTCAAGTGTTCTACTGGAATGGATAGTAAATTTGAAAAAACTTCCTAAAGTGTTCAAAATAAGCATAGAAATAGGGGAATGGCTAAAAAGACTAAGGGGTTATCGATCGCCTAGTAAATCTTTCTTGTTTAGTTCTAAATGGGAGTTACCTGGCCTAAGACTTAGTGAACTTCCATTCATTGATAAATCCTAATATGATAAACCCATGGATGTTTTCAAAATCCCCTGAACAAAAAGATAGGGGTAGTCATCAATCCTAGTGAAGGGTGTGATGTGTTTTCCAAGCAACTTGAAATTCATATAGATTTAGAGGTCATAACACGAATTTACAATTATCTCTATCATTATAAATGGAAGCTAAGTAATAGTGTCTCCCTGTACATCCAAGGATTGAGGACTACCGGGGTCTTTAGAAGGATTAGAAAGTTAGGAATATGACATTTCCCTCCTTCAAAATATCAACAGATGAAAAACATAAAATTTTGATGACTCTCTTTGAATGTTCTTCCTACAAATTCGATGAACCCTGTTCTTGACTATGTGACCTAAACCCTAAACTATAAACCCTAAACCCTAAAACCAAATAATAAATCCTAAACCCTAAACCCTTGACCATAGACCCTAAACCCTGAGCCCTAAGCCCTAAACCCTAAATACTAAATCTAGAGCCCTGAGCTCTAACCCCCAAACCTTAAACCAATAACTCTGAACCCCGAAACTTAAGCTATAAACTAGGAACCATGAACCCTAAAACCTAATCCCTAAACCATAAACTCTAAACCTTAAGCCTTGAACCTTACACCATAATCCTTGAGCCCTAAGCCATAAATCTTAAACCCTAAGCCCTAAAACCTAAATCTAGAGCCCTGATCTCTAACCCCTAAACCTTAAACCCGTAACTAACCCCTAAACCTTAAACCCATAACTCTGAACCCCGAACCCTGAGTCATAAATCTTAAACCATGCACCCTAACCCCTAAACCCTAAACCCTGAGCCCTGAGCCCTGAGCCCTAAATCATAAACCCTAAACCTTAAAGCCTAAATGTTAAATCCTAAAGGTCCCTGAATCCTAAACCCTAAACCCTAAAAACTAAATCATAAAACCTAAACCCTGAACCCTAAACCCTAAACTCTAAACCCCAAGTACTAAACCCTAAGCCCTAAGCCCTAAGCCCTAAGCCCTAAACCCTAAACCTTGAGCCTTAAACCCTAAATGATGAACCCTTTACCCTAAACCATAAATCCTGACCTTTAAACCTTAAACCCTAACTCCTAACTCCTAAACCATAAACCCTAAATCCTCAACCCTAAACCTTAAACCATGAGCCCTAAACCATGAACCCTCAACTCTAAACCCCAAACCTTCAACCCCGATACCTAAACCCTAAACCCTGAACCCTTTTCCCTAAACCCTGACCTTTAACCTTAAACACTAAATCCTAACACCTGAATCATAAACCCTAAATCCTCAACCCTAAACATTAAACCCTAAATCCTAAACCCTAAACTGTAAAGCTTAAATCCTCAACCCTAAACCTTAAAACCTGAGCCGTAAACCGTAAACCCTATACCATAAACCCTAAGCCATAAACCCTAAGCTCTAAGCCGTAAATCCTAAATCCTAAACCCTAAAACCTAAAAATTGACCCCTAAACCCTAAAACCTAAGTGCTAAACCCTAGGCCCTAATCCATAAGCCCTAAGAGAAAACCCTAAACCTTGAACCCTCAAACATAAACCCTAAAAACTAAACCTTGTACCCTAAACCTTGAACCCTCAACTCTCAACCCTAAACCTTGAGCCATAAACCCTAAACCATCAACCTTGACCCCTAAACCCTAAGCCTTGGACCTTGAGCCTTAAAACCTAAAGCTTAAACCCTTAACCCTGAACCATAAACCCAAAACTCTAATCCCTAAACCATAAACCCTAAACTATGAACCCTAAGCCCTGAGCCCTTAACCCTAAACCCTAAAATATTAACTATGAGCCTTAAACACTAAACCTTGAGTCCTAAACCCTTAGCCCTAAATCCTAAACCACGAGCCTTAAACCCTAAACCCTAAATCATAAACCCTCACGCAAAGAAAAGTCCTATAAAGATCATTCAATGTGTTTCAGTGTGTAGGTAATAGTGTTTAAGGTGATCGATCAACTCTTTTAGTTTTTATGAGAGACTACTTCCTTTGAAGGCCTAAAAAGGCATTTTTGGCCATTTTGTAGTTAATTAAACACCCTTTAGAACAAGCTAAAATGAGCTAGTCATGTCACCGAGTTATCAAGGACCATTATTTGTGAAGTATTAAGGCATCGTTTGTCTCCATAAGAGACATATGAGAAAAAACATGTATGAGAATCATGAATTTGATTCCATGAAAGGATTATTTTAGAGCTAGGAAAGGTGAGGGGATGATCTTTATATAGAGCACAATGTTTCTAAGAATGAGGAATCATCTGAGTTCACTTGATGTAATTCACTTGGTACTATTCATAACAACTCATTCAACACCTAGTAGTGTTATCACACCTTAAGGAGGAGGCACATTACAATCACTTCATTTTGGCCATAGGACAGGAATCCCATTCATGGAACAATCCTCTATCTACAAAGTGAGGATCTATTTTTAGTAAGAAGAAGACAAACATCATAGAGTTAATTCATGGTCACTAAAGTGAATTATGGACCAAATATAAAAATTAGTACCAATTCAAGAAGTGGTAGGGCCAAAATCCATTTTAGAAGGTCAAAAAACCTAAAAAATGACTATATGCTTTCCGAAAACAAAGACCGACTACAATATATATTCCCTGAAAGTTTTAGGTCGTTTTCTTAAATGCTAAAAATGAGTAAGTACTGACCAGATTAGATTTTGAAAAAATATCTTCTAGATTATAACTGTTTGAGCTACGAGACCACTTCCATAAGGTGTAGAGTGACCCTAATTTCTTATATTCACTAAAATAAATTTAAAGTATAAGAAATAATAAAAGAAATCTTATTCTTGAATATTTGACTTGTTTAAAACGCGTACATGTTACAAAATGCGTACGTGTTACAAAATGCGTACGCGTTACAAAATGCATACACATTAAAAAATGCGTACACATTATGGTTCGGTGATTCCTGAGCCAAACAAATTAAAACACGAGTGTGTTTTACTTTTTTTCAAATTCTTGTCTGCTTTTTGGCCCCCTAGCTTTGTGCACTCACCCCATAATCCATTCTATTACAGAATAAGAGCTTGGATCACCATGAAAATAATCCACTACAATGGCTAGTAGTACATTGGCTTCACAAAAAAAACTGACAAAGTTTTGCTACTCAAAACTACCTCCCTTTACAATGAGCCCAACACTCCAATTTACAGGAAATTAAGAAGAGAGAGAGAGAAAGGGAAAATAAAAAATACCAAAATATGTCCTTTAACCACTTGTAAAACATATTAAATTAATTGAAATGATGGTATATTACTTGCACAAGGCTCCCCATACTGTCTCATAACTTGTAGCAGTGATAAATGTGAGCCCATGCTTCATTAATGCATCCCAACTACCAAATAAAACCACTATTCTGAACTGGACACATTTTCTACAAAATCACCATCAATTCCTCATCAAATTCTAGATTTCTTGATTGCTGTGCACCAGGCTCGGAACCAAGATTCCAAAGGTACCACTTTTATGTTTTTTTGCTGATAATTGTAGAAGTATGGCCTTCTGAGTGTGGGAAACTATTTTGGGTTAGCCAAACATTTATGTCATTTGACAGGACTGGGTTTTTTAATTAACTAGAGTTGAAGATGTTTCATTATTTTTTATATATCTACCCTCATTAAAAATAAGAAATCCAATTTTTTTGGCACAGAGGACATCATGCCCATTCTAGAAAGTCAAATTTTGTGAAAATCAAAGCTCAGGGTCAAACGTTATGGCCATTTGAAGTTTGGTAGTCAAACGTTGACTTTTTCTTTGTATTGCGGGCATTTCAGCAAAATCAGGTTCTGGTGTCCTGGATGTCCCTTGTGTGACCTGGGAAAGAAATCTCCACTTCATCCACACCACTCTTGACCCACCTAGCCCCTTATGTGGAATTTTTGCCTTTTCACGTCCCGCGCGTACTGATGTCTCAGGAGTCCCGGATACATTTCTCCACGCCACCCGCAATGCACTAACTTGTAGAAAAATCAGCTTTTCATGTCTTGCATGTACCTATGTCCCAGATGTATCGCGGATTGCATGGGATGAAAAATTCCACTTTTTCTATTTTCCTTTTCCTGCGGCGATTTCAGCGATGCACGTCCCGAATGTCCTGATGTCCCGCGGACCACCTGCGACAAAAATATCCACATTTCCTGCAATACATTCTCCTTGGAATTTTAGGCCTATATTTGGACTAAAATAGGCCTATGACTCCATTTTTTTGTATTTTTGTGCATTTTTATTAACTCCTTGGATTTTTATTTGATAGGGGAGTTAGAGGACAACCAAAGGGGACTCCCAAAACCTGATTTTTGGGCCTTGAACCAAATTCTACTGCTCAATCCTGAAGAAATTGTGTAGGTTATCAAAATTTACCTTGGCGGTGAATTTTGGATAAAAATTACTCCTCAATATACATAATTCTAAGCTACAGACCCATACTACACAAATAAAATAGATGATCAAATACAGTTGAATCAAGAAAGGATGCATTGTTTACAAAATATGAGATGATGATACAACTAAGCATAATTCACTAGATTGCAATTAATCATAGCAATGGAGGAGCTACGATATCTCATAAGATGACCAAAAAACATTTTTTTTAATATAAATACATCACTTATAATGCATGAATAAAAGGATAAAAATCTCCATTCAAGATGCATTGTTTAAGTTACAAGAAATAAAAAATTCAGAGTTAAATCTAGTCACATTCCGAATACAAATTGCAGTATGCAAGTCTCTTTTCTTACAAGATGAGGGCAGTCCTACATTTAAGCACATATTTTACTATTTAATCATAAAAGTAAGACATCATGTTCTAGTTCAAGGAGAGAGACAATATACAATCACCATTATTCATTTTTTAGTTTGTAAAACTCATAAAATAAGTTGACATTCATACATGTTTCAGTATAAAAACAATCTATTTCTGTTCTAAGCATACAATAGTGAGTAAAGAGCAGACCTTAGAGCATGGAGAGGTTACAATATACTTTCATAGAATGTGCAACAATGGAGTTTTATTCTGAGAAAGGATAAAGTTAAGAAAAATCACATCACTAAGAATAAACTCAAAGGAATCATTATTTTTCAGGTTTATTGGAGTATACTAGTTACAAGAAACATCTTTTTAAAGTAAATATATGCTTCATAAAGTATGTTTTCATATTATTTCTAGTTTGCAGTCCATGGAAAAATACAAGCAATGGTTGTGAATACAACCTAACTCAAATGCCTTTAAAATTTATGATCATAGCAACAGTAATGGAGAAACACAATGTGAATCAAAACATTAAAACCAAGAGCATAGACAAAGTTGAGAATTAGGTTTTATCCAAAACGAATTATTAAGCAAAAGGAAACCTCAAACACAAAGTATTAGGAGTAATTTTTCATGGTGGTAATAAATCTCAGAGGGTTTTAAAAGAGAAAGAGAAACCAAGGAAAATGCACAAGAGGCAAGGAAACCCAATTTTTGCATTCTCTACAATGACGGATATGCCATAGATAAACTTGGGTAAAGCTTAAATTTTGCAAAGAAACTTGTTTTCTCAGTTTCTCCCCTTAGAAAAATTGATCAAACATGACCTTGCAAAGAAAAATATAAGGTTCGACTCAGTATTGCGAGCCCACATTTCAAATCTAACAATTGGATTATAGGCGGGCTCTACAATGGAGTAGCAGTGTCAAAAATGAGGTGGAACAAAAAGAAAGAAACTAGAGGCTCTCAGAAGAGAAGCAAGGATAGGCTCAAAGTCTTGGAATTTCACAAATGATTCAACTAGGGCCTAAATTGACTAAGTATGGAAGGAGATGGCATAAGATGCCATGTGTCTCAATGGCGCACCTCAAAAGTAAGAGCCCAAGGCGGGTCTCCCAAACAAGCCCCAAGCTTCCACGTGTCCTAGGGTCCAACATGTCCAAAAGTGGAGACGGAGTGGGCCCAAAAACAACTTACTATAGAGGACCGACAGAATCCTCCACGTGTCCAAAAGACGCATCTTTAAGGGTCAAATCAAAAGGTGATTCCCAAATGAGCACGAGGCTTCCACGTGTCCCGGGGCATGCAAAAAGGTAGAATTGGCCATTTAAAATTATAAGAAGAGGCAGGCCAATGGAAGGAGCCAAGTGTTAGCATGGCACGACTTGAAAAGTAAAATTCAAAGCAGTTTCCCAAACAAGCACTGAGACTCCACATGTCCAGGGTTAGACCTATGGCCCCACCAAGAAAAAAATACTTAGCCAAAATATAAAGAAACTGAACAAAGCCATGGAGAGTGCCACGTGTCTCAACGGTGCATTTTCAAAGGTACAACCCAAAAGGAAATCCCAAAACAAGTGCCATCTCACCACATGTCCTAGAGTTTGAAAAGGTGAGAGCGGTCATTGAAAAGTCCAAAATATTGCGGAGGCCTCCACATGTCTCGACTGCGCAACTTCAAAGGTAAAAAATGGGGGCAATATTCAAATGAGTTGGAATCCTCCACGTGTTTTAGGTCAGGCACAACGTCTCCGCCACCACAAGGGACTCACGTAGAATACAAAGGAGCCCAAGGAGCGTGCAAAAGTTACCATTTGTTATTCTAGCATGATTTCAGGAGCATAAGGAAGGAGATGAATCTTCATGTTGCGTGAGGATGTCACGTGGACTTGGTACGGACAGACTCTTCAAATATTACACTCCCGCAACCCTGATCTTTAGATGGCCATATCGTTTGACTTGAAACTTGGATTCATGTGGGAGAGGAATTTTTGGAAAGGTATTGACATCCTATACACCTTGGAAACATAAAATATCATTTTTAACAAGATTTGGTGGGTGAAAAATGGGAAAATGTCTTTCAGACCATTAATGCAGAATCCAATTGCTTCAACTACCATATCAGATTTGATTTGATCCGTTGTTCCTCTTCCTTTAACAAGCCAGACAGAAAATCAAAGCAGACTTGATAGATTTTAGGTGGATTTTTAGGGGGCATTAAGGGTCAGTGGTTGAGCTTTCAGAGTAGGATTCAATGCTCTTCGGGGAGTGGTTGGAACATATTGTGATTTTTTCCCTCCTCTCTCTCTTATTATTCATATATATTATAATAGAGGGGCATATTCAAAGGGTTGGTCATTGTTTCTCCTTTGCCCCCTCTCTCTCTCTTCCTTAGGGTAGAATTTAGACTCTAAGCCTCCTTTCATGGCTATGTAATGGAATTTTCTTGCCTCTTGACCACTAACGATGTACTGTGTGAACTTTTGGAGCAATAAAGTATGTTTTGTGATGCATCTGTCCATCCTTTTCTTATTTTATTGTCTCTTCTTGACTCTTGACATTACAGGTATATTGTGCATACTATGATTTTTATTATAGGTTCTTGGAGATGTGTTTAACAGGTTTTAAAGTGGTGTTCTATATGAACCTATCTCTGGTCTATGGTGCATCTTGTCCACACTCTCCTTTGCTCACATCTCTCCACTTCAGGTGGTTCAGATCTATGACCAGTCACTTCCTTTTATAGTGTATTACCTCTTAGTGTATGCTCTTTCACCCTATCTCTCTCCATGTCCCCTTAGAATGGTTAGATTAAGATTAGAATAAGATCTACCTACACTAGAGTAGCTTGTTGTAGGTAGATTAGGAATCAAGAACCGACTTTCTTTAGAGCTCCATGTCATGTTTTACAAGTCCCACAACTTGAGAGATGGTACAATGTTGTGCAATCACACTGAATGAGCCAATCACAACTAGGCCATTCGGGGGTGTTGTGATTCTACACTAAAATTTTTGGCATGCCCGGTGGGACAGGTGTGAAGCACCTTACCACTTCATCTTAGCAGGCTGGTGTGTTCTTGTTAAGATTCAAATTTTTGAGGCACATATAAGAACGACTCCATCTAGTTAACAACCCATCTCTGAATTTGTAGGCCTTTTCCCATCCATTTTAATCCATTTTTCTTCCATCTCTTTCATTTTCTTCCATTTCCACGAAGTTGTGCAATCATGACTTCATTTCCTTCTTGGAATTCACACTTCCAGTAGAAGAAATGCAATCCACCTCCAATGTATTTTCCAACTCCTCTAGATCAGCATTATGATAAAATTTAGAACCATTATGCTTACCCACATGAGCAGTGTCAAAACCATTTTGGCCAGGGAGCTTATCAAGAACAAGGGAACACATACAATGGTGACATCTACATGGAAAAAGTTGATCTGTTAGAGAAGATTCAAAGAATGGAGGCTAGCATGGTGCAATCTAGGGCTACAACATAGATGAAAGCATTCAAAATTGGTTATAGGGAACCTTGTCCATGGGTCGTCCCTTTTCCAAGACATTACAACCCTAAAGGGAAGCTTGACTTCATGGTTGAAGTGCTTCCTCAACTTACACAGTTCATTGAGGATATTGAGGCTTATGAGTTGGACACAAGAAAACCTTATCAATGGGTAGGTCCACCACCTCCTAGATTTTCTTTTCCTTTTTCTAAATCAGTGTCATTGCAATAGTGTCAAGAGTCAAGCCCCTCAATTTCTTCCCCAAGTGTTGATTTCCCTTCTCCATCTCCTAGTCTTCCATCTCATTTCAATGCTTTTTCCCTTTTCCTTCCCAAGAAGTCATCCCATCCAAACAAACAAGAAGTTCCAACTCCCTATCCACCACAAACAATAGTGAAACTGGTTGAACCCCAACCTACAACTCCTCTTTCTTTCTCAAGTCCATGTTGGGAAGATACTCAAGGATCCATTCAAGGAGAACAACAATAAGAGGAGCCCAATAGAGAAGAAATGATAGATAATATGAAGAGTTGGGATGCCAAATTTGGGTTTACAAAGATTCCCTTGATGGTTAAGCCAATAGAGGAGGTCAAGGTTGAAGAGTTAGTGGTGGCTGAAGCTGAGTTTACAGTAGAAGAAGAAAAAAACAAGAAAGAGAAGATCAGTAGTCTGTTTTCTCTAAATATAGTGTCTATAATGACACTCTGTCTGAAGAGGATGTTGATTTGATCTAAGATGCACAACCAGTTAAAGAGGAAGAACAACCAAATCCAAGTCCCATTTAAAAGGAGAAGCTAGGAGAGATCAAATGAGAGCTGAGGCCACTTAATGAAGAAAGCATCATTGAAGATTTTTTCCTTTCATTTCAAGGGCATGATTTTATTGATGAACCCATAAGATCAGTAGTTTGTTTTTTCTAAATACAGTGTTTATAATGACACTCTGTTTGAAGAGGATGCTGATCTGATCCAAGCTGCATAACTAGTTAAGGAGGAAGAACAACCAATTCCAAGTCCCATTTAAAAGGAGTAGCTAGGAGAGATCAAATCAGAGTTGATGCCACTCAATGAAGAAAGCATCATTGAAGATCTTTTCCTTTCATTTCAAGGGCCTAATTTGATTGATGAACCCATGATGGAGGAGGACCATACATTTTTGGAGGCTCCAAGTGTGGAGCAGGATACAAAAGAACATTTAGTTGGTCCTTCCACTTCATCCCCTTCAAGCTTTCATGATGAAGAAGAGTGAGATTTGAAACTTCATGTTTTAAGAAGGGAACAATGGTGAGCTAGTTATAGATCGAGAGGACACCATGGAGGAGGTAGAGCACATGCACTAGGATAACAAGGACGTAGACTTCCTGTCAGAATTGGAAGATTGATTTGGTGGAGAGGAGCCCATGGAGATCACATCATTTTCTCCTCCATCTTTCACCTTGTAAGCACATGAACCTGCTGTCATGAAGGGGAGAATTCAAGAACAACATCCTGCACTTCATAATAGCTCTTTGGAACTAAGGCTGGAAGACCATTATCTTCCATGTTCTTCATAAAAGGAAGAAAAGAAAGAGCATGGGGATCCCATCTCTCCCATTTCTCTCACTCCATCCACTCAATAAGGTCAACAAGAAGACTCCATTATTGGAGTTGAAGTTTAAAACCATGAGCACATTCACAGGACCATACCTTTCCCTATCATGTACTTGGTTTCATTAGAGCCAAGAGAGAAGCCAAAACCAGTCATGCCCACTTTAGAGAATGTGGATGAGCTCCAAAGTACCAAGGATTGTTGTGGTTAACACACTAGTTGCACAAACAATATATTAGATCTAAGCATACATGTAAATAAAAGTAGATATTCTACTAGAAGAAATATACAAAAAAAGAGACATAAATCACCAGTAGATTTAACATGGTTCACCCAGTGTGGGCTACATACACCAAGAAACAAGAAAATCTATTATCCAAAGATTTGAAAAGATATAGAATGAAGATTTACAATCTTCCACACCTCTCAGATGTACATTACTTAATTTCTTCAAGCTTTTTCTTCATCACCAAGAATTCTCTCTCTCACCAAATTTTGCAAGTTCTTTCTAATTCTTGTTAATCTTTTACTTCTAAACCCTAGATTTATGCTTATATAGTCATTTATAGACGTAAGGAACTTAGCCATGCAATTACAATCAATATATATACTTTAATGATAAAAATAGATCTAATTCCTGAGAGTTAATTAAAACATCCTCGCACAGGTAACCGATGTCAGTTAGCCCTAACCGATGCTGGTTCCTTCCTTACTTGACTGATGCCAGTCCTAGGTAACCAACGCCGGTTATCCCCTAACTGATGATGGTTACTGTATTTTCCAGCAAGTTTCTATTGCATGCTAAACTGATGTAATTGAGCTCCATAACTCAACAATCTCCCACTTGGAGATTAATTATTGTACCATACATGTACAACATCATTCTTGGATCCTTCCTTTGATTTGTTTCTTCCTCTTCAAGTCTCTAATTTGAAGACCAACTAAAGTTGAGTGTAGCTCCAACTTCTCATTTGCTAATGGCTTCGTTAGCATATCCACAGAGTTCTTACTAGTATGAATATTTTCCAAATTCAACTGTTTATCCTCCAATAACTGTTGTATGAAGTGATACCTCAACTGTATGTGTTTCATTCTCAAATGAAAAATTGAGTTCTTTTCCAAATGAATTACAATCTAACTATCACTGAATAGTTTACAATCACCTTGCTCCTTTCCGAACTCTTGTATGAACCTACTCATCCCTATCATATCCTTGCTAGCCTATGTAGTTACAACATACTCTGCCTCTATAGTAGACAAAGCCACAAACTTCTGTAATCTTGAAATCTAGCTAACTGCCATTCCACCTACTATGAAAATATACCCTGTAGTGCTTATCATACCATCTAGATCTCCATCCATATCCGAATCAACATAGCCACATAATGAAATATCCAAACATCCATAACATAACTGCATGTTAGATGCCCCTTTCAAATACCTTAGTATCCATTGAACTAATTTCTAATGCTATTTACCTGGATTGGCCATGTATCTACTCACCACTCCCACTACCTGTGTAATGTTTGGTCTGGTATAAACCACAACATATATGAGACTCCCAACTGCTGAAGCATATGGTACTCATGTCATGTATTTGATCTCCTCATGTGATGATGGCCACTTATCTTTACTCAATTTGAAGTGTGCAGCCAAACGTGTTCTAATAGGTTTTGCATTCTACATGTTGAACCTTTCTAACACCTTGTAGATATAATCCTCCTGAGAAAAATAAAATTTCTTATTTTTCCTATCTTTGTGTATTTACATGCCAAGGATTCTTTTTACAGCTCCTAATTCCTTCATAACAAATGTGTGAGCTAGATTTATCTTAATCTCACAAATTTTCTGCATACTAGATCCTGTAATAAGCATATCATCCACATACAATAATAAAATAATATAGTTCCCATTTTTAAGCTTCTTGAAATAAACACAATGGTTAGATTCACATCTCAATTAACCATGCTATTGCATAAAACTATCAAACCTCATGTACCATTCCCTTGGAGCTTGTTTGAGCCCATATAGACTCTTTTTCAACTTGCAAAATAATTTATCCTTACCCTTGACTCCATACCCAAGTGGCTGCTACTGCATATAAATCTTTTCATCTAAATCACCATGAAGGAAATCTGTCTTCACATCTAGTTTCTCTAAATGTAAATCCTCTACTACAACTAAACTCAATACAATATGAATAGAAGTCATCTTAACAACAGGAGAAAATATTTCAGCAAAGTCAATACCTGATTTCAGTGTAAATCCCTTTACTACAAGCCTTACCTTGTATCTTTTCTCTCCACCCTCTTCTTCCTTGATCCTGTAAACCCACTTGTTCTACAATGTTCTCTTACCTACTGACAACTTAACCAAATCCCATGTATGGTTCTGTTATAAGGATTCCATCTCCTCATCCATGTCATGCTCCCACTGGATGTGAGTCTTATCCTGCATTACTTCTTCAAAGCTCTCTAGTTCACCATTATCAGTCAATAATAAATAAAATAGAGAAGGTGTAAATCTTTCTGGAGGTTTAATTACCCTTTTGACCTTCTCATAGGAGTTTGGGGTATTGGAGGCTCAATCTGAACCTCCTCGACATTCCTATCCAAATTTGATAGTGACTGACGCCAGTCACCTCTAACCGACACTAGTTCTGCTAACCGATGCTAGTTTGGATCTTCTGTAACTGATACCAGCTCATCTGACCAGTGTCGGTTAGGGGTCAGCTAACACCGGTTACTTTGTTACCCTGTAGGTAATTATTTTAAATTTGAGAGCTCATTTTCATTCACAAACTTCTCAACTGGTTCATCCTTGGGTACCAAATTTAATCCCTGTACATTCTCTTTTCATTCCATTCAACATCACAACTCCTAATAATTTTAGAAATCTCTAAATCCAAAAAATGGAAAATGAAATCACTAGATCTACAACAATTGGAAGTGCATCTTTTGGATTTTACATCTAACTTATTCCTATTTTACTTATCAACATTTACAAAAGCTTCTGAACTAAAAACTTTAAAAAAAGAAAGATCTACCTCTTTTCCGGTCCAAGCTTCCTCTGGTATTCCTCCATCTAGTGAAATTGAAGGCCTACAGTTAATCAAATAAACCGCTATATCAATTACTTCCCCCCAAAACTACAAGGGCAATCTAGAATGTATCCTCATACTTCTAGCACATTCCATGATTGTCCTGTTTATTCTTTCTGTAACACCATTCTCATCTGGTGTTCTTGGAACCATTCTTTCTTTATGTATTCCATTCACTGAACAATAAACATTGAAATAATTGCTACATTATTCACCACCATTGTCAGATCTGAGGCACTTTAACTTAGAATTTGATTCATTCTCAACAAGGGCTTTCCAAATTTTAAAAGTCTCAAAAACATCAAATTTACGTTTAATACAATAAACCCATAAATTTCTTGTAGCATCATCAATTAAAGTAACATAATACTAGGATCCTCCATGAGAAGCTACTTGAGTTGGTCCCCACACATTTGAGTGTACAAGATACAATTTCCACTCCTTCTTAGTTGCCCCAACTTTGAGAAATCTCACTCTCTTTTACTTTCCAAAGATACAATGCTCACAGAAATCAAGATCTAAATCTTTCAAATCTGATAACTTACCCTTAGCCTTTAAGATCTACATTTATTTTTGACTCATATGACCCAACCGATTATGCCACATGCATACATCTGAATCTAAAGTAGAGAATGCAGAAAAGGAATAAATAATATAGGTAGATAAATATAACATTCCTACCTTCTTACCTCTTGCTACAACAAAAACACCCTTGGTGACTTTCCAAGAGTCTCTTATAAAAGTAACCATGCAACCAGATTCACCTAGTTACCCTACAAAAATAAGATTTCTCCTGAGGCTTGGCACATTCCACACATCTTTCAATACCAATGTATTTCCATTCTGTAATTTTAGATGAACTTCCCCTTTACCAGTAATACTGCAAGGATCATCATCACCCAAATAAACATGCCCAAAATTACCCTAGACATAATTTCTAAAATAACCCTTATTAGGGGTTGCATGGAAAGAAGCTTCTGAATATAAAACCCATGATTCAATTATATTATCTAAAGAAATAATAAGTGCATCTTCCATTACCTCTGATGCAACACGATTTTCTTCTTTACCTTTATCTAGTTGTTGGTTCTATTTATCCTTTGACCAACAATCTTTCTTTGCATGTCCTTTCTTTCCACATTTCCAACAAGTAATTCCCTTACTTCTGGATTTAGATCTACTATCCCTTGACTTTGATTTCCCATTACTCTTACTCTTGGATCTCTCCTTTTGCCTACCCTTACTTTCTACATTCAAAGCATTTCTTGGTGATGTTTCCTCTGTAATCTTCCTACGAATTTATTCATTCAATATTATACTAACCACATCATGAAACTTAAAAATATTATTAGTAGATGTTATATTAATAATAGTCATTACCAAGCTATCCCACCTATCAAACAAAGAACATAAGATTAAAATTACTTTTACTTCATCATCAAATGGTATTGCAATCGATTTTAACTAATTTACAATGGATCAAAAATCATTCAACTGACTAGATGAAAATCCACCTTCATGCATCTTAGAACTAAATAGTTTCTTCATCAAATAAAATTTATTTGAAGCACTAGGTTTTTCATATAAATTAGCAAGGGATTTCATTAACTCTACCGTAGAAGCCGCTTCTATAATATTGGAAGCCACAGATGCTACCAGGCTCAATCTTATAGATCCCAAAGCCTTTCTGTCAAGAATCTTCTATTCTTCATCAGTCATCTTCGTAGGTATAGACTTTTCATCCAACGGTAAATACAAATATCTTTAATACAGATAATCCTCAATTTGCATCTTCCCTAATTGATAATTTCAGTTGTCAAATTTCTCTACCTTGTATTTATTTTATTTTGCCATTGCTGTAGCTCCCACTCAATCAGAAAACTCTCTGTGAGTAAATCTGTCAGCACACAAAACCCTCAAATAAAGCTCTGATACCAATTGTTGGGGTTAGCACACCGGTTATATAGATAATATATCACATCTAAGCATACATGCAAATAAAAATGGATACTCTAATAGACAAAATATACAAAACAAGAGACACAAATCAACACCAAATTTAACCTGGTTCACCCAATGTTGGCTACATCTACCAAGAAACAAGCCAATCTAATATCCAAAGCTTTGACAAGATATACAATGAATATTTACAATCTTCCACACCTCTCAGATGTACATTACTTTATTTCTTCAAGCTTTTGCTTCATCACTGAGAATTCTCTCTCTCACCAAAATTTTCAAGTTCTTTCTAATTGTTGTTAATATCTTACTTCTAAACCCTAGTTTTATGCTTATATAGTCATTTAAAGACTTAGGGCACTTAGCCATGAAATTATAATCAATAGATATACTTTAATACTAAATATATATCTAATTCCTGAGAGTTAATTAAAACATCCTCACATAGGTAACTGATGTCGGTTAACCTTAACTGATGGTGATTCCTTCCTTTCCTGACCGATGTCGGTCTTGAGTGATTGATGTCGGTTACCTCCTAATCGATGATGGTTACTGTATTTTCCAGGAAATTTCTATTACATGCTAAAATTAAGTAATTGAGGACCAGACTATGTCCTATCAGGTACTTGGCTTCATGAGAGCCAAGGGAGAAGCCAAAACAAGTCATGCCCACTTCAGAGCATGAGGATGAGCTCTAAAGTACCAAGGATCGACTGCAATGCTTCTTCAATGCAAATCAAGAGCAACTAAAAGAGGATTTTTTCTTGTTTCTAGGTTACACCTTGATGATATGGGTGGAGAATCGGTTTAAGGTCAGTTTTTCAGTCATACAGGTAGCCATTTTCAGTGTCAAATAATTTGCGTGGCTGTCCCTCTTGAGAAAGGGAAGCTACTTCTCCCTGCTATTTGCAGGATTTGTTTGAGTCCCTTTTCTCTCTAGTTAGCGTAGGAGTAGGTTTAATTTTGTTTTCAGTAGAAGAAGTGCCTTTGAACATTCTGCATGTCTCATTTGAGGTATGGATGATTTTATCTTTGTACATAATTTTTGATCACATTGCTGCAGAGGCCCATAACTACCTGTAATAGTCGCTAGTTCCAAAACAAAACAAATATAGAGAAACTAAAATCAGGTCTTGAGGTAGTCCTTTTCTAGAATAGGTTCAGGTTCGTTAAAAAAGAAGTCAGGATAAAAGTGGTTTAGGGATCATATTTTCAATGTTTGGATAAGTATCAGGCTATCATTCATGACTCCATGCCCAATGGATGCTTCAAATCCACGGATCTCTTCATCTAGTAGGAAGATTTCCTCATGAGTCACCAAATTGTTATCTCAATTTTTCCCCCCAGAAAAATTGATCAAACACGACCCTCCACAGAAATATCTAAGGGTTGGCTTAGTATTGCGAGCCCATGTTTCAAGTCCAATAGTCAACTTATAGGTGGGCTCTATAATGGAGTAATAGGGTCACAAATGAGGCCGAATGACATGAAAGAAACCAGACTCTCTCAGAAGAGAAGTAGGGAAAGGCTCAAAGTCTTCGAGCTTCACAAACGATTCAATTTGGGCCCAAAATGAATAATTATGGAAGGAGATGGTGGAAGATACCATGTGTCTCAATAGCACACCCACAAATTAAGATCCCTAGGAGGGTCTCCCAAACAAGCACCAAGCTTCCATGTGTCCCAGGGTCTAATAAGTCCAAAAGGGGAGACGAAGCGGGCCCAAAAATGAATAAGTAAAGAGGACCAGAGGAATCCTGCACATGTCCAAACAATGCACCTTTAAGGGTCAAAGAAAAAGGTGATTCCAAAATGAGTGCGAGGGTTCCACGTTTCCTGGGATGTAAAAAGAAAGAATTGGTCGTTGAAAATTCTAAGCATAGACAGGCTAGCGGAAGGAGCCAAGTGTTAGCATGACACAAATTCAATAGTAAAGTTTGGAGTGGTTTCCCAAACAAGCACTGAGCCTCCATGTGTCTAGGGTCATACTTATGGCCCCACTAAGAAATAAAGACTTAGCTAAAATAAAAAGAAAATGAACAATGCCACGGAGGGTGCCACATGTCTCAACAACACAATTTCAAAGGCACAGCCTAAAAGGTAATCCCAAATGAGTGCCATCTCACCACGTGTCCCAAAATCTAAAAAGGTGAGAGGGGCCATTGAAAATTCAAAAATCATGCGGAGGCCTCCAAGTGTCTCGACCGCGCAACCTCAAAGGTAAAAATTGGGGGCAATTTTCAAATGAGTGTGAAGCCTACACTTATCTCAAGTCAGGCACAATGTCTCCGCCAACATAAGGGACTCAAGTAGAATACAAAGGAGCTCGATGAGCCCACGAAAGCTGTCATGTGTCATTCCGGTGTGATTTCAAGAGCATAAGGAAGGAGCCAAATATTCAAGATGCATGAGGTTGCCACGTGGACCTGGTATGAACAGACTCTTTAAATATTACATGCCCATGACCTTGATCTTCAGATGGCCATATCATTTTACTGGAAAATTGGATTTAGGCAGGAGAGGACTTTTTGGAAAGGTCTGAACATCCTCTACACCTTGGAAACATGAAATATAATTTTTAATAGGTGTTGGTGGGTGAAAAATTGGAAAATCTCTTTTAGGAGATTAATGCAGAATCCAATTGCTTTAGCTACCAGATCGGATTTGATTTGATCCACTGTTCCTCTTCCTTCAACATGCCAGAAAGACAATAGATATACACTTGAAATATTACAGGAATATTTATAGGAGGCATTGAGGGTCGGTGGTTGAGCTTTCAGAGAAGGATTTAATGCTCTTCCGGGATGGTTGGAACAGAGTTCAATTTTTTCCTTCCTCTCTCTCTTATTATTCATATATTGTAATAGAGGGGCATATTCAAAGGTTTGATCATTATTTCTCCTCTGCCCCCCTCTCTCTTTCTTCCTTAGGGTAGAATTAAGAGTCTAAGCCTCCTTTCATGGCTCTGTAATGGAATTTTCTTTCCGCATTTCCACTAATGATGTACTGTGTGAACTTTTGGAGCAATAAAGTCTATTTTGTGATGCATCTATCCATCCTTTGCTTATTTTATTGTCTCTTCTCACCTCTCTTCATTTCATGGTATATTGTACATAATCTGATGTTTATTGTAGGTTCTGGGAGCTTTGTTTAATGGGTTTTGAAGTGGTGTTCTATGTGAACCTATCTCTGGTCTGTGGTGCATCTTTTCCACCCTCTCCTCTACTCACCTCTCTCGACTTCAGGTGGTTCAGATATGTGACCAACCACTTCCTTTTTTGGTGTATCACTGCTTAGTGTAGGATCTTTCACCCTCTCTCTCTCCCTATCCCCTTGGAATGGTTAGATTAAGATTAGAATAGGTTCTTCCTGCATTGGAGTAGCTTGTGGAAGGTAGATTAGGAAGCAAGAACTAACTTTCTCTAGAGATCCATCTCAAGTTTTGAAAGTCCCACAACTTGTGAGATGATTCAATGTTGTGCAATCACACTGAATGCCCCACTCACAATCAGGCCATTCAGGGGTGTTGTCATGCTACACTAAAAAAACTCATTTTTAGTAAAACCCACATCAGAAAATGCACATATATGAAGAGACGATGAAAAATACAAAGAGTAAAACCATTGTTCGAGCCATGAATAGGCTGGAAAATATAGATATACCTCTCAAAATGACACAAAATTAATGGTTCAAAAGCTAAAATAGATCATTTCTCATAGTGTACATTTGAAAAGAGACTCCTTATAATTATTTCTTGAAAGGAATGACATAACCTTACCTTCAAAACCCTCGAACTGGTGTCTTTTCTAAATAATTTAGAGGATCAAGTATAGAATGATCAAAGAAATATCTAAAGACAGTGAATCAAAGACCTTCAGGAAGCTCAAATGGTGCTTAATGCGAAGATAGTTGAATGGTGGCATGATAAACAACAACTTAGAATGCATAACATTCTCCACATAACTCTTCAGCTCAGGTAAAAAAACCTTAAGCCTTAATCCATGGTGGCCAAAATGAAAAAATCTCATAGAAATCTCGAATCAGTGACAATATAATAAAGGAAGCAAGTTCAGAAAGACTAAAAAATTCACAGAGGCTCGATAATCATAAAACAATGCTCCCTCAGAGTTGTAGATGCACAAAATATCATGCTAAAAAAATGGAATAGAGAGTTCAAATCGACGATAACCACGACCACCTTTGTCTAAGTATGCTTAGAAGCTCGAAACAGAGTGAAAATGACGATGTTCATAGCTTCATAAAACTGATTTAAAGAAGAAAATCAAGCTTCTAGATCAGTCATCAATGGCAACCTGAAGAAATTTTTCTAGGGATTCACCCTCCAAACTAGGAATGTGAATGAAATGATCTCGTTTAGGTTATGAAATAAACCTATTCGCCAACCAACCCACGGTGTAACCAAAATTAATCAGAGTTAAAGATCAATGGCGAAGACAAAATCATGCCATGATAAAATGACCAATGTTCCAACCACTACCACCTACCTCACTTACTAGGGTGAAGAGATCAATGTTGTAGGATTAATCAATACAAGATCAAATGGATAAGGAATAATCAAAGATTCATGCAACCCACAATAATTACAAACCTAGATACTCAAAGAATCAAAGATTCGAATCACAAAAGTACATAGATCGACTATCCATAGTTCACCTACCCCTCTACCCGATCTAGTTAGCATCAATGGTGGATATCAGCAGGTACAAAAGATCAATGGTGTTAAAAAACCTCAACTCAATCAAGAGGTCAAAAATAGCACACATGGAGATCAACAAGAAAACCCTAACACAACCAAAGTTAGAGACGATTCACCGACATGCCAAGGGTCGAGCCATCGTGCAAAGAGGGAACCAACCCCATAATAATCCAAATCATCACATTTGACCTTACTAAGGTCTGAAACCATATGATGTTAGTTATTTAAAAGGTGGTGATATCTATCAATAAAAATCCTGAAAACTTTATCATTTGCCATGGTGTATAATCAAAAGTGGGGGGTCAAACCAAGAATATCATATACCACATTACAAAGGTCCATAAATGATTACTCAAATAATAAGATATGCCATGATAAGGTAAAGGAGACCCATTGATAATGGATATGCAAGGTCAAAGAATGGCTAATAATGGGTCAACCACATGTTATTAAATAAGAATCAAAACCTTACCTTAGTTTTGTAGAAATATCTTATTCTTGTAAAAAAGACCTCATACTCTCCAAATATAGAATTAAGGTGGGGGACCATTTTTTAGCATGTGAACAGTAAAGCCAAGCCAAAGAGTATAATAGTGAGGTGTCATATCAAAAGGATTATTATTTTTGCATGTACACAGGTGGCCCCATAGATTGCAAGAAGGAAAAGTATGGACATGCCTACAAGTGGTCCCCATAGTGGGTGAATTGGAGTTGAGTAATATTTTACTAACGATGAAGACATATGAATTATTTTGCTCACATAGTAGGTTATTTTTTGCATGTGCATCCAAGGGGGAAAATTAAAGAGTGCTAAATTAATGTTTGTAAGGGGATCAAGTTACAAGTGTCACATCAAACAGTTTACATGTACATGGGATAAGAATTATTGTTATCACCGAATCACAGCACCCTTATGTTTATACAAGTGCATATACTTGAACTCACTGTGTGATCGGATAACATGGGTGCTATCTCCAAGTTGTGGGACTTGCTACTTGAGATATACCTCCAGAGAAAGCTGGTTCTTTCTCTTAAACTACTTGCCACAATCTACTCCAATGTAGGGGAAAATAACTATTCTAATCTAAATTTCCAAGGGACCAGGGAGAGAGAATGCATTAAAATGAAAGCCCTACACTAAAGCGGTGATACACTAGAAAAGGAGGGTGTGAGAGTATTCTCCAAATGCGTGAAATACAGAAGCAAAGTGCACACTAGAAGAGGTGATGACAGTTCTCCATAATCTAGCAAAATGCATTCACAATGATATTCCAAGCATACACAATGATAATGGATCCCTGCAAGAAGATAATAATAGACACAATATTCTTGTGGAAAGATTAAAGGGGCAAGAAGAATGCAAGAGAACACAGCAGGGGAAGATACATCCACAAACTGGTATTTTATTGCTTCATGATATGCACAGTTCAATCTATTATAGGATAAGGGCTTGGATCACCATGCAAGGAGTCCACTATAAGGGCCTGCAGCACATTGGCTTCACAAATAAATTTTGATAGAGCTTTGCTATCTAAAAACTCCCCCCCTTACAATGAGCCCAACACTCCAATTTATAGAAAAAATGAGAAGAGAAAGAGAAGGGAAAATGTAAATCCCGAAATCTATCCTTCAACCACTTGTAAGAGGCACTAAATGGAGTAAAATAATTATATATTACTTGCAAAAGGCTCCCCATACTGTCCCATGTGCTGCAGCAGAGAAAGAATGATGACCATGCCTCTTAATTGCACTCCCAGCTACCAAATAAAACACTGTTATGAACCCAAACACGTTTTCCTAAAAATCTCAATCAATCTCTCATTAAATATGGAATTTCTTGATTGGTGTGTGTCGGGCTCAGAGCCACAATTCCAACGGTACCAATTTTGTGTGATTTCGTTGAGAAATGCAAAAGTTATGGCCTTCTGAGTGTGGGCAGCTATTTTGGGTCTGGCAAGCGTTTTTTGTCATTTGACGGGAATGAGCATTAACTGACTGGAGCCGAATATGTTTCTATTAATTAAATATATCTACCCTCATTAAAAATAAGAAATCCAGTTTTTGTGGCATAGAGGATGTCGTGCTCGTTCCAGAAAGTCCAATTTTATGAAAATCGGAGCTCGGAGTCAAAAGTTATGGGCGTTTGAAGTTTCACGGGTCAAACATTGACTTTTCTTCTTTGCCTTCGACCGCTTTGGCTTTTCGCGTCCCGCGCGTACTTTTGTCCCAACTGTCCCAGATGAAAATCTCCTGCTTCGGCCAATTCGGGCTTCCTTGTCCCTCTTTTGCTGCCTTTTCACCTTTTCGGCCGGTTCGCGTCCCGCACGTACCTTTGTCCCAACTGTCCCGGATTGCCTGGGACAAATATCTCTGAACCGCCCAATATGGACTATCTTTCAGCTTTTTAGTTAGTTCACGTCCTGCGCGTACCTATGGCCCAGATGTCCCAAACCGCGCGATAACAAAACTTGGCGATTTTTTCCACTTTCGGCCGGTTCGGCCTTTTGTGTCCCGCCCTTACTTTTGGCCCAGATGCTCCAACTGCTGCGCGGACTGCGTGGCAGATTTTTGGCCGGTTCGTGTCCTGACATCCCAACTGTCCCAGCTACTACGCAGACTAGGACTTAGCTAATTTTCTTCATTTTTTCGGCCCCAAGCTTGTTTTTTGTAATTTTTTCACATTTTTAAAATTTGCTGGGTTTTCTTCTTGGACAGGGGAGTTAGAAAGAACCTGAGGGGACCCCAGAAACACGATTTTGCCTTGAATCAATATACTTGCTTGGAACTAAAGAATTTGATGCATGTTATCAAAATTACCCTGAGGGGGGGAATTTTGGATAACAATTACATAACAAGAAAGGGCTATTATTAGCCAAATTATTCATCCAAATTTATCAAAAATAGATTAGTCAACTGTACTTGGACTAAAACTTATTCTTTGTAGCCAAGTATTTTAATGCCTCATTGTATTAACACGTTTATTTTTATTCCTTTATTTATTCATGATAAAGGGGTAAAATTAGCATGCATGGGTGAGTACAATTTTTTGCATATTTTTAGGATAAGATGTGTGAATAATCTTGCTATATATTGTGTGTAATTGCAAGGCACAAGGAGGAATTTTCAGAAATAGAAATGCCAGTTTTCTCCTTGAATGAGAACTGATTTATGCCTTTCTAATTATTTGCAGTGGTGTGTATATTTTCTTAATTCTTGTGAATGTAAAATTCCCTGATTAATCATCTTACCTTGCTGCAAAATTTAGTAATTTCTGCATAAAATTAGTGTGCTTATTTCACTTAGTGTATTGTTGTGATTCATTCCCTCAATACACAAACTATTTTGCATTGATATTCTGCTGAAAACTATTGGTTTGTGCATTCAAAATTCATTCTAAAATTGATTTTTCATGTACTCAGTCAAATCCCTCAACAAGTTTGTTGTATCATCCCATTTTCAATTCATTTAAAGTCATCTTTTTACCCTCAAATCCCCTAAAAATTAGTTTAGGATACATCAAAAAGAAATCGGCTTTGATACTAGAGACTCACCTAAAAAATAAGTATACCCATAGACCTAAGGTGTTTTCACTGTATTTACAAAATTTAGAGATCAAGAGCAAGCTTAGAACCCCTACAGTCATCTCTCAACAGGGTGCACTTTTGAGAGATAACAAGAACTAGTGAAATAGTTGTGCTATGAGTTAAACTCTGGTTAATTATCATTTTAGTTCATCACAAATAAATGTGTTACCTTGGTTACTAACAAATTATCACCTTGGTCTTGCATGAAGGTTTTTTAGAATTAATTTTTGCTCTCACCTTAAACTCATATATAGTTGGGGTGTAGATCCTTAGGTGTAATTGGAATTAAACCAAACCTTGGATAATTAAGGGGTTATCTTGTGGGTAGAGAATGGTAAGTGACTCCTTACAAAAAACATTTATTAGAATTATGTTGACTTTAGATAACCCAAGGAACCACAAAACTTGGTCCCATAATCCCTTGTTATGCCCCTTTTTTATATTATGAATAAAATAAATTTCACAGGAGGGATCATGAAATGTAGAAACATGGGATATTACCTCGAGAAAAATTCACTTGTGGGTCATGCATAGTTTATAAGGCTTCAAATCATGTACTTCTGCAATATGTTAGACAAATACTTTCGTAACTCCTTTTTCTATAAAAAAATGCTAAAAAAGAGACCAAAATGTGATATAAGAGTAAATCATACAAGAGTGAAATGAGATTTGATGTTCATGATAATGTCACTCTTGGAGTCCTTATAACTCAATTAGACATTTCCTTGTGAAAAAAAAAAAATGATTTGCCTTGGTGAGATCAAATTCGAGAAAACAAAAGATATTTATAAATCTAAATAACATTTCTTGAATTGGAAATGTTGAATGTATTTACAAATTTATCGAAGTATATTAAGTATGGTAGGGAGATTTTCGTAAGAGATAAAGAGCCAACTTAAAAGGTTGAACTGTAAGTTGAATGTGAAATGAATTAAATAATCTGTAGGCAGAAAAAGGATAAAATTATCCTTGAACAATAATATTCTTGGAATTTTAATTATAACTAGGATGTAATCATGGTAATGACGTGTTGTGGGTTTTCCAACCCTTGAGTCCTTTTCTTTTTGTTTGGTCATTTCTAGAATTCATTCATTGGGGAAAGTGTGGCATTGACATGTCTATGGTGTAGTCTTATATCTGTGTTAGTATATGAATTATGCAAGTGTCTTGTGCGTTGTTGAGTTTCTCTTCTTGAGCCCTTGTGGTGTTGTGTAGTGAGCAATGTAAGTAAAAAAATAAAATTATTCTAGTATTTTCATTGTTGTATTTGTGGGCATGGCATTTAGTATTAGAGCGGAGGTTCATGCTCTTGAACCTTTATCTCATGGTGGTGGTGGATATTGGAAGAGTAATGTGATATAATTTGTAAGGCGAACAACGTTATAATTTTGATATTATTAACACACATGTTGTGCATGTCACTTAGTGCATAATTTTTATCATGTTGATGTGCTTGGGATAAGAGTATTATCTCTCCTTTTCATGGATTCAATGAGCAGTTCACGTGTGATGTGCTGCCTTGGTTTGTGGGAAAATAATGTTGTTGTGGATTTCAGAGTGTTGGAGGTTCTTGTTATTCTGTGGTATGTAGGTGTGTTGCATGACATAATTTTTGTTTAGTGAACTGGATGGTATCATGATGTTTCCACCATGTTGTGATGAATCGTGTGTGTCACCATGTTAGATAAAAATTAATTTTATGTTGTAATGTTACTCATTGTGTTCATTAAACATAGTATTTGAGTAATATGTGATGGTTCATGTCGTGATTTAGGGACATATGGTGAAGGTATGATCCCTATTGTATAGTGACTGCACATTGGATGTAGTATGTGGTAATGTGTTGGATCATAACCTATGGAAGTAATGATTGTGTTATACCTTGTATATATACCATGTGTAAGACATTATGGTTAATGTGTGTGAATCAACATTGTGTTAGTGATGTAGTTATGTGTTACTTTGTGAACCCTACACTAAACGAACCTAAGGGAATTCTGTTATAGGTGTATTTTTGGAGTGAGGAAATCTGTACCATTAACTAGTCACTCAAGCCGAGCACGAGATAGGAAGTGGAGTCTTGCATAGGCTGAAAACCCACTTTTGTTCGTTTGGTATGTATGGCACTTGCTCAATGGGTGTCATGTATATTGTGTTTTACAGACACCTTAGGCTCAGTAGATGGTGACATGTACTCTTTTTTCTCTCCCTATATGGTTATCGTATGGATTCAACCTAAGTATAGTTACGACTATGTTGAGCCTTGTGGAAGCGGTGGAAGGATGATTCATAAAATGATGATAACAGTTGTATTATTTTATATGTTATTTTACAAGTTGAGGCTCTATTTCTGAGTTCTAGCAACTCGTTGAGTACCAGTTTGGTGGCCATATAAGACCACATAGTTACTGTTTTGTGCTACTTCTCTATATGTATTTTATTCGTAAATTAAACATTTTATTTTTCTTCCTAGAACCAACAATTTTCCTGATTGATGTGTTCTTATATTTTTTAGGAATTTTATTTGGTTGTTTAACTAACATGCATATTTTTGCACTAACTATGGCTAATTGGCCATTTTTTTGCTAAGATTTAAATTTTATTCTTAAGTTTAAAATTTTTATAGCCTAGCCCAAGGATTTAGATTTTTTCCACTTGGAATTTGAAATGGATTGTTATGTTGGTTCTAATGTCGTAATGTGTTGGAATAGGGCCATGGGATTCACCATGGATTGGTGGAACCTATGGACCCGATTCATTGTATAGGGGTACACCCCAAGGAGATACAGATAACTAGTGGGTTGTTGAACCATGAGTTATTATGTCACTTGGGTTAGAGGTTTCTAGAATTTATGCACCTAGGGCCATAGGGTGACCCACCTCTTTTAAGGAGCGAAAAGGAAAAATTATATTTATTTTATTTTCTTGAGGGAGGCATAAGAGACTTGAGGGAGACATAAGAGATTTTTGTGTGTGTGTGTGTGTGTGTGTGTGTGTGTGTGTGTGTGTGTGTGTGTGTGTGTGTGTGAGATTGGGGATTTGGGATGCATATGGAGTTGTTTTGTGATGTTTTGGGAGGTATCTATAGGTTGAGTTATGATGTATGTGTACTCATGTGAGTCTAGCTATGTTTTGTGATGTTGAGGATTGATGCTCCTTATTGAGGATATGGTTTTGATTTTGTTTTGACACTATGTATATATGGTTATTTTGTGGAGTTGTGTGAAAAATTTGTATGTGTACTTTGGGGGATTCCATGTTGTTATACTATGTTTATGTTATGAGTATTATTGTTTTGGGGGCATGTGTAATCAGTACTATGTTGTGAGAGCTATGTATGTTCCTTCCGTGGTTCAGTTGAGTTCTTAGGATGTGATATAATATTGAAGGTACATGCCATGATGTCTTGTGAACCATTAATGTTATTTCTGGCCCTGATGTGGTATTGTGATGTAATTTTCTATTAGGAACCCACAAAAATAAATCGATTAAAATATTAAACAATGAAATACTAAGAGTTGAGATTAATAAATACTTAAAAGGAAAAGACTAAGTAACAATGTAAAATAGAACTACCAATCTTTACAAAACATTAGTAAATCATCAATACTTTTCTTTTACCTTGTGGTCACATTTTAGCGACATAATTTGTTTCCCAAGGGAAGAATTGTCATTATTGATCTCCTAGTGTAAGCACACATTTATCCTCACCTTGTGCCGCATCGAGGACGATGCCTTCATAAGGGGGGAGATATAGTGCCAAACATTTTTTATATAATATATATATATATATATATATATATATATATATATATATCATCTATAAATAACGAAATTTTAAAAAAAATAATAAAAACAAAAAGTAAAGGGAGGGATTTTTGTTGGCTTTTTTTGGTGAGTGGATTAATTTACCCATGTGAAGGCATGCGGGCTGGTGTTTTTGGAGGGGTGATCTGATGTGAGTGGTTAGGAGGTGTCATGATTTATATGCTTCCCATATGGCCCAAAAACTTGTCATGTTCCTTGCATAATAATATAATCATTTTAATGGAGAATTCAAGAGCTTTAACCATGCTCAAATCCAAGTTAACATTGTAAATCTAGAGGAAATGGGATAGTTGGAGTGGGAGGGCAGGAAGAAGAGGATTTAAGGTGGCAGTGTCACCTAAAGCAACAAACAGGTATTAAACAATTCAGTTCACAGTAACCTGCATAGTCCCAGCCTGCGTCAAAATGAAACCTCTTGAATAGGGCATGGGCATTGAACAAAGCATAAGAGATAGAGAAATTTTGTTGACTGTCATAGTTTTAAGTGCTCTGGTAGACGTGTATGTAAATTGTGGATGCATATACAAGCACATGAGCTATTTCAAAGAATGTCTTAAAAAAATGTTGTGTGGTGGACAACTTTGACTGCATGATTTACATGAAATGGATTTTGTTAAGAATATTTTGGGATGTCTAGTAGGGAGATTTGAGAAATGGTTTCTCTGATACCAAAAGAGTAATGTACCCTTTAAATTCCTAGACAAGGCAAGAGACCTGATTGCCAAAATTCTTGAGCGGAAATGTGGGGAAGAAGTGATTACACGACTTACACAAAATGGAGGTATTGAATCACCTTAGAAACTCTCAAGAAAATGCAATCGACTCGTTTATTTTATGACCCCACATCCATGCCAAAAAACCCACCATTGTCTGATGATTTAGTTTCAAGTTCTCTGGTAAGGCATGAATGCAAAGAAAGGGTGCATACATATGGCATGCCAACTATTTTTCAGAATTCCTTAAGTGAAGGTAGTCTCATGGAATGAGATAATTTCTAGATATACATAAGTGGTTTTGTTGAAACAAAATTTGAAACTTCCAAGAAAATGCTTCCTACAAGTGTCCAAGTTGATCCGTTTACCTTGGACAACATCCTCCTTTATTGTCCCAAAATAGACACCTTGGTACAGGGAATGCATAAATGGTTTTGATGAAATGACATGAGAAAATTTCAAGAATTTTTTTTTGACAGGTTTAAAATCAAACTCCAAAACCTTAATCATCCTCTTCTAATTTGTCGTCAAATGGGGAATTTTGAGCAAGTCAATGAACCGCATACCCATATGACTCGATGGTTGTTGGTGAGTGTAATAGCTTGTTGAGTGTTTGTTTCTATGATTCCTTCATTATTGAAAACTTATTTTGGTTTTCGAATGTGGAAACTATTATGATTGGAGGGAAACAATGTGTTGAGATGACGAATGTTTATTTTGTAGAAAGTTACTTTGGTTGAAAATAAAACAATTTGGTTTAATTTAATGAAGTTCATTGGTTTATTGGAGCTCATCGTACTTAGTGGTATAGCACATATGTGGCCTTGGATTTCATCTTGAATAAAAAAATGGCGGAGTTGTGGATGCACGTAAACTATTAGGCATAATTCTGAGAGAGAGTGAGAGTTGGAGCTTTGTGGAATGCTGGGGAACCATATTGGAACACCTCTCGCATTACATATGTTATTATTTTCAGGGATGGTCTCCTTACCTTTGTATGTTATAACTTTTTTATAATTTGGTTATTCATTTGCAATGTAAAAGAAATAATAAACCATTAGATAAATATAAAGTTTGGTATTTTAATTAGAATATTAGTGAGAAACAATAAAACTCCATCTGGTTATCTATGTTCCGATTTACAATTTGACCATCAACCATGTTGCTACTGCAACCTTGTATGTGTTTTTTTCCATTGGTATTGGCGAGAGCTATATGTTACATAAACTAAAACAACTATTTTGGTTTAACTTGCAAATTTAGAATTTTTTTTTCAGGAACTCACAAAACAACCTTCTATAACCCAGAAAAGAGATATTAACTTCCATTTGTGTTCCTTGTTATGCATTGGGTCGTATAAGGCTTAGATTTACCCTAATTAACCATTTGTTCTCTTTTTTCCACCCACTCAAGGAGCCATGTTACACCATTTTACAAATGTAGGAAGATGCTAAAACTTAAAAGTTGGGTCTCGTTTCAGCTCACCATTTGAACCATGAGCAATGAACTGTCTTCCACATTCACAAACCTCTAGTATTTTTACTAGAAAACTTCCTAGAACATTCAGCTTGGGGAAAAACATTCTTCTAGATAGTTTGACAAGGGAATTTTGTAGGCCTTTGGTCATAGTTTGACTAGGTAAAACTCGACAAATTACGACCAGTGGCTCTAGAAAACCCATCGTCGTTTTAAACCTGTTTGTGAGTTCTCAGTCTCGTTGAATCTGATAAATTCTACATATAAAGGGGAATCTATAGGAATTCTGTCATTGTGTGTTCATCCATCGAACGTTAGTTTTAGACATGATTTTTTGAGCCCTCAAGCTAACTTTTTATCATTTACAACCAAGCCAATTATGATCAATGGCCTCAAAAAGTGGGTGTTAATTGTAAACCGTTCGCCAGTTCTAAATTCCATCAATTCTTGTGAACTATATGTGTATATATGGAGACATAAAAATTTACCCATGGTGTGTTTTCTCCTTAGAAGACAATGTTTGAAAGTGGTTTCTTAGCCTTTGATCTTAAATTGAACGCTTTTGCAACTTGAAGGAAAACATAAAAATAAAGTTTTAGGACCCCCATTGGGTTACCAAACCACAATGGAAACTTGTTGACACTTGTAGATAAATGTTTGGAAATCTATCTTGTGGCTTGTTATGTGAGATTTGACTTTTTGGAAAATAGTGTTTCTCTCCCTCTCCTATCTCTTTCTCTCTCCTCAATTACGAAATGATGTGAAATGAAATGAAATGAATACATTTCTTTAACCGTTTCCTTTCGAATGATTTTTTATTATTATTATGTAAATGGGAGATTAGATAACATTAATTATGCTATATTAGGGTGGATACCATGCCAAAAATTTATCATTGACTTCATGCTCATATGATTTTTTAGGATTGAAGTAAGATGGAAAAATGCGTTGTGTAATTCTTTGTTTATTATTGAAATTTTTATATGTCATTGGAAAATGTATATATGTATTGTTATGTTACGGTAATTTTTATTATTGCAATTTTATAATGTGTATGAGATGCTAATTTTAGGGGTGCTTTGGGAAATGTGCTTGTAACTAAAGGTATTATTTTTATTCATATTTACATATGGGAAAAAGAGGGTTATATATATATATATATATATATATATATAAACATATATATATATATATATATATATATAAACATATATATAAACATATATATATATATAAACATATATATATATATATATATATATATATATATATATATATATATATATATATATATATATATATATATATATATATATATATATGTTAAATGAAACTTTGTAGATGAAATTACAACATTTGCAATGTATGAAAATGTTTATAATTGAAGTTTTGTAATATTTTAGATGTCAGGGTTTAAGGGGATGTTCATCCACACATGAGTGTTATTTTGATCCTCAAATTTTTAATTGTAAAAGTTAGATATGTATGTTAACTGAATTTTAATATAAAATATTGTAGTGTGCTTACAGTTTTCAATAGATGATTAATTAATTATGTGTTAGATTATTGCCTTGTAAATGTAATAAAGAGATCTAAAATGAACACTCAACCTTCTTATAAGAATCGTGTATAACTACCTTTCTTGTGTGAATTATTTTAGTGTGAAAAACTAAATCTTTAGGATGGTCTTCTTTTGCTACACTCGATGTCACCTTATGGATTAAGTTAATAAGAGCCCTAGTTTGAATTATCTTCATAGTCAGTATTTTTAGCGACATCATCATAAACCAGATGGCTAAGAGCGACATGGTAAAACTAATTATGGTATAAGCAGAGTAAACACTTTTTTAGGATCCTAGTGGGTTTCCTTTTCTTACGAAATAAATTTCATGATTAAAATGAAATCCTTATGGGATCCAAATGACACAAATGGAACTAGTGAAATAGTTGTGCTATGAGTTAAACTTTGGTTAATGATCCTTTTAGTTTCTCCCAGATAAATGTATTACCTTGGTTACTAACAACTTATCACCTTGGTCTTTAATGAAGTTTGTTTAGCCTAAATTTTTACTCTCACCATAAAATAATATATAGTTGGGGTGTAGATCCTTAGGTGCAATTGGAATTAAAACAAACCTTGACTAATTAAGGGTTTAACTTGTGGGTAGATAATGGTAACTCCTTAAAAATTAAATTTATTAGAATTATATTGACTTTAAAGAACCCAAGGAACCAAAAAATTCATCTAGTAATCCCTTTTTATGACCTTTTTGACATTAGGAATAAAATAAATTTCACAGGAGGAATCATGAAATGTAGAAACATGGGATCTTACCTTGAACACAAATCAATTTTGGTTCATGTGTAGTGTCTAATGATTCCAATCATGTACTTCTACAAGATGTTAGACAAATAATTTCATAACTCCTTTTGTTATAAAACAATGCTAATAATGAGACCATAATGCGATGTAAGAGTAAAGCATACAAGAGTGAAACGAGATTTGAGGCTAGTAATAATGTCACTCTTGGAGTCCTTATAACTCAATTAGACATTTCCTTGTGAAAAAAAGAATATGATTTGCCTTGGCGAGATCATCTTCGAGATAAAAAAAGATATTTATAAATCTATATAACATTTCTTGACTTGAAAATGTTGAATGGATTCAACAATTTATCGAACTATATTAACTATGGTAGGGAGATTGTTGTAAGAGATAAAGAGCCAACTTAAAAGGTTGAACTGTAAGTTGAATGTGAAATGAATTCAAGAATCTATAGGTGGAAAAAGGATAAAATTACCCTTGTATAATAATATTCTTGGAATGTTAATCATAACTAAGATGTAATCATGGTAATGATGTGTTTTGGGTTTGCCAATCCTTGAGTCCTTTTATTGTGGTTGGGTCATTTCTAGCATTCGGTCATTGGGGAAAGTGTGGCATTGACATGTATATTGTGTATTCGTGTGTCTGTGTTAGTCTATGACTTATGTAAGTGTCTTTTGTGTTGTTGAGTTTATCTTCTTGGAGCCCTTGTGGTGTTTTGTAGTAAGAAATGTAAGTCAAAAAAAAAATTCTAGTATTTTCACTGTTGTATTTTTGGGAGTAATTTTTTGGCATGAAAAACTAATTTAATATGATGATTGGAAGTCTATAAATGTTTTTTTAATACCCAAACTATTTTCCTATTTTTCTCTCACAAAAATACATCAATTCTAGAATATTATGATGTTGTATTGAAGGTCTCAAAAATAACTTTCCAAAGAGACCAATTCTTTTTTGTAATTTGGAGTTATGGAGAGAAAGTTATGGCCATTTAAATTTGTGTATGTCAAGAGGAACAACAAGTATACATGTGATAACTTTTGATTTGGTTTAGGTTTTCCTTTGTGTGAATTTGTGATTATTTCCTTCTTTTCCTCATGTCTACCACATACTTGACGTCCACAAAATAAAATTGGTTGTAAAGCCTGCATAATTACACCATGTGTCCCACTTTTAGCCCTTAGATCAGTGACATGTCTACACCCTATTAAATCACTTCATACCTTTATATTATTTAATTTCCTTTATCAAAGATAATTATATGTGATTTGATTAATAAATATGGTTAATATGTAACATATGCAGCCTGCATGACCTTACTTGAACAATATCTATTCTAAAGGTTATACAACTTGATCTACATAATATATACAGACAAGCACACAAATATGGAGGAAGAGTGATGGCTCTTAGGCTTGAGTGTGATTACTGAGACTATTGATTGCATTAATCCCATCAATTTTCTCTTGATGAACATCTTTCCTGATCATTCCAAGTAGGCAGTGAAGCCCTTAGAGTGTTCTAACAGATACTTTGCTAAAATATACCTTTCATGATTGGATTTTTTAAATTAATTTTTTTTAAAAAAAATAATGGAATTGAAGGTGATCCTTAACCCTAGTGGACATGGGGCATGTAATCGTAGCCAATTTGCTGGAGCGGCTAGATCTCCTAGCTCACGGAAGAATGGCAGTCCTTTTGTGGAAAATTTTGGTGGTATAAGTGGCCACATTTCTTATAACAACGATGAAGGCAAGGGTGTTGGAGGAGGTTTGGGTAAGTAGGGTGGTGGATCTACCCTAAACGATGGTGGTAAAAGTAGTGGAGCCTATAATGGCCAATCATTTATAGCTACTATTATTGGGGTTGTGAATGGGGATAGAGGTGACATGAAACCCCTCAAAATCTCAACAAATATTCCTATTATTAAGTTTGAAGATGACCTTATCCTTCAAGTTCAGGGATGGGAGGAAGATATTTGTAGTCATAGGCTCATCTTTTTATTTCCAGCATGTGTGGCTGAAGCTTTCTCATCTACATGAGTGGATTTTTGAAGCCTGGAGCCACTAAATTTCAGGTAAATTGGAACTTTATCCTTGTTCGAAATAATTTTTAATTGTTGTTTTTGAATCTGTCCAAGATAGGGATGATATCAATAAGACCTATTGGATATGGGGTGATCATGGTCTAATGACTAAACCATGGTTCCCTTCATTTGATCCATTGACAGATTATTTCGACTGAATGCTTGTTTGAATTAGCCTTCCAGGTCTTCCCTTACAAATTTGGTCTAAATTGTGTCTCGAGGTTATTGGTGATGCTTTGGGAGGTCATGTTGCTACAGATGAGGTGTCAAATCAACTGGTAAATCCCTCTTACACTTGTATTCTCATAGACATGGATGTCCCCCTTGATCTACTAGACAAGATTGAGTTGTAAATTGGTGAAAGGGTTTGGATTAAAGACTGGATTATCAAAGATTGTCCTTTCATTTCCATATATGTTTCCAGACAAGGAATTTGAGTGCTGTGTGTGGGTAATCCAAATGAAAAAATAGAGTAATTTCATCTTGGTGGAAGGATTCACTCCCTTCTGACCATATCGTTGAATCCCCTATTGATTGTAAGGAAGATTCATCTTCTGTGAAGATCCTTTCTAAGGTCGAGTCTACTTCTGTGTTGAGAAATCTTCTGAGGAGCCTCAAAATGAATCTTTTATGGTATTTCCAAATATTTTTGAATAAGAGGTGAGGGAGAGGTCCCCTTTTTCCCCTCCCAAATTGATGTATCAACCTATTTATTTTATTGAAATTATTCTCCCGTGTGGACAAAATGGAGATGATTCAAATTAGGGTGAATGGACTTTGGTCAAGAATAAGAATAAAATCTCTTCTATGTAGGTTTCAACTCCTTCACATATGACTTCAATATCTCAATCCTCTATTAAGGGCTGAGTTTTGTTCTTGTTTGCTGGGTTACTTCCATTTTTTATTTGTTGTATGAGCTAATCTTGTGTGGCTATTTTTTTTTGTTTAAATAATTGTGAGATTCATTGTAATATCTTTTTTTTATTGGCCCTTGGAGCCTTTTCCAAATATTATCAATAAAAAAAATATGCGGTCCGCTTAATACTATTAAGCCTTGGTCACGAACCTAAAGTCGTAATTAATCTCCTTGATAAAGATGGAAAGATCATCATCAATTTGAGTATTCTCAAATATTGTTTAGTTATGTAAATTACTTACTCTTTATAAGTAATTCTAACCAATTATCAATGATAAGTCTTGTTAATGACTAGTTAATTGATTTGAAATCAAGATATAGTTGAGTATTTTAGAATGGGCTTATTCTTGCATGATTGTGTCCTTATTACATATATGTTATCTAATCACAAATTTTAAGACATAAAATAGGTAACGAAGATATATATGTTCTTGATTAAGCGTTTCTAAACTAGTATGTGAGTAGTAAAAAAAGTGTTATATGCATATCAAATTACCCTTGGGGATGAATTTGTGTTTGTATTGGAGATTTCCAATACTGATTTTATCTAATATATATTTTATATGATTAATATGTTGAAATTGTTCAACACATATGTAATAAAACATGGTTAGTTGTTAAGCATATTATTTACGTTGTTATAAAACTTATTTTTTAACCTATCAATATAAAGTTTATAGATGGTTAAAAGTAAAATAAATAATGATTTATACTATGCTGCTAACCATGTTGGTGTTGTGTTAGATAGAAAGTCTACAACTGAATATGTGTTCAATTTTGGTGTAGGTGTTATTACTTGGACCAGTAAAAAGTAGCCGATAGTCTTCAATTTTTCTACTAAGGCAAAGTATAGAAGTGTAAGGGAAGAAGCTAAAGAAGTCATGCAGCTGAAGCGATTGTTGGAAGAGATACACTTAGAAGATAAAGAAAGTATTTCTTTTCTTTAGGTATTTAGAGTTGAATTTCTCTTGCTAAGAATCTAGCTCAGCATCAAAGAACAAAGAATGTATAATTTTATAAGCATTTTATCTGAGAGAAGGTTCTCTGTGGTGATATATATCTCCAATATTACCCGACGGAAGATCATGTTGCAAATATGTTTACAAAGCCATTCTGTGTTGTGAAGTTCTTCAAGTTTCCTTCAATGCTTGACCTTTTAGAGTTTCCATTTAGGAGGAGTGTACATTTCAATGTCACCTCCTAATGCTTTTCCAGTTGATATATCCTTCTCCTCTATAATTTTTCTCCATTTGGGAAGAATTGAAAAAAATATCTTCATGATCTTTTGTAAAATTATCACTCTATGTTTAAAGTGTATAGTCAAGTGTGTTGCATATATTTTTAATGGAGGTCCTTATGTTATAAATGTATCCTAGAGATGTTTGATATTTTTTCCATGAGAATTTGTGATATGAAGTGTGACACCCACAAAAATGATGTTCTAGGAACACATTAAAACTTATACACTTATCCAGAAGGTTGTGGCAAATTACTATTTTTGGTTTAAGTTATAAGGTTGCAAGGGTGTCAACCCCTAGTGTACGATAAATTAATTTTCACCAATAATCTATACTTTACAAAGGATGGACCAATTCTAAGCTAAATGATTAAATATTCTTAATTTATCTCTAAGGTCAATTAATTAGAGTCAACTAGGAAGGTGCCATAATTTAATTTACATGGTTAAATATTTTTCACCTCCTTAATTAGCATTAAAACTCATAAAGATTAACCTTAAAATTATTTACTTTAGTTCCATTATCTTAATAGCTTAAAAGTCAATTTCATAAATTTATTAAACATAGTAGGAACTAAAATAATGACTTACACACCAAGGTACTAAATGGCCCCATTCACCCATCTACACATACCTTTAAATTTATTTAAAAACACCCATAATATTAATTTCTACCAAACAATTGTGGGGTTGATCCTTAACTCTTGGATCAATTTAATTGTGGCCACTAGATCCTAGGGTTCCAAACTAACCCTAATATCCTTATGAATTCTTATTAATCCTTTTCTTTACCCTAATCTCCTCATTTGGTCACTTTTTCCTTTGTTTAATTTACAAGTTGGAGAGATGGAAGCCATGGGAGAAAGAAAGGAAGAACTATGGATGAATTTACAAAACAAGCTTACTTTAGTTTAGGTTATAGATTTATCATTGTAATTTATTTTATTTGGAGATTGGAGGGGGACCCCTTTTCAAATCTGGTGTTGTCAATTTTTTTTAGTTTGAGTTCCTTATTTGGGCCAAACCCTACCTCCGTTTATATGTATGAGATTGAGCACTTTTAATTAACCATTTGAAGATTTAATTGTTTTAAACAATGAAATTCTACCTTCATTTGCTTGCTGGAGGTTTCCTATTAATTTTTACGAGCTTAAATTTTAGTTAGACCAAGTTAAAATTTGCATAGGTGCGGATTGCATTTTTCTAATGTTAGTGATAGAACCACCACCCAGAGTCGGTCAACGGTCCTAGGACCGTTGCCCTACCTGGGTGACGATTCATGAATCACTACCTTACCAGAGCGTGGTTCTAAGAACGCCACTTTGCACAGGGTGGTGGTCATGTTCCTTAGAAACAAAACCTTCAAATCTGAGATTTTTCAAAAACATAAAAGTCACTAGAGTGATTTAAAAGTCATCCTGAACTTAAATTTATGTTCCTAAAGTTTCCAGTTAAAAGGTTTAATCCATCTATTCATTTCATATTAAAATTACTCATTTTAAATAATTTCCTTTTTCAATAATAAAAACAAACTACAAGATCATTTTCATTTTTGTTAAACAATTTTTCTTTCAAGTCCAAAAGTAAAAATTCAACTAAATCTACTTCCAATGTTGTTGTTTTTCCTTACTACTAAATGCATTATTTCAATATAATAATTTACTTAAAATTTATTGCATCTTTCCATTTCCACTATAACCATTTATTCAAATAACTACAAACAAATTTATTCCACATTCAAGTTTGCCATGCATACACTATTAGAATTTTAAAACTCCTATGTTCATTCTCTTTCATTTACAATAATACAACTTCAACAATGAGAGTAAACTTTCTTTTTCTTTAGCATAACTCATTCCTTTTAATGAAAACAAATTACTTTCTCCCAATCCAAATCATAACTAAACTTTTAAACATGATTTACACTTTGATTGTTTTCTTTACATACTACAATTTGAGAAGAAAAGAAATTATACAATTCCTCAATGAGCTTCCTTCAAAATAATAATACAACTTGGTAAATGAAACTTACAAAGAGACATTTTATTTTTAAATAAAATACAATACTACAAGTCTTCCACCTCAAGTGGGAATAACAAGAAGGTTTTCTCCCAAGGAAGGATTTATTTTAGACAACAACAAACGCTCTAGTTTCACATCATCAAACCAAGCTCCACCATATCTTGACTTGATCAACAAAAAAAAAGGGGGAGAGGCAACACTCTCCACCCAACCCATATTCTAATGAGGAGAAGAAGCTATCCTCCTCATTGGCCCTTGAGCCCCAACCATAATGCAATAAAATATGGATCCAAATAATGACAACAATACAAGCTTACACATCACAATATAATGATTTCACAACCATTCTAAAACAAAATCAACACAAACTACAATCACATGAAGAAAACTAACAAAATATACAGGGCTTCAAAATGTAAAGCCAAAGGAGAAAGGATCTATGGGGAGATCACTTATGCCTTCCAATGGTAATTAGGTGCCCACCTTAAAACCCTCCAATATACATCTCAAAAACCCCTACATAACACTTATTCCTCCCTCAAGATCCTCTTATGTCTCCCACATTCTCTTATGCCTCTCTACCATCTCTTTTGTCTCCCTCATAAACAAAACCAAGTAAGAAATGCAAGTATTTTGTTGTCCAAGGTGGGGCACCCAACCCAACTCCCTCCAAAAAATGAAATAAACTCTTATGACTCCATACATATAAGATCCCCATAGCCCTCTCCTACACTACACTTAGGCAATCTACCAGAGAAACCAACAAGCATACCAAAACACTCAAAACATACACATACATAAGTAAAATATCAACAATAAAAAATGGTATAGCTCCTACCTTTCCATGGTAGATATTGATCCAAGAGTCACACAACATGATCCTTGAAGTCCAAACTATCACGTACAAGCTCCAACAAAATCCACAAGCACTCCAAAATACTCCAACTCCAAAAATGCAGGAGCACAAAAGAAATGAAGTAACCCACACACAAGTAAAATAAATTTAATAAATAGAAAAGGGAGAGAGGAGGGTGAGGTGGCTCCATGTAGGATGCCACATCACTCATCCTCAAATCCACCTCAACATTCAAACCTCAACCCCCATGCACAATAAATTTACACACAATCCCTAAGTAAAACCCATGTAAGAAAAGTGCAATAAATGCCAATTTTATCTTACAAAAAACATAATGGGGTCTATTTTTGACCCCCCAATCCATAGGTAGGATTGTTATAGTAATTTGAGAGGTGTGTGGCAAGTCTAACTTGTCCCACAAGCCTCCAAAATTGGACCTTAATGCCAAATCCGAATTTTCAAGATGAGGTAAGAGTGTACAACACTCAAGATCACAAGCACTCAACTTACAACACATAACCCAAAGAGACATCTAATCTAATAAATGAATTTTTTTGTCCCATCCATAATTAGTTTAGTGAAAAGATTAATTTACTAATCTAGACACAAATTAAATAATTAATAAAAGGAAACTACATCACTATAAAATCTCATACTAAAATTAAATAAAGGAAAATATAAAAGAATTACACACAATCCCCCTTAGTCACAATTGGAGGTAAAACCCCCATGGGAAACCCCCTAACAACAATTTAAACACACACACAACAATATAACACAAGTTTCCATGGTGACCATTGTTGGATCTGTCTAGCATTTTGATGTGGTTGGTCTCCAATCCCCCATTGATTGTTGTGATATGTTTACCTACAAAACACATAATACCTCCTTTGGCCTCGTGGCCACATCAAAACATCCAAGATAAAATATACAAATATAAATCCACAATCATCTACATGTGAATTAATTCATCATCTAGGAAAGTAATGATATTATTTTCAAATTCTAACAACATCTCAATTCTACATTTCATCAATATCAATAGGATCACAAGATTGGTTCAATTGTTAAGGTCTACTCAATATGAAGAAAAATATCACATGTAAGAAACATATAACTATGTAAACAATATATCATATCCAATATAAAATGTCTCTAATAATCCACACACATCATACTATGAATTGAAATCCAATAATAGTCAAAGTATCTCTATTGTATAATCATCATGCTAAGTCAAAATGATACAATAATATCCATGCATAACCAACTGTAATCGAAATGAAAATTAATAAGTGTTGAAGGGAAGTGGGCACTACACCCCTCTCCCCTAAGACTCGATTTACTCCTGGAAGTGACTGGAATAGGTGTGGAAACTGGACTTGTAGTAATGTAACATCCTCCCACATAGCAATAGTCTCATCATACCTGTCCCACTGGAATCAAACTTGGTCAATCTCTCTACCTCAAGGGCCTAGGGTACTACACTTTAAAATACGGATGGGCTCCACCATCACCTACCCCTAATCCAACACCTTTAATGTGGTCCAATATAATACATGGTAAGGATCAACAATGTATCTCCTAAGTACAAAAAAATGAAACACATCATGGATGCAAGACAAGATAGGTGGCAATGCTAGATGGTAGGCCAAAGGGCCAATAAGCTCCAAGATCTCAAAGGGACCCAAAAATATAGGATCAAGCTTAAAACCTTTTATGTAATGGATAGGGCTCTTATGTGGCCTGACATGAGGAAACACCTTCATTCCCTCCTCAAAACTACGATCCATCCTATGTTGATCCACATACTTATTTTGCCTATCCTGCACCTCCTACAATCATTGCCTGATCATAAAAACCTGCTACTCCATAACCTGTAATAAATATGGCTCAGAAGAAACCCTATCCTCCAACCTATCCCAACTAAGAGGTGTCATGTACTCTCTGCCATATAGTTCTTGAAAAGGAGCCATGCCTATCAAACTATGAAAACTATTATTGAAGGAAAACTCCACCAATTACAAATACTCCTCCCATCTCAACTGATGATCCATGATGTACATCCTAAACATGTCCTCTAATATCTAATTCACCCACTCAATCTATCCATCTATCTCAGGGTGATATCCTGTACTGAAATTAATCTTCATCTCAAGAGTATACTGCATGGTAGTCCAAAAGTGGGAAGTGTACAAAGGATCATGCTCACAAATGATCTTCCATGAAATCCCATGTAATCTAATAATCTCATTGAGATATACTTGTGCCACTGCACTAACTATGTAGGTGGTATTGACCGGAGAAAAATGTGCCACTGTTGTCAATTTATCCACCATGACCATAATGGCGTTATGGTGGTATCTCAACGTCGGTAACCCAACTATAAAGTCCATGGAAATGGTGTCCCATTTCCACTCTGGTATGGTGTGAGGTAAGAGAAGGAGAGCTGGATGCTGATGCTCAGACTTCACCTTCTGACACTCTAAACAATGTGACACAAACTAAGCCACGTATCTCTAAAGTCCTCTCCAATGGTACTGTTATCCAAAATTCAACCCCCAAGGTAACTTTGATAACATGCAAGCAATTATATTGATTCAGGGCGAAAAGTCATGTTTCTCCCCTCATATTTGTCTAACTACCCCTGCCCAAGGGGAAGAGAGTAAGTTCTGAGAAAATGTGAAAAAAAGGGTTGCAGAAGGCAAATAGGTCGATCCAGAAAAAATCATGAAAATTGGCTAAGTCCCGCTCAAGGTCGCCTCTGGGACGTTTGGGACAGAAAAGCGCGAACCGGCCGAACCGGGTGAAATCAGCACAAACAGTCTGAAACACAGCAGGGACAAATGGGACAAAAGTACGCGGCGGGCGCGAAATGCCGGTTCGACAGAGGGAAAAATTCGACTAACTGCTGAGAGGGACAGTCTGGGACGTTTGGGTCAAAAATACCCGAATCGGCCGGTTCGGCCGAAATCAGTCAAGGCAGTCCAAAACAAAGTGGGCCAAGTGGAACAAATGGACCCGAACCGTCCGGTTCGGCGGAAATGGGGAATAAATGGTCCGAAGGCAAATGGGACATTTGGGCCAAAAATGTGCGAACCGGCCGAACCGGGCGAAAAGAGTCGAGGCAGCCCGGAAGGCAAATGGGACACATGGGACAAAAAGGCGCGAACCGGCCGGTTCGGCCGAAATCAGCACAAAGAGCACTGTACCAAATGGGACAAAGGGACGCATGGGACGTGAAAACCTGAAGGAGCCGAGGACCAATCAAATCATGACACGTGTCACAGAAGGAAAAGTCAACGTTTGGTCCGGAAACTTCAAACGGCCATAACTTTTGACTCCGAGCTCCGATTTTGATAAAATTGGACTTTCTGGAACGGGCACGACGTCCTCTACGCCACACTAACTGGATTTATTAATTTTAATGATGATAGATATATTTAAATAAAGGAAATGTGTTCGTCTCCAGTCAGTAAATACTCTTTCCCGTCAAATGACAGAAAACGCCTGCCAGGACCCAAAATAGCTGCCTGCACTCAGAAGGCCATAACTTTTGCATTTCTCATCGAAATCACACAAAATTGGTACCGTTGGAATCGTGTTTCCGAGCCCGATGCACAGCAATCAATAAATTCCAGATTTGATCAGAAATTGATTGAGATTTTTAAGAAAACGTGGCCGGGTTCAGAACAATGTTTTATTTGGTAGCTGGGAGTGCATTTAATAGGCATGGTCATCATTCTTTCTCTGCTGCAGCACATGGGATAGTATGGGGAGCCTTTTGCAAGTAATGGACAACCATTCCACTCAATTTAATGCCTCTTACAGGTGGTTGAAGGACAGATTTCGGGATTTCCACTTTCCCTTCTCTTCTCCTTCTCATTTTTTCTATAAATTGGAGTGTTGGGCTCATTGTAAAGGGGAGAGTTTTTTGGGTAACAAAGCTCTGTCAAAATTACTTTGTGAAGCCAGTGTGTTGCAGGCCCTTGTATTGGACTCCTTGCATGGTGATCCAGGCCCTTATCTTGTAATAGATTGAACTGTGCATATCATGAAGCAATAAAATATCAGTTTGTGGATATATCTTCCCCTGCTGTGTTTCCTTGCATTCTTCTTGCCCCTTTAATCTTTCTACAAGTATATTGTGTCTATTTATTATGTTCTTGTAGGAATTCATTATTATTGTGTGTGCTTGGAATATTGCTGTGAATGCATTTTGCTGGATTATGGTGAACTGTCATCACCTCTTCTAGTGTGCACTTTGCCTCTGTATTTCACACTTTGGAGATTACTTTCACACCCTCTTTTTCTGGTGTATCACCATTTTAGTGTAGGCTTTCATTTTATGCATTCTCTCTCTCTGGTCCCTTAGAATTTTAGGTTAGAATAGCTAGTTTCTCTTGCATTAGAGTAGATTGTGGCAGGTAGTTTAGGAGCAAGAACCAACTTTTTCTGGAGGTCTATCTCAAGTAGCAAGTCCCACAACTTGGAGATAGTACCCATGGTTATCCAATCACACTGGATGCTTAGAGTGATCAAACTAGAAATCTGATCAACATCCAGGGGTGCTGTGATTCGGTGATAACAGGTACAACTGTATATGGGTGGCAAGCATCTTCTTCACTCGAGGATGGGATGAATAAGGAGCACGACGAGCCTTTATCAAAATGTCTTGTCTCAAATATCCATCTCTAGGAACATATATCATACCTTTGTGCTTGAGAGGGCCATCTTTCTGTAATAAAAATCCATCAAATCTCCCTTCAAGGGGCCTCTGAGATTTAATCTCTGCCCTGTCTGCAAGGTAAAAACTGTCATGAGGAACCTACTACAAAATCCTACTCTGAAAATCTATACCCACTAAAGTAGCCATAGCCACATGTCTTTGTCTACTCAGGGCATCTACAACCACATTCTCCTTCCCCATTCACATGCTCTATCTCTATTTCATACTCATAAAGTATATCCATCCAACGCTGTTGACGAGTGTTGAGATTGGGCTGTGTGAAGAGGTGGCGAAGAATTAAGTGATCAGTCTTGAGTGTAAATATCCAACCAAGAAGGAAGTGTATCCACTGCACCAAGGCATGAAAAACTACTGCAAGATCAATATTATGATTTGGATAATTGAGCTCATAATCTTTGAGTTTGTAAGACTCAAACACAACTACTCTGCCATCCTACATCAATACACCTCCAATTCCTACCAAAGAAGCATCTGTGTAAACAAAGAGCTTACCCTGAGGGTCTGGTACTACAAGAATATGAACTTTTGTGAGGCATTCCTTTAGTGTCCTGAAGGCCTACTCACATCTATCTGACCATACAAAATTATTCCCTTTCTGCTGAAGGGAAGTGATGGGGTGCATAACCCTAGAAAAAGTCCTGAAAAAATCTCTTGTAGTATCCTACCAAATCCATGAAACTGCGCACCTCAGTCATACTAGTGAGTGTTGGGAAATCCATAATAGCACATATCTTGGAAGGATAGGCTGAGATACCTTCCCCAGAAATGATGTGGCCCAAATACTGCACCTCTTTCTGAAAGAATGCACACTTTTCCAAGTTCCCATAAAGATGTTGCTCACAAAGACACTTAGGAACCTACTGACAGTGCCCCTCATGCCCCTCATGCATAAGTGAGTATATTAGAATGTCATTAAGGAAGATGAACAAAAAGTGATCCAAAATTTTCTTAAATACCAAATTCATCAAGCTCATGAATATTACAGGGGAATTCGTCAAACCAAAAGGCACTAGTGTAAACTCGTAGTGGCGATATCTTGTACGGAAGGTGGTCTTATGAATATCCACCTCTGTGATCCTCAGTTGATGATACCTTGACTTAAGATCTATCTTGGAGAATATTTTGACCCCCTTCATCTGATCAAATAAATCATCAATGCGCAAAAGGGGGTAGCAATTCTTGATCATTACTTTGTTTAGATAGTGGTAATCAATACACAATTGCAAGAATCCATATTATTTATAAAAATCACTGGTGCACCCTAAGGGGATACACTAGGATGGATTAGGAATTTCTCTAGAAGGCCCTCAAGCTGAAGCTTGAGCTCGCATAGCTTAGGGATTTTCATCCAATAGGGTTCTCGTGAGATAGGCTTTACGCCTGAAACTAGATCTATGTGAAAATCTATCTCACTTGGGGGAGGTAACCCCTGTAGTTCCCCAAGAAATACATCAAAAAAATCTCTCAAGATGTGATAGTTGTTAAGAGATGGCCCACTAGACTCATCCTCAGATCGGTCACTAACCGTAACATCATACATCTGGCAACGTCCTCACACACACTGCTTAAGATGCATAACGGAGATGGTGCGGATGGAAATGGGCCTCCTAACATCTGCTATCACCGACTCAACTCCTAGATCATATGTACATGAAATAGTCTTATGGTAATAATTCACTCTGGCTCTATGTGCAAACAACCAGTCCACGCACAAGATGACTCCGTATAAACCCAACGGAAGGATACGAAGATTCGAGGTAGTGGTGAAGGGTCCCAAATCCACTACACACTCCTTAATTAAGGAGTCTAGAAATTTTGGCTCCAAAAGCCATTTCAACATCCCAACTAAGACCCTGCCTAACTACCACCAGCCTGGAACTCTCTACTAAGGATGGTGCAGTAAAAGAATCATATGAACCATACTCAAACAATATAGAGGTAGGAATACCACCAATGGTAACTATAGTCTCTATCACGGTACTCTAATGCTCAACCTAGCGGTTCTCAACCACTGCATAGATCCGATGGCTACATCCCATGTCGCCAACTGTAGAATCTGAAATCTATGCCTTACCCTTATTATTAGGATCCTATGGGAACTCACTCAAATTATGTCTAATAATGCCATGACCATAACAGTTTCCTGGTCCTCTCTAGTGAGATGTAGCTCTAGCCAGTACTCTAGAGGTATGTGCTATGGATCCTGATGATCCGACTATGGAATTCTGAGGTCTTTGCTAACGAGCTCTTGCTAACTAAGCTCTTAGTGCACCATGTGTCATAATGGGACCCCTAGGAGGAGGCCCCATACTCCGTCCCCTCTGAGCATTGAATCTTTGAGAAGGTATGAAAGGGGGACGAGTATGCTCTTGCTACTTTTGAGGTGACTGTCGTGGTGGCCTAAATGATGAATGTGTAGAACCATGTATGCCATGAGGAGGAGGAGTTGACCCCCTCGATTTTTTATCCTGCATCTGTAGGATTCAGCTTCGCACTCTATCCTTGGCCTACTGCATCTCTCCTCATGTCTCCTTTGTAATATAGGCCTTCTCCACTACCTCTGCTAAGGTCTATGGGAAATGAATGTGTACTGTACCACCCAATTCAAAATTCAGGCCCCTGATGAACTTGTGAATCCAGACATGGTCATCCTGCATATAGTCGACATGCTGGAGTAGGTCCAGAAATCGACTCTCATAGTGAGCTACAGTCATAGATGCCTGACGAAGGTCATAGAACTCATGTATCCTCTGTTGAATAAACCTCCTAGATAAATACATGTTCCTGAACTGCTCCTCAAACATCTCCCAGGTAACTGTCTCTGAGTCAACATAGAGCTTCTATTCCTCTCTCCTCCACCAAACACCTACTCCATCTCTCAGAAGATGGATCACAACAAGATATTTCATATTGTAGTACAAGGGAAGATCTTGAAGCATTTTCTCAAGCTCACCAACCAGTGAAAACCTCCTATATCTTCAAAATAGTGAGATGGGTGTACCTTCAGGATCTCCCTGATATGGTCTACCGCTAACGATTGATGACCCTTGGGTCTTTCTGCATGCTCCTCCCTCTTCCTAGGGCTATGAGATCTATCCCTATCTCATGAAAACTTATCTCCATGTCCCCTCTATGGTGAATCTTCCCTAGCTGACTCCACACGATATTTCTTTGCCCTATGCTCCTCGTTGTGTCAAGGAGATGCATGAGCCTCATATTAAGGCTCCCTATCCTATCTATCAAGTTGTGTTCCTAAGGACATTCCACATATAACAACATTGATGTCGTGAAGCATATGTAAAATCTAAGGTATAATTGTCACTTTTGCATGATCTGGAGGTGTCAAGTCTAAATCTACGTGTAAGAACCCCTCGTCTGGACCGCACCTCCTGCATAAGCCAAGGCAAGAGTTAGTTCATCATTATCGGTTTTGTTTTAGTTTTCAAAGTTCGCTATATTATACAATTGTCAGACAATGTTGTTTTCTAGGTCTAAAAGAAAATATATTTATGCTAGGTTAAAATTTCTTGTCTCATGTTTCCAAGTTTGCCCAAGGGTCCAAGATTTCAACCCACAACTCTGATACCAAGTGTGACGCCCACAAATATGATTTTTTAGGAACAAATTAAAACTCATACACTTATCCAGAAGTTTGCAGAATAATTATTATTTTTGGTTTGAGTTATAAGGTAGCAAGGGTGTTAACCCCTAGTGTACGATAAATTAATTTTCACCAATAATCTCTACTTTACAAAGTATGGACCAGGTCTAAGCTAAATGATTAAATATTCTTAATTTATCTCTAAGGTCAACTAATTAGATTTAACTAGGAAGGTACCATAATTCAATTTACTTGGTTAAATGTTTTTCTCCTCCTTAATTAGCATTCAAACTCAAAAAGATTAACCTTATACTTAGTTACTTTAGTTCCATTATCTTAATAACTTAAAATTGCATTTCATTAATTTCCTAAAACATACTAGGAACCAAAGTAATGACTTTCACACAATGGTACTGATTGGCCCCGTTCACCCATCTACAGATACCTTTAAATTTATTTTAAAACACCCATAATATTCATTTCTACCAAACAATTGTAGGGTTGATCCTTAATCCTTGGATCAATTTAATTATGGCCATTAGATCCTAGGGTTCCAAACTAACCCTAAATATCCTTATGAATTATTATTAATCCTTTTCTTTACCCTTGTCTCCTCATTTGGTCCCTTTTTCCTTTGTTTAGTTTGCAGGTTGGAGAGATGGAAGCCATGGGAGCAAGAAAGAAATAACTATGGAGGAATTTAAAAATATAAGCTTAGTTTAGTTAAGGTTGTAGATTTATCATTGTAATTTCTTTCATTTTGAGATTGGAGGGGGGTCTCCTTTCCAAATCTGGTGTTGTCACAAATTTTTTTTTAGTTTGAGTTCCTTATTTGGGCTAAACCCTACCTCCATTTATATGTATGAGATTGAGCACTTTTAATTAACCATTTAAAGATTTACTTGTTTTAAACAATGAAATTTTACCTTCATTTGCTTGCTAGAGGTTTACTCTTAATTTTTACAAGATTAAATTTTAGTTAGACCAAGTTAAAACTTGCACAGATGTAAATTGCATTTTTCCGATGTTAGTGACAGACCCACCGCCCAGAGTAGGTCGGTGGTCCTGGGACCGCCGACCTACCTAGGTGACAATTCACAAACCACCGCCTTGCTAGAGCGGTGGTTTTGAGACCGCTGCCTTGCCTAAGTGGTGGTAATAAGACTGCCACTCTGCATAGGGCGTCAGTCATGTTCCTTAGAAATAGAACCTTCAAATCTGATATTTTTCAAAAAAACAAAATTCACTAGAGTGATTTAAAATTCATCCTGAACTTAAATTTATTTTCCTAAAGTTTCCACTTGAAGGGTTTAATCCATCTATTCATTCCATATTTAAATTACTCATTTTAAAGCATTTCCTTTTTCAATAATAACAACAACTACAAGATCATTTTCTTTTTTGTTCAACAAATTTTCTTTCAAGTCCAAAAGTAAAAATACAACTAAATATACTTCCAATGTTGTTGTTTTTCCTACTACTAAATGCGTTATTTCAGCATAATTATTTACTTAAAATTTATTGCATATTTCCATTTCCACTACAACCATTTATTCAAATAACTACAAACAAGTTTATTCCACATTCAAGTTTTCCATGCAGACACTATTAGCATTTTAAAACTCCTATGTTCCTTCTCTTTCACTTACATTAATACAAATTCAAACAATGAAATTAGACTTTCTTTTTCTTTAGCATAGCCCATTCCTTTTAATGCAAAGAACTTACTTTCTCTCAAACCAAATCATAACTAAACTTTTAAACATGATTTATACTTTGATTATTTTCTTTACATACTACAATTTGAGGAGAAAAGAAATTATACAATTCCTCAATGAGCTTCCTTCAAAATAAAAATACAACTTGGTAAATGAAACTTACAAAGCAACATTTGATTTAAAAAAAAATACAATACTACAAGTCTTCCACCTCAAGCGGGAATAACAAGAAGGTTTTCTCCCAAGGATGGATTTCTTTTGGACATCAACAAATTCTCCAAGTTTCACATCATCAAAGAGAGCTCCACCATATCTTCACTTGATCAACAACAAAAAAGGGGGAGAGGCAACACTCTCCACCCAACTAATAATCCAATGAGGAGAAGTAGCTATACTCCTCATTGGTCATCGAGCCCCAACCACAATGCAATAATGAGGTCTATTTTTGACCCCCCAATCCATAGGTAGTGTTGGTATAGTTATTTAAGAGGTGTGGGACAAGTTTAACGTGTCCCACAAGCCTCCAAAATTGGCCCTTAAGGCAAAATCCGAATTTCCAAGACGAGATAGAGTGTACAACACTCAAGATCACAAGCACTCAACTTACAACACATAACCCAAAGAGAAATCTAATCTAATAAATGAAATAATTTGTCCCATCCATAATTAGTATAGTGACAAGATTAATTTACTAATCTAGACACAAATTAAATAATTAATAAAAGTAAAACACATCACTATAAAATATCATACTAAAATTAAATAAAGGAAAATATAAAACAATAACACACAAGCCCCCTTGGTTACAATTGGAGGTAATCCCCCCAATGGGAAACCCCCCTAACAACAATTTAAACACACACACACAACAATATAACACAATTTTCCATGGTGACCATTGTTGAATCCATCTAGCATTCCAATGTGGTTGGCCTTCAATCCCCTGTTGATTGTTGTGATATGTTTACCTGCAAAACACATAATACCTCCTTTGGCCTCGTGGCCGCATCAAAATATCCAAGATAAAATATACAAATATAAATCGACAATCATCTACATGTGAATTAAATAATCATCTAGGGAATTAACATTATTATTTTCAATTTCTAACAACATATTAGTTCTACATTTCATCAATATCAATAGGATCACAAGATTAGTTCAATTGTTAAGGTCTACTCAATATGACTAAAAATATCGCATGTCAGAAACATATAAGTATGTAAACAACATATCATCATCAATATAAATTGTCTCTATTAATCCACACACATCATACTATGAATCGAAATCCAACAATATTCCAAGTATCTCTATCGTCTAATCATCATGCTAAGTCAAAATGATACAATAATATCCATGCATAATCAACTGTAATCGAAATCAAAAGTAATAAGTGTCGAAGGGAAGTGGGAACTACATGTAGTCTCACAAATTATGCTTAACCTAAATCATTAGTTATATGGATTCCAAATCCTTTTATACAAAAAGGTAATTTAAGCATGATGAAGTTGTTTAAATCCTTCAAAAGTGATTCACTAATGGTTAATGGATTTGTAAATCTTGTTTTAGAAATAGGTAATGTTAGCATATGATTCGGAAGTTAATATTAAGGGAGAGTGTTAGAGCGTAATATTAAGTACCTATAAAACTTAGTTTATAATTAAATAATTAGGAATAGTTATATCCTTCATTATTTAATATAAAATATGTTTCTTTATGTTTAATTGATTATTAATTAATCAATGGTTTAAATCAGGGTACCTTTTTATATAGTCACATTCTGTCACTTAATGGTTCATGACCCGTGGAATTAAATAAATATGATCATGTGGCATGATGATTTAATTCACATGGTGGATAGAATTTAGGAGGGAGACATTGACTATATATTATGTTTCATATTTAATGGAATTATCTCTTTTCGTGGTTTTATCCGTTAGGGGTTTTCCACGTTAAATATGTGTGTATGCATTATTTATTTATTTCATGTTATAATATTTTTATATTAATTTAATTAATATTGAGTCTTATTTAATGGTTAATGTGTTTAACCCCTTAGATTTGACAAAAGGCATTCTCTTTCTCAGTTTTGAATACCCTATTTTTGGCACTGTTTCGATTTTTCTTTCTCGTCATTGGATAGTGACTTCCCTCTTGGTTTTTATTTTGCTGTAAGGAAGTTGTGACTCTTGTTGTCTTTCTCTTTTTTTCATTACTTTTCCTATGTATGATCCCCTTCTCTGTTGTTCCTCCATGGGGTCCCACTCAAAAAACCTTTATCCTCAATAAAAAAACTAGTTAAGGTATGTAATTAAAAATTCAAATCAATTACCTTGTAAATGCAAGTCCACATTCAATCATAAACAATTGACAATTTTCTCTAGGATACTAGTACAAACATTTTCGCATGTGAATATTAATTGGTCCACAATAAATATGAAAAATAACTTAGACCAAAAACATTTATATTAAAGCCACAATTATTTATTACTCTAACTAAAATTTATAGAAAAATAAAACTAAATTATAATTGAACTTAATCTCTATAATAATATGTATTTTTAATATAACTTGACTCCAAATATATTATTTATAATATTTTATATTAATTCCATGATATTTTTATTTTAGTTTCAACATTTTTTTGTTACACTCCCTAAAATTTATAGAAAAATAAAACTAAATTATAATTGAACTTAATCTCTATAATAATATGTATTTTTAATATAACTTGACTCCAAATATATTATTTATAATATTTTATATTAATTCCATGATATTTTTATTTTAGTTTCAACATTTTTTTGTTACACTCCCTAAAAATGCCCACACAAGACCGAAGAACAACCTAGGTTTAGTTAGAAAAATGATGGAATATTTTTTTTGAAAGGCGTGCCCGCATACAGGATTCGAAACTACAGCTGTCACTTTAATGTTTCAAAGTCAATTATATTTAATTAATAAAATTTTCCCATTATAAAAAATTATTAAACCTGCATTAAAAACTAATGAGTATAATTAGCCCAAGCATGGTTAAAATTCTTTCTAAGTGTTAATTTAATAAACAATTAAATTTCTACTATAGTTAAATATTCCACAATTGAATTTAGAGGGTTAAAGGACCAAAAATAATTAAATACCTAAGGTATTTAATTCCACAAGGATTAATTAATTAACAAGGTCCCCATTTACATGGTGTTAGAATAAACATTCCCTTACCCCATAAAGTGTCCCCTTAAAAAGTCAACCCATGTTTTTGAAATAAAACATTTAAATTAAAAAGGTAATTTCCACTCATCCACTCTCTACCTACTTTTTTTAGGGATGAATCTCATCCTTTAGATGGATTCAATTTGGTTCCTTGATGTGAAAAAAGGGTAACTAACCCTAAAACATCCTTATGAAGTCTTCTTTCACATTTCATTTGATTCCTTATTTTTATTTTGTTTTGCAGGTTGAAGGAGGAGGAAGAGAATCCATTAGAGACCATCTCAAGCTCTTGGAAGAGGCTTCCAAGCTCCATTATTTGTCTATTTTGTTGATACCCTCATTAGGGTTTGAAAATGTATTTATTTATTTTATTTAGTTCATTTTCTTGTATTTGCCCAAATGGGTTTGTGAGTATTTGCCCATTTTATTTATAAAGCTACATTGAATCCATACTTTCATTTTGAGTAAGTACATATACATATATATGCATATATACTTTTAAATACTTGTGTATATATGTATTTATTTTAAGAAATCACTTATTGTTTATCTTTTTTTAAAAATATGGGTTAAAATAAAACCTGAATTCAAAGTGTTTCCATATATATATATTTGTGTGTGTGTGTGTGTGTGTGTGTGTGTGTGTGTTCATACACATGCCGTGTATTTAAGTTCTTGCGTAGCCCGCATCATTTAAAATGTGTGCAAGTTCCAAGTTAATTGTTGGCCATAAGGAGAGGGGGCGAGTTTTTAATGTATGGGGGGTGTTTAAAGTTTTGGGTGTGGGGAGGGGTCGGTCCCAACCCCCACCCCATTTATTGAATGGGGCGGGGGTTGGGGTCACCGAACCGTCCCCACCCCAATCTACAATTAAACTATAAAAACTACAATGTACAGGCCGTAGCCCCAAGATTGATCCGCTTTCATTTAAAGGGTTTTCAACATTAATAATTTTTTATTTATTTAATAAACATTTAATATTTAATATAATATAAATATAATATTATATTATATAATATATATTATATTATATATATAAACCTTTTTATATATTAAAATTACAACTGTATTAATGCTGCACTATTTTCACATTTAATAATTCTCCATTCAATATTAGTAACATATAAAAAATACTCTCCTTACTAAATCTTAAACTATATTATTATTAATAATGTTCAAGAGAAATAAAACTACTATCAAAGTGAGGATAAAACACTGAAAAATAGCATTGGTGAGTTAATGTTTGACCTAATATTTTGCTCTCTAACTATTTAATAAATTTAATATAAAAACGAAAGTAAGGGCATTTCTTTTCCATTATAATTTTTTTTGATAGTTTAGCCATAGTTTTAAAAAGAGAATTTCATACTAGAAATAGCAAATAGACTACTTCATAGGTCTATTTGAAAGATAGTTTTAATAAGAGCTCTTTCCATCAACAATACAAAAAACAAGCATACATACTCTAACTTTTACAATGCATGCCTTTCAAATACACAATGAAATGTAGTATTTCTTAATACATGTTTCCAACAAGATATTATAAAACAAGAACAACACCATTTGTGGAAAATAACTCAACTTCAATGAAATGAAATATTTTTCCTTTCTTATAAAATGTAACTCAAATTTGAAAACCAATAGTCAAAGTAATGTTTCTTTTTCTTTCACAATACTCATACAATGTCTTCCACTTAAGTGGGAAATATTTACAAGAACAAAGACTAAAACAAAATGCAATTTTTCTTCCAACATAGCTCCAAAATTAAGTTTTCAACCAAGCTCCATATTCTCATCACTTGTTCACAACAAAAATGTGGGAGAGGCAACACTCTCCACCCAACCAAGAATTACAATGAGGAGGAGAAGCCATCCTCCTCATTGGCCCCCGAGCCCCAACCAAATTGCAATCAAAAATGGATTCAACTCATGAATACAAACAATCTTCCACATCACAATACAATATCTTACAACAATGCCAAAATTCAACTGTTATCCAAAATTCACCCCTCAAGGTAATTTTGATAACATGCATCAAATTATTTATCCCTGAGCAAGTAGATTAATTCAAGGCCTGAAATCGTGTTTTTGGGGCCCCTTCAGCTTCTCTCTAACTTCCCCATCCAAGGAAAAAAACCAACAAGTTAGAGAAAATTGAAAAAATGCAAAAAAATAAGGTCGCAGGATTGTTTTAAAGCATTGCGGGTCTAAAGGGTGCGGATCATACCAGTGCGGGTTGTACCGAGGTTCATCGTACCAAGTTTGCAGCCGAAATACAAAGAAAATTGGAAAATTCAGACATTTTTGTCCCATGTGGTCCATGGGACAATTGGGACGTCGGTACGTGCGGGACACGAATCAGCTGATTTTCTGCAAGTCAGTCAATTGTGGGCGGTGTAGAGATCTTCATTCGGGACAGTTGGGAAAAAAGTACGCGTGGGACACGCAAAGGTGAAAAAGGTCGCAAAAAGGGACAAGGAAGCCTGAATCAGATGATGTGGAAGAATGTGTTTGGGACAGCCGGGACACGCGGACCCAATTTTTCCGTAATATCTGTAACTCAAAGGAAAAGTCAACGTTTGACTCCCGAAACTTCAAACGGCCATAACTTTTGACTCTGAGATCTGATTTTCACAAAATTGGACTTTATTTTTAATGAGGGTAGATATATTTAAATAAAATAAACATATTCGGCTCCAGTCAGTTAATGCTCATTCTTGTCAAATGACAGAAAATGCCTGCCAGACCCCAAAATAGCTACCCGCACTTAGAAGGCCATAACATTTGCATTTCTCAACAAAATCACACAAATTGGTACTGTTGGAATCATGTATTTGAGCCTGAATCATAGAAATTAAGAAATTTTGGATTTGAATAGAAATTGGTGGGTATTTTTCATAAAACGTGTCCGGGTTCATAACAGTGTTTTATTTGGTTGTTGGGAGTGCAATTAAGAGGCGTGGCCATCATTATTTCTCTACTATAGCACCTGAGACAGTATGGGGAGACTTTTGCAAGTAATATACAATCATTTTAATCCATTTAATGCCTGTTACAAGTGGTTGAAGGATAGATTTCAGGATTTCCATTTTCCCTTCTCTCTCTCTTCTCATTTTCCTATAAATTGGAGTGTTGGGCTCATTGAAAAGGGGTAGTTTTTGTAGCAAAGCTTTGCCAAAATTGCTTTGTGAAGAAAATGTACTGCAGGCCCTTGTTGTGGATTCCTTGCATGGTGATCCAGGCCCCTTATCTTGTAATCGATTGAACTGTGCATATCAGGAAGCAATAAAATATAAGTTTGTGGATGCATCTTCCCATGCTATGTTTTCTTGCATTCTTGTTTCCCCTTCAACCTTGACTACAAGAATATTGTGTCTATTTTATGTTCTTGCAGGGATCCATTATCATTGTGTATGTTTGAAATGTTGTTGTGAATGCATTTGGCTAGATTATGGAAAACTGTCATCACCTCTTCTAGTGTGCACTTTTCTTTTATATCTCACGCATTGGAAGACTACTCTCACACCCTCATTTTATGGTGTATCACTACTTTAGTGTAGGCTTTCATTTTATGCATTCTCTCTCCCTAGTCCCTTGGAAAGTTAGAGTAGAATAGTTAGTTTACTCTGCATTAGAGTAGATTGTGGCAGGTAGTTTAGGAGCAAGAACCAATTTTCTTTGGAGGTCTATCTCAAGTAGAAAGTCCCACAAATTGGAGATAGTACCCATGTTATCCAATCACACCGTGAGTTCAAGTATATGCACTCATATGAACATAGGGGTGCTGTGATTTGGCGATAACACCAACAATGCAATTACAATCACAAGAAGGAAAACAACAAAATACACAAGGCTTCAACATGCAAAATCAAAAGGAGTAAGATCTATAGGGAAGCCACTTATGCCTCACAATGGGAAATGGGTGTCCACATAAAAACCCTATAATAAAACATCTCAAAACCCCTACACACTCTTATACCTCCCTCAAGTACCCCTTATACCTCCCATATTCTCTTATGCCTCCCTACCAATATCTTATGGCTCCCTCATAAAAGAGACCAAGTAAGAAATGCAAGCTATTTCTTGTCCAAGGTGGGACACCCACCCCAACTCCCTCCAAAATATGGAAAGAACTTTTATTCTTCCCTACATGAAATATCCGCATAGTCTCCTCCTATACCACACTTAAGAAATCTACCCAAGCAACCCATAAACATACCAAAACACTGAAAAAAACATGCATATATACACAACATAAAAATGAAAACATTTTTTTCAAGAGTATATCTCCTACCTTTCCATGGTAGAGCTTGATCCAACATTTTCACAACAAGCTTCTTTAAGTCCCAATAAGCACCAAAAGCTTCACAAAATTGACAAGTATTTCAAAAATCCTCTAACTCCAAAAATGCAAGAACACAAAGAAATGAAGTAACCCCCAAACAAGAAAAAGAACTTGAATAAATAGAAAATGGAGAGATGAGGGTAAGGTGGCTCCATGTAGGATGCCACATCACTCATCCTCAACTCCACCTCACAAGTCAAACTTCAAACTCCAAGGAAAAATTAATAAGTGGGTGAATAAATGAAATTTTACTTACAAACACAATCCAAGCCCAAACCCCTTAAGGACTAAAAATAATTACATGTAAGAAGGTGCAATAAAAACTTACAATTTTCTTCCCAAAATACATAATGGGGCCTAATTTTGACACCCCAAACCATAGGTAGGGTTGGTATGGAAATTTAAGAGGTATGGGACAAGTTTAACTTGTCCCACAAGCTTCCAAAATTTTCCCCTAAGGACAAATCCGAATTTTGAAGGGGAAGTTGAGTATTTCACACTCAAAGTTACTTACACATCACTTACAACACATAAACCAAGATACATCAAGTATAATAAATAAGTTTATTTGACTCTTTTTTAATTAATTTAGTATAATAATTAACTCACTTATCTAGATAAAAATTAAATAAATAATAAAGGGGAAAATACATCACTAAATAATCACATAATAAAATTAAATAAAGGAAACTAAATGAAAGAAAACCCATCGGTCACAATTGGAGGTGATTCCCCCCATGGAGACACCCTAACAACAATTTAAACTCACACACATAACAAAATACATGGTGCCATGGTGACCCTTGTTGAATTCATCTAAGATTCCAATGTGGTTGGTCTCCAACCCCCCCGATGTTTATTGTGATATGTTTACCTGTAAAACACATAACACCACCTTTGGCCTCATGGCCGCATCAGAACATCCAAAATAAATATACAATATAACTCCATAATCATCTATATATGAATAAAAACAACATCTAGGCAAGTAACGATATCATTTACAATTTTATCAATAACCATATGATCATAAGATTATTTCAATTGTCTAGGTCTACTCAATATGATGAAATATCGAATGTACGAAATATATATATATATATATATATATATATAACCATGTCAACAACATATCAACATCAATATAAAATATCTCTAATAATCCACATGCATCATATATGAATCAAAATCAACAATATTCTAGATCTCTAACATCTAACATCATGCCAAATCAAAAGCTACAATAATATCCATAAATATAGTCGACAATATCATAATCAATAACAAAAAGGTGTCGAAGGGAAGTGGGCACTACATCCCCCTCCATTTAGACTCGATTTCCTCCTGGAAGTCACTAGAACAAGTGTGTAAATTAAAATCATAGGAATATAACATCCTCCCATGTAGCCATAGTACCATCATATCTGTCCCACTGCACTCGAACATGGTCAATCTCTATACCTCAAAGGCCCAGTGTCTTATGCTCTAAAATGCAGATGGGATCCAAAATCACCTATCCCTAATCCTCCACATGAAATGAGGTCTAATATAGCACATGATAAGGATCTGTAATATATCTCCTAAGTAGTGAAACATCAAACACATCATGGACACGAGACAAGCTAGGTGGCAACACTAGACGGTAGGCCAAAGGACCGATATGCTTCAAGATCTCAAAGAGACCCACAATTCTAGGAGCTAACTTAGAACCTTTTTCATAATGGATATGGCTCTTATGTGGCCTGACATGAAGAAACACCTTCGTGCCCACCTCATACCTATGATCTATCCTATGCGGATCCACATACTTCTTCTACCTATCCTACACCTCCTGTAATCTCTTCCTGATCATAAAAACTTGGTACTCCATGTCTTGTAGTAACATTGGCCCAAGAGAAACCCTGTCCTCTAACCTATCCCAACTAAGAGGTATCCTGCACTCTTTGCCATATAATGCCTGAAAAGGAGCCATGCCTATTGAACTCTAAAAACTATTATTGTAGGTGAACTCCACCAAGTATAAATACTCCTCCCATCTTGACTGGTGATCAATGACGTACATCCTAAGCATGTCCTCCAAAATTTGATTCACACACTCAGTATTGCCATCTGTTTTGGGGTGATACACTGTGCTAAAATTGATCTTTGTTTCGAGAACATGTTACATGGTAGTTCAAAAGTGGGAATTTTACAAAGGATCGTAGTCACAAATGATTTTCTACGAAATCCCATACATCTTAACTATCTCATCAAGATATACGTGTTTCACTGCACTAGCTATGTAGGTGGTCTTCACCGGATAAAAATGAGCCACTTTCATTAATTTATCCAGCGTGACCATGATGGTGTCATGGTGGTATCTCGATGTCGGTAACCCAAATAAAAATTCCATGGAAATGGTGTCCCATTTCCACTCCGGTATGGCATGAGGAAAGAGAAGGCCATCTAGATGCTGATGCTCGACCTTCACCTTCTGACACTCTAAAAAACATGACACAAACTGAGCCATATCTCTCTGAAGTCCCCTCCAATGGTACAACTGCCTCAAGGTGGCATGCATCTTCTTCACCCTGGGATGGGCTAAATAGGGTGCACGATGAGCCTTTTTCAAAATGTCTTACCTTAAGCCTCCATCTCTGGGAACATGTATCTGACTGTGTTAGAGAAGGCCATCTGCCTCTAATGAAAAACCATCAAACTTCCCCTCAAGGGGTCTCTAAGACTCAATGTCTTCTCTAGCTGCAAGGTAGAAGCTTTCATGAGGAAGTTGTTGCATAATCCAGCACTGCAAGTCTATGCCCACTGAGGTGGCCATAGCCACATGTCTCCATCTGCTGAAGGCATCTACAAATACATTCCCCTTCCCCTTCACATGCTCTATCTCCATGTCATACTCACAAAACAACTCCATTCAACTCCGTTGACGAATGTTGAGATTGGGCTGCTTGAAGAGATGGCGAAGACTCAAGTTATCAGTCCTGAGTGTAAATATCTAGACAACAAGGAAGTGTCTCCATCAAAATAAGGTGTGTATAACTACCATAAGCTCAAGATTATGAGTTAGATAATTGAGCTCATAATATTTGAGTTTGTGAGACTCAAAAGAAACCACTCTTTCCTCTTGCATCAACACACCTCCAGGCCCTTCCAAAGAAGCATCAATGTATAAGAAAAAATCACCCTGAGGATCTAGTACTACAAGAATGGGTGCTGTCATGAGGAATTCCTTCAATGTCTTGAAGGCTTGCTCACCTCTCTAACCATAAAAACTTTCTCCCTTTCCACTGAAGGGAAGTGATGGGATGCACAACCTCAGAGAAGTCCTGAACAAATCTCCTGTAGTAACCTGCTAAACCCATGAAGCTACACACCTTTGTCACACTAGTGGGTGCTAACCAATCCATAATATCTTAAATTTTGGAAGGATAGATTACAATTCCTTCCCTAGAAATGATGTGGCCCAAATACTACACCTCTGTCTGAAAGAATGCACACTTCTCCAGCTTCCCGTAAAGATGCTGCTCACGAAGATAGTTAAGAACTTGGTGAAGGTGCTCCTCGTGATCCTCACACGTATGTGAGTAGATCATAATTTCATCTAGGAAGATGAGCATGAAGTGATCTAAGAATATCCGGAATACCCCATTCATCAAGCTCATGAAAAATGTGGGGGAATTCGTTAAACCAAAAGGCACCACTGTGAACTCATAGTGGGCATATCTTATACACAATGTGGTCTTATGAATATATGCCTTCGTGATCCTTAGCTAAAGATGACTTAAGATCTATCTTGGAGAAAACCGTGGGCCCCTTTATATGATCAAATAAATCATCAATGCGTGGAACGGGGTAACGATTCTTAATTGTTACTTTGTTCAGTTGGTGGTAATCAATACACAACTGAAGAGATCCATCCTTCTTCTTTACAAACATCACCAGTGCACCCCAAGGGGATACACTAGGATGGATCAGGATTTTCTCCAAAAGTCCCTCAAGCTACAACTTGAGCTTGCAGAGCTTA